>JAABKJ010075445.1:189059216-189146808 GCA_011634705.1 Andricus grossulariae | reverse complement strand
TTATAGTGCTTGTTTCTTTGACAGTAGAATTATTAATGACAGTTATAAATGCAGTTTTAAAACTATTAGCATTTGTTTTATTGTTAAATGTACTTTTACTAAAAATTTTATCAGCAGAAGTTTCTTCGGAGATATTTGTGACAATAATATCTCCTGCTTCAGATTTTGAAGATATTCCACATGGGATAGTACCACTGTAAACAGAAGTATAATCAGTAGTATTAGCATCTAAATAATCTGTGTCTTTTGGCTTATCACCACCACCAGCCGTAATAACATTACAAAGCTTAGTAGTTAAAACAAAATTATTAGCAGTTTCATTTATATGAAAAGATATTTTATTATCAACGCTTTCGATACCACAAACAACATTTTCACTAGTCCAAGGACCACCAGCAGGTTTTGACCATTTTTGGCAAACTTGAGGATTTAATACGCCTTTACTAAATGAAAGTTTTCCTATTTGTTTGTTTTCTCCAATAGTACTTAAATGAATATTTGTATCTGCTTCATTGGTTAATATGCCAATTTTTACAGCACAATCTTTATTTAAGGCAGCACATTGACGAGCTGTAACATCTTCATCATTTTTTAAGTTTATTAAACTATAAGTATGGATCAATTTTCAGCCAAGAAGATTAATTTTCTACCAAAAAAAGATTAAATTTTAACAAAATACAAGAATTTTGGACCAAGAAGATTAATTTTCTGTTGAAAAAGACCAATTTTCAATAAAAGGCATGAATTTTAAACTAAAAATTTTCAAAATAATAAAAAAATTTTGGGCTAAAAAAGATCAATTTTCAATCAAAAATGTAATAGTTACGTTTTAAGCTTCAAGACCTAATTTTTAACATCAAAAAAAGGAATTTTCAACAATGAAGTTAAATTTTCAACCAAACAAATAATTTATAACTAAAATAAATCTTCTACCAAAAAAATTATTTTTTAACCAAATAGTTCAATTGTCAACCCAAAAGATTAATTTTTTGCCAAAAAAAAAAAACAACAAATTTTCAATAAAATACATGAATTTTAAGCTAAAAAGGATAAATTTCTAACCAAAAATAGAATAGAATAGAAAAATAAATTATTAACCAAAAAAAACTGATTTGAAACAAAATTGATTAATTTTCATCGAAATAGTTGAAATTTCATTTAAAGAAGTTAATTTTAAACTAAAATAATAAATCTCTAACCATCATAATGAATTTTCAACGTAGAAGATTACTTTTCTACCAAAAAGAAGAATTTTCTACAAAATAGTTCAATTTTCACCTAAGGCATATAAATTTAGAACTCAAAGTAGAATAGTTAAATTTTCAGTAAAAAAATTAATTTCTAACCAAATAAAATAAGTTTTCAACGAAATAGTTCAATTTCCAAAGAAAAAGATTAAATTTCTGTCAAAAAAGATCAATTTTCGAGAAAGAATGAAATAGGTAAATTATCAGTTAGAAAAAAACAACTAATTTTCAATTTGAAGAAACTGATTTTCAACCAAATGAATTTTCCACCAAAAAGATTAATTTTTTACAACAAAAAAATCTAAAAAATGCACAAATAAACTAAAGAAGTTGAATTTTTAACCAAGAATAGAATAGTTGAATTTTCAGTTCGAAAAATACATGTTTAACTCCAAAAAAAAACGACTTTTCAATCAAATAAATTAATTTTGAACTAGAAAAGATAAATTTTTAATAAAAAATGTAATAGTTACATTTTCAGTTTTGAAACCAAAAATTAATATTTAATTAAAATGATGAGTCTTCAAAAGGAAAAAAAAAACAACCAAATAGTTGAATTTCCAACCCAAAAGACGAATTTTCTGCCAAAAAAAGACAAATTTTTAGTAAAATACATGATTTTTAAACTAAAAAGAAAATAAATTTTTAACCAGAAATAGAATAGTTAATTTGTGAATCAAAAAGATAAATTATTAAACAATAAGGGGGCGATTATGTAACTTTCTCAGATTTATATTCACTTCTACTTTTACGAACTTCCCATTGGTTTTTTTGATGAGTTGTGACGATTAAAATTTAAAAAGACCAACGTGAATTTCAAAAAGTTGATGGAGAAGTGAATCTGAATAAGATACTTAATCATAATTCAGTTGATTAATTTTTTAATGTTATTACTCTCAGGGCTTTCACGGCCTAATTTACCCGGAAAACGTGACATATTTAAACAGCAAAAGTGAACAAAAGATACTCATTTCTCTCACCAGAAATAACAAAAAGTGAATAATATGCATTTGTAATGTGACTGTTCCTTTTTTTCAAATTCAAAGAGTTCAAAAGAATTGGATTCATAAAACATCAAAACAATTCAAGTTAATTCAATACAATTTAAATGGATAAAACAAATTTTAAAAAAATTCCATTGATGTAAGTAAATTTGGAATGAATTTAGAGACATTTAAGGGAAATGAGAAGAATTCGATGAAACGCATGAAAATTCAAGCTGGATTTAAACGAATTAATTGAATGGGAAACAATTTAAAAATATGCCGAAATTAGTTGAATTTAGTAGGTTTGAAATAAGTTAAAAATGCAAGGGGATTCCAAATAATTTGAAAGATTGAAAAGTAATTCAGAATAAATTCTTAACATGAATAATCTGAAATAAAAATTGAATTGAATTTAAATTGAATTAAATTCTTAAAAATCTTCAGTAAGGCCTTCAAATATGGGAAATCCTGGAATTTTGCGTGGCTTTGAAAAAATAGTTTAAGTTTTAAAAAAATGATTAAAGTTTTTACAAAATGGTTGCATTTTGCATCAACAATAATGAATTTTCACCAAGAATGTAATTTTTAGTCAAAAGAGTTGAATTTTCAATGAAATATTCAAATTTTCAATTGAAAATATAAGTTTTCATTCAGAAATGGAATAGTTACATTTTCAGTTTAAGAAATTAATTTTTAACAAAGAAAAACGAATTTTTAATTGGGTGAGTTCAACTTAAAAAGATGAATTTTCAACAAAATAGTCGAATTCTGAGCAAACATCATAATTGTTTCAAACAGAAGATTTAATTTTTGGCAAAAAACGAAGAATTTTCAAGAAAATACATTAATTTTGAACAAAACAGTCGAATAGTCCACCTGACACTATTAATTTTCAACAAACATCAAAATTTCCACCAGTTAAATTGAATAAAGAAAAAGAATTATCATTAAAATAGTTGAATCCACAGCCAATAGGATCTATTTTCAAAAAAGGACATTAAGTTTCTAGCGAAAAAGACGAATTTTCAATCGAATGCGTGAGTTGAATTTTCGATAAAATAATTAAACTTGCAACCAAATAGTTAAATTTGTAAACCAAAGAAAAGACTTTTTTCGAGAAGTTTGAATTTTCAACAAAGGAGTTTAATTTATACCAAGAAATATTGATTTTTTAACATAAAACTTAAATTTTCAACGAAATATTTCGATTTTCAGTCAAAAAATAGGATTTTAATAAAAAATAGTTCAATTTTCAAGAAAATAATTAAACTTTCAATTTTCAATAAGATCAATTTTCCACCAAAATACGCATTTTCAAAAAAAAAAAATACATGATACATTTATTATTTCTCTGCCAAAAAAGAAAAATTTAAAACAAAAATGTTTCAGAAAATAGTTGAATATTTGTTTAAATATTTTATTTGTAACCAAATAATTATTTCAACTAAAAAAATAACTAGTCACTTTCTGGTGGAAAATGCATCTTTCAACTGAAAATTTATTATTTTTAGTTTGAAATTCAACGATTTGGTTTAAAATTTTTTTTTTTGTCAAAAATTCCACAATTTTGTTAAAAATTAATATACTTTGCAGAAAAATCAATAATTTTATTAAAAAGTTATTTTTTTGCTGAAGATTCATAATTTTCATAGCAAATTCATCTCTTTGTTTGGAAAATGAAATATTTTATTTGAACAATTTTGTTCTTTGTTTAAAAATTTATTTTTAACTGAAAATTTAAATATTTCAGTTGAAGATTCATCATTTTCTTTGAAAATTCAACTCTTTAGATAAAAATTTGAGTATTTCAAGTAAAATTGATTATTTATTGGTTAAAAATTACTTTTCAATTGTAAATTCAGCTATTCAATCTTTGGTCAAAAATTCATATTTTTTAGTTGAAAATCCAACTATTTGAAAAATTGATCTTTTTAGTTAAAGGTTAAAAATTATTCTTCTTCTTTGAAAATTCATGTTTTTTGTTAAAAATTCAACTCTTTTGACTTAAATTTATCTTTTTTCTTTTAAAATTTTGGTAAAAAAATTATTTCCTTAGTTGAAAATTTAAATATATTGTTAACAAAATTTCTTTAAAAATAAAAATGAATTTTTTTCTTAAAATTAAACTTTACATTTCTCTTTAAAGATTCTTGATATAAGTTGAAAATTTTTTCCTTGAAAATTTAAGCAGGCACATGAAAATTAATTTTTTTAGTTATAAATTAATTTTTTGAACTAGAAATTTGAAAAAATTTCATTTTTTTGAAATATGTTCTTTTTTAGTTTTTTTTTGTTTGTTGGAAATGCATATTTTTTAGTTAAAAATTAATCTATTCGGTTAAAAATTTAACTATTATCTTGAAAATTCGTACCATGGAATTTTCAATTGGAATAAGTTAAATTTTCAGTTTAAAAAATTACTTTAAATTAAAAAAACTGACTTTCAAAAAAATAGTTACATTTTCAAACAGAGAGATGAATTTTCAAAAAAAAAATTGTAAATATTTAACTGGAATAGTTGAATTTCCAACCAAAAAGATACATTTTTTTTGAAATGATGAATCTTTAACTAGAATAATGGAATTTTTGACAAAAAAGACTTACTTTCAACCAAGAAGATTAATTTCTACCAAAAAAGACGAATTTTCAACTAAAAAAGATATTTTTTCAACCAAGAACTGAATAATTAAATTTTTTGTCAAAAAATGAATGTTCAACCAAAGAGATGAATTTTTAACTAAAATTATGGAATATTCAACTAGAATAATAGTTACATTTTCAGGTGAAAAAAAATTTCTACTGAAAAAAATCCAAAGAATAAACCAGTTTTCAATCAAACAGCTCATTTTTCAACCAATGAAATGAATTTTCAATTAAAACGATGAATCTTCAACCAAAAAAATTAAGTTCTTACAATAGAGTTTAACTTTCAACCAAATAATTTTATTTACAACCTAGAAGATGAATTTTCAACTAGAATGATAAATATTTAACTGGAATACTTAAATTTTTAACCAAAAAGAAGAATTTTTAAACAAGAAGATTAAATTTCAAAGAAAAAGATAATTTTCGACCAAAAAATCGATTTTTTAACTAAATACGTGAATTTTCAACAAAATAGTTGAATTTTAAATTAAAAGACAAATTTTTATCCAGATTGTTGACTTTTGAACTAGAAACGATAAATTTTCAACTAAAAATGGAACAGTTAAATTTTCAGTTGAAGAAATTAATTTTTAACCAAATGGATTAATTTTCAACTGAAATGATAAATATTTAACTGGAATACTTGAATTTTTAACCAAAAAGAAGAATTTTTAAACAAGAAGATTAACTTTCAAAGGAAAAGATTATTTTCGACTAAAAAAAATCGATTTTTTAACAAAATAGGTGAATTTTCAACAAAATAGTTGAATTTTAAATTGAAAAAGACAAATTTTTATCCAAATTGTTGAATTTTGAACTAGAAAAGATAAATTTTCAACTAAAAATAGAACAGTTAAATTTTCAGTAGAAGAAATTAATTTTCAACCAAATTGATGAATTTTCAACTAAAATTATGAATCTTTAATTGGAATAGTTGAATTTTATGCCAAAAAGATGAATTTTCAATCATAAAAATTAATTTTTTAATTAAATTTTATTCAGAAAAAAGATCTTCTCCTTTCACTCCGCTGGGATTCGAACACCAGGTCAACTTATAATTTTCAACGAAATACTTGAATTTGTAACGAAATATATGAATTTTCAATCAATAAGATTAAATTTCTTTCAAAGAAAGATACATGTTCAATAAAAAATGGAATACTTAAATTTGCAGTTAGAAAATAATAATTTTCAATTAAAAAAATAATTTTCCAATCAAGGAGATTGAATTTCTATCAAAAAAGATTAATTTCTAACAAAATGCATGAGTTTTTTAATATTAAAAATTAATTTTTTAAACTGAAAATTCAACTATTCCATGTTTGGTTGAAAATTTGTATTCTTCAGCTGATAATTCAATTATTTGATTGAAAATTCCTGTGTTTTGTGAACAATTACTCTTTTAATAGTTGAAAATTAGTTTGTTTTTTTTTAATTATTTTTTTAACTGAAAATTTAACTATTCCATGTTTGATTGAAATTTAATTTTCTTCAATTGAAAATTTAAATATTTGGTTTAAATTCCTGTATTTTGTTAACAATTATTCATGCATTTTGTTAGGAATTATTCTTTTTTGATAGAAAGTTAATCTCCTTGGTTGGAAAATTATTTTTTTAATTGAAAATTATTATTTTCTAACTGCAAATTTTAGTATTCCATTTTTTATCGGAAATGTGTCTTTTTTTATAGAAATTTTAATCTTTTTGGTTTAAAATTAATTTCTTTGGTAACAAATTAGTTTTTTTTAAAGATACATCTTCGATAAACAATGGAATACTTAAATTTACAGTTAGAAAATAATCATCTTCAATTTAAAAAATAATTTTCCAATTAAGGAGATTAACTTTCTATCAAAAAAGATTAATTCCTAACAAAATGCATGAGTAATTTTTAACAAAATACTTGATATATAATATTTAATATATAAATTTAATATATAAATATTTAATAATAAATATTTGAATTTTCAATTGAAGAAAATTAAATTTCAATCAAACACGGAATAGTTAAATTTTCAGTTAAAAAAATAATTTTAAAAAAAACTAATCTTCAACCATGGAAATTAATTTTCAACCAAAAAGATTAATTTCGTACCAGAAAAGAGTAAATTTTCAATCAAATAGTTGAATTTTCAGTTTAAAAAATTAATTTTTAATATTAGAAAACTCATGCATTTTGTTAGAAATTAATCTATTTTGATAGAAATTTAATCTCCTTGATTGGAAAATTATTTTTTTAATTGAAAATTATTACTTTCTAACTGCAAATTTAAGTATTCCATTTTTTATTGAACATGTATCTTTTTTTGAAAGAAATTTAATCTTATTGATTGAAAATTCATATATTTGGTTACAAATTCAACTATTTCGTTGAAAATTAATCCCATGAAAGGCGAGTTTTTAACCAAATAAATCAATTTTCAACGAAACAAGATAAATTTTCAAGCAAAAACGAAATAGTTACATTTTCAGATTTAAAAAATCATTTTTATCCCAAAAAAGACGATTTTTCAAGAAATTGGTTATATTTTCAACAAAAGAAATGAATTTTCAACTAAAATATTGAATCCTCAATCAAAACAAAAATAAATTTTAAACCAAATAGTTGAATTTTCAACCCAAAAGCTCAATTTTCTACCAAAAAAGACAACTTTTCAACAAAACACATGAGTGTTCAATTAAAAAAGATCATTCTTCGAAAAAAACTTGAATAATTCAATTTTCAGTTAGAAAAATACATTTTTAACCAAAAACATAATGCTAATTTTTAACAAAATAGTTAAACCAAAAGAAATGAATCTTAAACTTAAAACAGTATAGTTAAAGTTTCAGTAGAAAAATTAATTTTCAACCAAATAAAATAAATTTTTAACGAAATATTTCAATTTTCAACCAAACAGATGAATTTTCATACAAATTTCACCTAAAAAGATAAATTTTCAACAAAAAATAGAATACCTACATTTGCAACCAAAAGATAAACAAATTTTCAAGAAAACAGTCAACTTTCCAATCAAAGAAATTAATTTTGATCCAAAAACATGAAGTTTAAACTAATGAGACAACTCTTCTAGAAAAAAAGACGAATTTTTAACAAAAATAGTTTAATTTTCACCTAAAACAGATACATTTTGAACCAAGAATTTTAGATTTCTATGAAAAAAGACAAATTTTTGATTAAGAAATGAATAGTTAAATTTTCAATGAAAATAATTATTTTCAATAAAAAGAACTAATTTTCAATCAAAGAAATAAATGTTAAACAAAAAATATCAATTTTCTACCAAAAAATAAGAATTTTTAACAAATTAGTTTAATCCTCAAACAAAACATACTAATTTTCAAACAAAAAATAGGAACATTCAACAAATGAGTTAAATTTCCAACCAAAAAGATTTTTCAGTCAACAAAGAAAAAAAATCTAATCCAAATAGTTGAATTTTCAACCCAAAAGATCAATTTTCTACCAAAAATGACAAATTTTCGACAAAATACATTAATTTACAACTAAAAATGGTAAATTTTCAACAAAAAATAGAATATTTTAATTTTCAATTAGAACAATAAATCTTCAACCAAAATAAAAACGAAATTTTAAGAAAATAGTTACATTTTCAATATAAAAAATGATTTTTTTCTTAAAGGATGAAGTTTCAACTAATGAGACTATGACTACTTTTTTACGAAAAAAAAGATGAATTTTCAACAGAAAGTTTTGAAAAAACAACTGAAAAGTTTAAAAATCAGAAAAAACTCCCGGTCTTTGTATTATTTACAATTATATAAATGAAAAAATATTTTTTTGAAGTTTCTTAATTAAAAAACTTAAAAAATAATAAAATGATTTATGAAAAATAAACAATTAATATTTTAAAAATAAATAACTTAAAAAAATGTAAAAAACTCCCGGTCTTGGTGTCCTTCGCAATTATATTAACAAAAACATTTTTTTAAGTGTCTTAATTAAATAAATTAAAAAATAACTAAATAATTTATAAAAAATAAACAAGTAAATATTATTTTTTAATTAAATTAAAAAAATTTTTAATTGCACAAAAGTCCCGGTCTTTGTGTTCTTCACAATTATATGAATGAAAAACTATTTTTTTAAATTTTCTTGATTACAAAACTTGAAAACTTAAAAAAATAATTAAATAATTTTTAAAAAATCAAAAAAGAAATATTTAAAAGAAATAAATAACTAACAAAAATAAAAAAAATTTCAAAACTCCCGGTCTTTGTTTTCTTTAAAATTACATAAACAAACAGATATTTTTAACAAGTTTCTTAATTGAATAACATAAAAAATATAAAAACACTGAATAATTCATAGAAAAATATATAACTGACCATGTTAAAGAAATAACTAAAAAATTTAAAAATTTCAAGAAAATTCCCGGTCTTTGTATTCTTCACAATTATATGAATGAAAAAAACTTGTTTTTTCAAGTTTCTTGATAAAAAAATAAAAAAAATGAAAAAGAACTAAATAATATACAAGAAATAAACAAATAAATATTTAAAAAAAAACTTAAAAAAATTACAAATTTGAAAAACCTCCCGGACTTTGTGTTCTTCACAATCATATAAACACAAACATATCTTTTTTTAGTTTCTTAATTAAATAACTTGAAAAATAACTAAATAATTTATAAAAAATAAACAAGTAAATATTTTTTGCAAATTACCTTAAAAAACCTAAAAATTAAAAAAAAGTCCCGGTCTTTGTGTTCTTCACAAATATATGAACAAAAACGTATTTTAAATTTATTTTTAAATTAAATAACCTCAAAAATAAAATAAAACATTATAAAAAAATACAAAACTGAATATGTTAAAAAAAAAACTAAAAAATTTCAAGAAAATTCCCGGTCTTTGTTTTCTTCACAATTATTATAACACAAATAACTTCAAAAATTGAAAAATAATTGAATAATTTATAAAAAAATTAAAAACTGAATATAGTTTTGAAAAAACAACTGAAAAGTTTAAAAATCAGAAAAAACTCCCGGTCTTTGTATTATTTACAATTATATAAATATTAATCTATTCGAAAGGATGTAAATGATGGTATTAGAAGCTACAGAAGCTCAATAATTAATTTTCTTTTTAAAAAGGGTTGTTTTTCACTTGCTGAGGGTGGGTTCTTCACTTTTCTGTAAATTTTCATTCTCTTACTTTTTTTATGACAGTTTACAATTTGTAGGCAAAAAAAATATCAGAAATAATTTATTTCATTTTATTGGTGTTGCTCGCCATTTATACAATACATGGGATCTTTATATATATTTTTTCATACATCTTCAAAGTTATTTTCTCTAGAAGTTTATTTCACCTGATAAGAAATCTATGTGTGATTTTTATTTTCTGGGGAAGGTTTTTTTAATTTGATTATACTTTTTGATTAACTTCACTTTTTTTACCACATTCTACGATATTAAGGCAAAACTAGAAATTTGTTTATTAAACCTTCAAGAAAATTCGATTTTTTTTCGGGGTGAGACCACAAATCAAAGGATCTCCAATTTTCTTGAGCCACCCTATTCATTATATACTTTGAAAATTGAACTATTTTTTTAAAGGTGTCAATGATTTGTAATTAGTGTACCTGTTTTGTTGACAATTCAATTTGTTACCGTTGGAAATTCATTTTTTCAGGTTTAAAAGTCAACTGTTTTCTAAAAAAATGGACAAAACGTTTTTTAGCCATAACAGCTTGAAAACTCAACTTTTTCTTTGAAAATTCATCTTTTTTTGTAGAAAATCTATTTTTTTTGCTCAAAACTTCAACTAGAAGAATGTATCCCTATTATTATTCCTATCATTTTCCTACTTTTGTGAACAATTTCTATATTTCACTTGTTTTGAGAGCTGGCATTTTGGGTCGCAATTATGAAACAGTTTGACAAATAATTCGATTTATAAATAACTGAAAATTATATTTTGGAGTATTAATTATTACATTGATAAGTAGGAAAGTTAGGCCTCTCATCTATATAAAAAACAAGTATGGTTGTGAAGTTTTATACACAGAAAAATAATTTTAATTATGTAACCTCCAAACTCGGGCAAATTTCTGCCATTTAACCCAGTCATAAGTTTTTTATTATATAAATATATTTTATGTTATGTTATTATTATATAACACTTAATCTTTGAGTAAAACAAATAAATTTACAATAAAAACAACGGTATTTCAACAAAATAGTTGAATTTTCAACCCAAGTGATAAATTTTAAAATGAAATGATGAATCTTCAACTAGAATAATTGAATTTTAAACCAGACAGATCAATTTTCAAAGAAAAATATAAATATTCAACTATGAAGATTAATTCTCTACCAAAAAATACGAATTTTCAATGCAATATGAATTTCCTATCTACAAAAATGAATTTTCAACCAAATATTCGAATTTTGAAACAAAAAAATGAAACATTAACCAAAAACAGTTGACTTTACAACAAATACTTGCATTCTCAGAGCAAAATTAAATAGTTAATATTTCAGCCAAACAAAATAAATTTTCAAAAAAAATAGTTAAATTTTCAGTCAAAGAGTTGAATTTTCAACAAAATATGTGAGCTTTTAACCAAATAGTTACATTTTCAACCTACAGAGATGAATTATCAATCAAACCGTCAAATTTTTAACAAAATACATGAATTTTCAAATAAATAGTTGAATTTTTACCTAAAAAAGAAAATGAAAAAATATTGATATTCAATTTTATATTACAATTATACAAAAAATTAGTCATATTCTCGAAAAACAAATTCCCTTATTTTAAACAAAGTACATACTTACATTTTCATAACCTTGATTATTATATACATGCACCTCCAAAAAACAAATTTGTAAACATTTTTTTTTTCTTTAAGAAAATAAAAATTCCAGGACCATAAGCACTATTAATTTCATTATTATTATTATTTAGACACCCTGATTAATAGAACCCCATAAAAATATTCAACTGTTTTTGGTTAAACCTTCATTGTTTTCGGTTGAAAAGTCTACTACTAAATTTTTGATTACGAATTCATTTTTTTATTTAAAAGATTTATTATTTGATTTAAAATTTAATTTTTTTTTAATTCAACAGTTTTTTTTTCAAAAGTCATAGTTCTTGGTTGAGAATATAACTGTTTTGTTGAAAATTCGTCTTTTTTACTTGAAATTTCGTCAATTTGATTGCAATTTTTTCCTTTTTTGACTAATAAACTTTTTTATAAAAAATTCCACTATTTTGTTAAACACTTATATCTTTGTGGTTTGTAAATTCATCTATTTCAGTTGAGATTTAATCTTTTTTAGTTAAAAATGCAACTGTCTGGTTGAAGATTAATCTGTTTTAGTTGAGGATTAGAGTATTTTGTTAAAAATTCGTCTTTGAGTGTTAAATCTATCTATTGTTTATTTTTATTTGAAATATTCATTTGTTTAAATATCAACTATTACATTTATCGCTGAAAATTCATCTTTCTAGATTGAACAAAATGAACTATTTTGTTTGAAATTCAATTGATAGGGTGGCAGTTATACATTTTTTGTTGATAATTCATATTATCGGTTTGAAAATTAAACTTTTTTGTAGAAAATTCATTTTTTGATTAAAAATCATTTTTGAATTATTATCATATCCATTTGTCAAACTCTTTAGTAGAAAATTTATGCAATTTGTTCAAAATTCGTCTTTTTTGGTTTCAAGAGTGTGATGAAATTTTCTTTAGATTCGTAGGAAAATTAGAAATTATTTTTTTATTAAAAAAAATTAACATTAGGAAAATATTTTAAAAGATTTCAAAAGATTTCAAAATATATCCAAAATTGTCAAAGAAAGATCTGGAAGATTTTAAGACAATTTTTTTAATTTGAAGAATTTATTAAAATTGTTTGGAAAACTGAATTGTTTTAAAAGATATTTAGAAGTTTCAGAAGTTTTAAAAATATTCATAAGTAATTTAAATATCGAGAAAATTTACAAAAAAATTTAACGAAATAAAGATTTTTGAAGATTTCAAAATGAAATTTAGAAGGTTTTTAAGCATTTTTAAAGGTTTCAAGAAAATAATACAATTTTCTTAGGTTTCACGGGAACATTTCAAATTAATATATTTTTTCAATGAATTCTACAAGAGAAAATTGGAAAAGATTACAACTTATCATAAATTTTGAAAAGGAATGTAAAAATTTGAAAGCAAATATTGAAAATTTTTCAGGGTTACTAATTTCAGAAAAATCTCGAGTAAATTTTAATGATACTTAAAAGTATTGAAACAATTCAAAAATAATTAAAAACTTGTAAACAAACTTCCAAACATTAAAAAAAATGTAAATTTCTGAAGATATCGAAAAAAATGTAGAAACCTTTTGAGAATTTTTAGTGGTTTCAAGAGAATAATAAAATTTTCTCAACATTCATAGGAAAATTTCAAATTATTATTTTTTTTTTCATGAAAAATGAATTCTAAGAGAAAATTGGAAAAGATTAAAATCTTTCCTGAAATTTCGAAAAAGAATGTAGAACATTTTAAACAAAATTTTGCAATTTTTCAGGAGTACGAAATTTTAGACAAAACTCGAGTAAGTTTAAGAGATATTTAAAAGTTTTAAAAAGTTTAAAGAAAAGATTTAGAAAGATTTCAAAAGATTTCAAAATATTTCAAAATTCGTCAAAAGATAATATGGAAGATTTTAAGGCAGTTCTTTTTTAATTTTCCAGAATTAAAAAAAAATTGGAGAACTGAATTGTTTCTAAAGATATTTAGAAGTTGTGAAAGTTTTTAAAGATTCGAAAATAATTGAAATTTTGGGAAGATTTACAACAATTTCAAAAAAAATGTAGATTTTTGAAGATATCGAATAAAAATTCAGAATCTTTTTGAGAATTTTTGAAGGTTTCAAGAGAAAAAAAAAATGTTCTTAAAATTCGTGGGAAAATTTCTTATTATTTGTTGAAAAATGAATTCTAAGACAAAATTGAAAAAAATTAGATTTTTTTCTGAAATTTCGAAAAAGAATGTAGCAGTTCAACGCCGACAGATTGGATGACCAAATCTGTCGCAGAAATGCTTGTATCTGCTTCGGAGAGACTCCTTTACTGATGTGACGCCAATTTCAATCCGGTATTTTGTAATTTCGATTAGAAAAGATTCGAAATTCAAATGTTACATAATTAAAATGCTGGTCTTTGAATGGTAATGGTTAGGGAAAAAGAAAAATTGGTAATGGAAAAATTATGGGAACTTCAGTGAATTTTGAAACTGTCGTTATGCACCAATTCTTCATTTTAGTTAAACATTACGAAGGAATATATAATTAATATTGCTGATGAAGATCGTTCATTATCATTGTTTTCAAAATTCTTTGAAATTGGTTTATCTGTTGGTAAAGGAAACTCCCCGATTTCTTACGTTGTCATCTCTTGAACCTCGCCGCTGTACATGTCTATTTTTACCCGTTCTTGACGGCCATTGCTCCTTCTATACGAAGAAATCTTTTATTTTCCTCTAATATTTTAAGACTTTACCATTGGACGCTGCCAATACAGACTGTCCTCCGTCAGGCATGGGCGCAGAGACACTATATTTTCCTCTCACTTGAACTTGTGCATCGCGAGGAAAAGTGTATCTCCAAATTTCAAATATCCGGTTCGGATTTTTGTGGGGAATAAGCCGAACAGAACTAAGTTCTTCATTATTTAATTTACGTAGGCGGACAGAAGAACGACTGGCAGGACGAGATCTGGTCCTGACGCGACAAGATTCAGCAGGAGGAGGAGACTTGACTGGAGAACGAGCAGAATGAGGTCTGGCAAGAAAAGACCTTTCAGAAGAATAAGACGGACTGCCACGAGGAACACCAGGAAAAGAGGCCCCATGCGGTAAACATTGAAAATTTGAACTTAACTCTGAAGAAAAAAACAGAAAATTCAATTTAGAAAAATATTTAAAAACATAAGCTCAAGGAAAGTTAACTTGTGTACGAGAATTGCACAAAAAAAACTTTAGTTAAACGTGCAACTGAAAATTAGTTTAATAATTATAATATTTGAATCAATTGAATTCAATCAATTTTGTTGGTAAATTTAACTATTTTGTTGCTAATTCGTTTTTTACTTTTAGTTGAAAGTAAATTTTGTAGCTGAAAATTAAGCCATTACATTTTTTGTTGAAAATTAGTATTTTTTAATTAAAAATTGTCCTATTTCATGGTCAATTCGTTTTTTCTCATTGAAAATTATTTCTTTCAACTGGAAACATAACTACACATTTTTGGTGAAAAATCATCCTTATGGGTTTAAAATGAACTTTTTTTGGTAACAAATTTATTTCTTTGGTTGAAAATTCGTCCTTTTAGATATATGTATTTGTCAACTTGCTCTAATCTCTCACCATTCAGGACAATGTTGCACATTGTTTTCTCACATTTCCCTTCAAACAACATAATTTTTGTTTTATTTACGTTAATTTTGAGGCCCGTGTTCTTCATACTTGTATTAAGTTTATTCAACATGCTTTGCAAATCTTCGATTGATTCTGCCATGACAATCTTGTCATGGCACAGAGCCTTACACATATGATCGCACGCTCAAACGCTTTGAAAAATCGTCCCCGCTGGGGAATCGAACTAACTTCCTAAAACCTTCCTGAAACCTTAATCTAGCGCACGCATTAGTCAAGTGAGCTACGAAAACGCTTAGATTTTTTTGACAAACTCTCTGTCAAGTGTTTTCTCTGATAGAATGTGGCCACCTTAGAAATATAATATGTGTCTTGCTCAGTTTTGTCAGTAATTTATTTATACATATTATATACTAATAGGTAGACTTGAAAATGTTTACACATAATTTATCTAATTCATTAATTTCTCACAGAAGATATCGATGTAATATTTTGTAACGAGCTTGAGAAAAATATTTTGCTTAGAAGTATTAACTCACACATAGAATATATTATTTTAGTAATTTGTATGTATTATTATGAAATGAATTGAATTTGAATTTTTAAAAAGTACATATTTTGTATTATTCAAAATTAAGAGTTCAAAAACTGTTTTCGAAGGAAGTTTTTTGAATTTGTACTTTTATTTTATAATCACCTCACTTTATTGTAATGGCAACATTCGTTTATGTAACTGATATACAAATAAAAAATAGTTCAAACAACGTAATAATATATCAAATGCAAACATCGAAATCACTATTTTAAGATGATACTAACGTTGAATGGTGATTCAAATTTCAATTTTTTGCAAAAATAAATTTTTTCCCTGAGACGTGGGGATACTGAATTTGAATAAAAACGGTTTGATACAAAAACAGTCTTTTTTATGGGAAATTCGTGTTAAACTTCATAGGGTTTGCGCCATCTCTAAATATAATTTTTTTCAAAACAAAAAATAACTTAATTTATTTTGTTGTGGATTCGAACAAATTTCCGGGCAATACGCATAAAAATTTGTTCATAAAAATTATATAAATAATTGCCAAATAGCATATATTTTCACTAATTTGTAACAAAACTTTAATTTGCCTCACATTTTTTGTCAAACCTCTGGATTTGAATGAGCTAAACGCCAAAAACATTGCCAATCTCAAATAATGACTTTTGTTTATTAATTAGTTTAAAGCGTGATAGACATTTTTTCCATTGTTTCATTTAAAGGACAGTGATAAGGTATCTCAGTAAAATGATGCACGATCACTGTTCACTAGTAGAGCCATACACGGTTCTAAACAGCTACCAAATCCACTTTTGAGTTATTTTTCACAAACGTTAAACCAGCAGACTTTATCAGGAAAATGACTGATACGACGAGCGAAAGTCTCAGCCGATGGAACTTCAGTTCACAACTTGACGATTTGTTACTTGGTTGACGAAGAGTTGAAAGTACGCGACTTGTTCAGAGCGACTTGTAGATCGACGTTGTCAGTATGACTGCCAGGAACGGAAGCCGATCAACAGGGGTGGTTCTGGGGTTTATATGTGATGTGCTCTGCCAAAAGTTCCGCGTCGTGACGATGGCACGTTCTTCCGTAAATCAGTAAGATGTTACTTGATACGCGCGACTTTCGAAACTGAGTTTTGAATAACTCAGCTGAGTAACTAATAGTCTCCGTACTGCGCGACGGTCAGTGATCGCGCATTCCACTCTTGACCAGTCATGAATAGAGATTTTAGATGCTAATTATCTGTGTTTCCATATATCTAGTCCGACGCTTTTGATTACTGCATTTTCTGACTATATACATGTTCTTTCACTTACTATTTAGGTGAAAGAAGCCTCGGTGGCTCAAACGATAGCACGTCAGACTTCTATGCAGGAGGTCTGGGCTTTGATCCCTGAGCCGAGTACCAATGGAATTTTTCTATGTACTTCTGCCGGGGCTCCGGTGGTTCTGAACCCACCTTAAACTGTAGGTCCCCTTAGAAAAAGCTGGTGCCTTACCAACAACGAATGGGCACTTTCGAGGACCTAACATTGGGGGTCGAAACTAATTTTGAGAAGACTCGGAAATGAGGCAGCGATCTCTTTGCACTTGAGGCTCGTAAGGGGGACTCTTGCACTCGAGGCTCCTACGAGGGATTCCTGTGCTTGAGGCACCTACGGGAAACTCTTGCTCGGCGGTCGCTGGCCAATTTCGAGTAATGAACACACACACATATATACTTGCATAACACACCAAGAAAGTGCTTCGAATCTGTGCATCTAACTGATGACCTCAGAGGGATCGCTCCGTCCACCCTGGTCTGACCGTATCCTCTCTCCTGCGGCCTGCTAGGGAGGCTGCCGAATAGCAGAGTGGGTGACGATCACTTTGCCTGATCAACAAAGGAGGACGTCATTCACTGTGCGATAGGTACGCCTGGCACCTTAGAGGTATAATTTCAGAATGTTGGTGACAATGAAACCCATCGAGATCCAAAAACACTCAACGAAGATGGCCGGATTCGGAGTACTGCCTTGAGAATAAACACGGGTGTGGCACAATAGGCTTCATAGCTTGAGCGCCTGTCGATAAAAATCAATCAACAATGTTCTTGATATAATAGATGTATTATATGATTATATTCACCAATAAAATGAAGGGCAGCAAGCAAGGATAAGGCCATAGTATAAGCGACCCTCATTTTTGCAATTAAAGGAAAAACTGGTGAATATTTTGATAAAAAATTTGGTTATCAGTTTATTTAGCAATTATTCTTATACTTTATGAGAGTGCATAACATATAATATATACCATAGTCGTTATCTCACAGATCAAAAGTATTAAGGCCTTCAGCTTTTATTTCTGTGATATTTACATTTGATAAGTCAGAATCAAGGTGAAAAATTATTTATTATTTAATCTGTCATAACTGATATGAGAATTTCTTTAATCCTATACGTTTTAGATTTATAGTTGAAATATATTTCATTTTCAATTAAATAGTTGAGCTTTCCACAAATAAAAGTTTTTTCCCAGAAAAGATGAATTTTCAAAAGAAACGAGACGAATATTCAACAGCGATCTGAGTGAGTCGAATAAAACTGATTATAATCCGCTTCGACTTAGTTAAAACCGATGAAAAGGTCAAATATAATTTTTCTTTCAGGAATCTGAACCTTCGATAATTTACCAATTTTGATCATTTATCTACTCATTTCGTGAGTTCAATAATTCATGTTTTACATTATGTGACTTAAGGAACTAAATAATTTTGTCAATTGGGCATTTCATATGTATCATATTCGTGATATCATACATTCGAGACTATAAAGGATTTAAGCTTACATTTCTGTGATATTTAAATTTGATAAGTGAGTGTCAGGGAAAAAAATTAATTTGCAAATTTGTTAAAACTGATTTTAAAAGGTCTACAATCTTCTACGCTTAAGGACCAGCGATCAACAAGCTGCGTCATCAGATTTAAGCTCCCCCCTCCCCCTGAGTGAAAATTGGAAACTAAGTCCAACCCAGCAATACCTGTCAAAATCCAACCTTCCTTTCTTTTCTTCAAAAACCATCTGTGAAAGGAACAAAACTCCATTCCTGAAGGAAGTCGAACTTTGCCTCGAAATTTTAAGTAGCACCATCTGTCAAAAATAGTATCATTAAACAAAACACGTGTATCACCAATTCATTCAATATCAACGTAACTAATATCTTACTAGGTTGAAGGGTTCAAATAAATTCACGAATTAAATTCCTAAAACTAATTTATTAAAGTAACCATCATTCTTATTCTTACATGAATTCCTAATCGGGATCATTTTTGTCATGTTCGACATGCTCACTGAAATATTAGGTCTCTTTAACGCGATATGCGGACAATTGCTTGACACTCGGGACTTTGCAAAAATCCCAGAACCTTGGAACCACCGAACGACTGGTGGCTTATAATAAAAAACGAAATAACCGACCTTGATAGTTTCGCAGTAAAATTCCACCAACGCGACTGGAATGAGCACACTCAACACGAAATCCAAAAAAAGTTGGAATTCGGTGTTTTTCAGATCACAAAAGACAAATCCTGGGCAGAATGTGCAACCCGCATGTTTGCCAACGTGAGTGAGCTTGCACCTACTTTAGAAACAAGGGAGGTTATGAGAAAATTAGCCAGACACAAAAATTATAAAATTAGGTATGCCATCATTGGAAGGGGAATCGATAAATACGAACAGTTGATCGAACTCTTAGAAGAATTTTATAAAATTAGAAATACTAACCATGGCTACAGCGAAAATCGAGAATGGCGGAACAGGAAAAACGCATCACGGGAAACCCACAAGTATAACGCACCCGCATGGGAGGCGCAGGGTCCCAGTTATAACAACAGTGAAAATAACGGGAACAACTGGTCACCCCCACCTGTGAACGTGCCTGGAAAAAAATATCAATCAGAACGCGAAGACACTCATGAATCCTGGGGGGCAGCGAGCTCCATATGCACAAGACTCTTATAGACAACAGCGAACTCAGCCGCCTTATCGAGCGAAAAAAATGGAGGAAAAGGCCTCACACGTAAATGTAAATGAAGAATACCTGGACAAGGAACGATGACCGAAATCGGAAAACTAACTGAAGGCACGTCAATAAAAAATAATCAAGAAATTAAAGAAATTGACGTGGCGAAAGAAGTTAGATACTATACACACATGCTCACAAACACACGTGAGGACCTGACTGAAGAAAAAGACGAAATCTTGGAAGGAAGCAAAGTCGAAATGTTATACCGCCAACATACAAATTACGGAAATAATGAGACAGACCCTCATGGACACGGGAGCGGAGATAACTTTCACATCGGAAGAATTTTTCAATGGAAACGGAAAAAGATTCAACCAATACCCCTGTCTCCCATTAGCGGGCGTACCCGTAGCGGGACACCTGGGGGACAAGGCTGTTCGGCTCACACGTCAAGTCTACGCTGACGTACAATTACTGGATACTGTCGTCCAATTGGCATTCCTTATCTTGCCACGCCTTTCGAAAGCCTGCATAATTGGGATCGACGTACTGGACGAGCACCGGACCAATATAAAATTAGACACGGAAATGCTAACTTTCTCCTACCTGCAAGGCCAACCAGCGACAAGGATCGTACAAAATGAAGGTAAGATTCTGCAAGATGGAAGTGATGACATATGCACACTCAAGTCCTCGTCTATTGAGGTAAAGAGACCCAATCTACCAATTTGCCTTTATTTGTTCAAGAAAAAAGCTCAGAAAAAATAAGTGGACAGAATCCGACACACCGAAAATATGAAACTAATAAAAAGTCTTTACAATTTAGGATGCAGAAAGCGAGAAGCACTATGGCAAAAGCTTACATCAGAACAAGTTTCCAAACTTTGATCGTATTATTTCTATTTTTAGTTGTACGCGCATCCTTACAGAATTACCCTTCTAGCCATACACCAGGCATTTATTTCAAAACATTAGCAAAAATTAAAGTCGTCTCGAGCGAAATTTACTTAGCATCTTACTTCGATAGAGAGGATGTTTTAAAACGATATTAATAGTAAAATTTTATCTTATGATAAATGAACAAGTGAAAACCCTAATGTAAATACGAATATGTACAGTAACTATCAAGTGATAGACTTTAAGACTCGACAATTTTTTCGGAATTGCAGACGTACATCTCTGCGCTCTCTTCTGTTTCGAAAATTTCATAACGGTAAACTTGTTGACAGTTTTTATCATTATGAGAAAAGATGAAAAGATTACTCCTTTCTTAAACACTTTTATGAGCTCCGGATCTCTCATCTATTTGTTTTGGGAAAAAGACTAAATTACTGATATGTGAGAGAATAGATATCACAAGGTAGAATATTAAAAAAAGCTTTCTGTTATTTTCGGATACGTATAACACGAGGAACTCCTACAGGGATTTTGCGAGTATTAACTATTTGACTCGATGATATCCTCGAGGAATTAGCAAATCCCCGCGGATTTCCAACCTCGAAAATAAAACGAGGATTCTTTTTAATAGAATGAATATATGGTGAATAAATTTTAATTACTGCGTACATAAGAAAGCACCAACATTCTTAATCCTTTTGTTCTAAACTAGTGTTGGAAATGCTCCTTCATTTCAAATGCGATATTTAAGTTATTTCCAGTAGCGATATTTTTTAGCTGCTTGTGCAACATTAGGCTGACATATCTGAATGAATCTTTTTCGAGATTAAAATGAATCTGAGCCATGAGCTTCTCTTTCGTTTCTTTTCTCTCTTTATCTGTAGATAGTGTGCAGCACCAGTCGAGAATAGCGAACAAGAACACGAAAAGCTTTGCTTCAAACATCTTTTCAATCATCGCTACAGCTTTTTCGTTGCTCAAAGTTTGAGCAATTTCAAAGTCAATTAACCTTGGATGATTGAAGAGGAATAAGTAAAAGTCACACAGATGGACTTTACCGTCGCAGAAAGTCTTCATCTTTTCTTCATCTTGGGTCCATAAACTCCGTTCCTGAAATAATATTAGAGTCAATTGCTTAAGTCAAGCCGTGGCAGCGCCAACATTTGGCAAAGCAACGGACAAAAGCGCCAAAGTTTGATAATTCCAAACGGGCATAAAAGCCAACATTTCGCAAAGTAAAATGGCATAAGAGCCAATGTTCAAAAATTCCAAAAGAGCATTAGCGCCAACATTTGGAAAAGTAAAAGGGCATAAGCGCTGAAGTTTAGAAATTCCAAAAGGGCATAAGCGCCAACATTTGGCAAATTAAAAGGGCATGAGGGCCAAAGTTTGAAAATTCCAAAAAAGCATAAGCGCTAACATTTGGCAAAGTAAAAGGGCATAAATACCTAAAGAGCATTAGCGCCAACATTTGGCAAAGTAATGTGCATAAGCGCCAAAGATTGAAAATTCTAAAAGGTTATAAGCGCCAACATTTGGCAATGTAAAATGGCATAAGGGCCAAAGTTTAAAACTTCCAAAAGAGCATTAGCGCCAACATTTGGCAAAGTAAACGGGCATAAGCGCCAAAGTTTTAAAATTCCAAAAGGACATAAGCGCGAACATTTCGCAAAGTAAAATGGCATAAGGGCCAATGTTTAAAAATTCCAAAACAGCATAAGCGCCAACATTTGGAAAAGTAACGGGCATAAACGCCAAAGTTTGAAAATTCCAAAAGGGCATAAGCGCCAACATATGGCAAAGTAAAAGGGCATAAGCGCTAAAGTTTGGAAATTCCAAAAGGGCATAAGCGCCAGCATTTGGCAAAGTGAAAGAGCATAAGGGCCAAAGTTTGAAAATTCCAAAAGAGTATAAGCGCTCACATCTGGCAAAGTAGAAGGGCATAAGCTCCAAAGTTTGAAAATTCCAAAAGGGCATTAGCGCCAATATTTAGTAAAGAAAAAGGGCATAAGCGCCAACATTAGGCAAATTAAAAGGATATAAGCGTCAAGGTTTTGAAATTGCAAAGGGCATAAGCGCTGAAGTTTGGAAATTCCAAAGTTGTATAAGCGTCAACATTTGGCGAAGTAAAAGGGCATAAGTGCCACAGTTTCAAAATTCCTAAAGGGTATAAGCGCCAACATTTCACAAAGTAAACGGGCATAAGGGCCAAAGTTTGGAAATTATAAAAGGGAAGTAGGACCAACTATTGGCGCAAAAAATTGCAATACCCAGTTTTTCACTTATGAGGGTAATATTTTAACACTAATCTTTAGTGGCCCACTTTTTGCTAATTAAATCTTTAAAATTTTCAGTAGTAATTGTTTAAGTTTTAACAATTTTAATTCAGATAGGCAGTAAAGTATCTTTTTTGCATGAGAAAAAACCTATAAAATAAAAATAAACTTCTTTAGATACATAAGTTCATCCTTCTTGAAGGCATTCATATTATTTTTTATGGAAAAAACGGAATATCCTGCAAGTCTTCTTTTATATTCTCTTACGTATCTCGTGCCTTTTGGTGTAATATAGGAATTTTCGATTTTTGCATATCAATTGCGACAAATGAATCAGAAACGACGAGTTCTTTTGAAAAAGGTTTTTTTTAGGATGGAATATTCGATTTTCGGATAGCATTTTGAATGGTTAAAACCATAACCGTTGGTCAAGGAATGCTGGTTAATGAACTCTTTATTTCTTGTGGGGCCAAAAAATGTGTGGTAAAGCTCGATTTGATCATTTCATTTTTTTGAAAGTTATCTATTTAACGGATGGACGGACAGATAGACGCCATCGCCAAAACTTGATTTTCGTCTTCATGGGGGTCTCAAGACGTGATGATCCGTTGAAAAACTGTATTGTCAAATTTCAAAAAATTCTAATACCTTCTAAATCATAAATGATGAGAATGTAATAAATTATAACAAATGGGTATATCCCTTTTGGGTGAACAACCACTGTCTCTCAATTTTTTCAATACCTTTTGTTATTTTGCCCCAAATTTTTCATCATATCAAAATGCAATTTTTTCAAGAAGTGGAAAAACCAACCAAAAAAAAAACAATTGATCGTAAGACCGAAAAAATAGAACTCATCTTCCTATTGAAAAAACTGACTAATAACGAATTTGTAGCTCTTTGTTGGTTGAACAAGTTTTGCCTATATATTTTTTTTCGTAGCTAGTGTCATTTGTCTGGAAAATAAATTTTTTTATATTTATGATTATATTTTACGAATGTTTGTTCATTTTTCTTCGCATCTTGCATAGTTTAAACAAAAAATGGAATTGTTGATTTTTCATTATTTTTTATGTATTCGAAATTTGAATTTTCGATTTTTGAAGACAATTCTGAAATTCATTATGATAACCTTGTAGGGCTTTCAAAAAGCAAGTTTTTTCTTATTTGCTTGTTTTCACATCGTGCGTTGTTTGGTCTCCATTTTTCATTTTCGTTTGATTTATTTCAATTTTTTGAATGCTATAACTTTGATAATTTTTTTTTGTCGAAAAAACTCATGGGATAAATTGTTCGGCGGTTCGGAGCAGTATAACAAAGTTTTTTATCTTTATTCGCACTCCTCCACGCATCAAGAACGTAAGAGGAAACAAACAATTTCACAATGTTCCTACCATATAAATTGTTATTTGATAAAAATAAAAATATTCCATAGTCTCACGCTCAAATTCTATTCGATAATAATTCTGATATTTACCAATTCTATTTGATGAACGGATTTTAAATTCACCCTAAAAAGCTGGACTATCCATGAGTATTAGAAGAAATTTGCATTAAAAGAACGCTAAAAAATCATAATTAGCACCCGAAACTCGCAAACCCCATTTTTCCACTTATGGTGTTTCTTTGGGACCCTATAAACCAGACTTATGGGGGTGATATTTGACAAGTAATATTTCATTCGTATTCTATGGCTAATTGTGAAGAGAAATATTCATATTCAACTCGATTCTCATAATACTGCCAAATTTTCAAAGCTAAAGCATTTAAAAAAGTTACAGACCACTTTTTTCAAGATTTAGAAATTTTATGTAAGGCTAATTGTAGTGCATTAAAAGACGAACAATTTATTCTTATGACTTTTTTTTGTTAAAAAGACAAATTACCAGAGTTATAGCATTTACAAAATCATAAAACAAAAGAAAATAAAAATTTTGATCACATAAAAAGTAATGAAATATAAAAAAGATCTCTAAATTTGTTATTCCTCACTTTTTGATCAGATGCGCAGTTTTTGGTTCAATCGTAAAAAACAACATTAAAAATATAAAACATTAAATTTTTAGACAAACAACAAAAGCTACGAAAAAAATTAATAGACAATGGCTGCTCACCTAAAAAAGAGATATACAAATTTACCATTGATTATTTTGTATAGGACGCGTAGTTTTTATTTGAATCGTAAAAAATAGCATTAAAAATAAAAAAATGAAATTTTTCGAAAAACCAGACAAGAGACGAAAAAAATGATAAGACGTAAGTTGTTCAAACAAAAAGTATCTACAAGTTTGTTATAAAGTTTGATTATAAAAATTCATTTGAAGTAAAAAAATTGACTTTTTGGAAAAACGATACAAGCTACTATAACATTTTATTTAATAAAATATTTTACCTAAATTATATCTAAACATTTTTTCAGAACCACTCTAGGCTAGGATGCGTATTTTTGGCTCAAATCGTAGAAAATGACATTGAAAATAAAGCAAATTATTTTATGGAAAAACGAAACAAGTCGCAATAAAATGTATAATAGCAAAAGTATTTTTTTATAGGATGCGCACTTTTCTATTATGAAAACAACACAATGAAAATACGTTTGTTTTAATACCAATCTCGCGAGCTCTTGACGCGCTCAAACTTGCGATTTATTTTTGTGTCGATTCAAACAAATTTTCGGGCGACATGCACAAAAATTCAAAGAAAAAAAATGTGGACCACCCTAATATAGTCTAAAGTAAGTTTATTTATTTGTATGAAAAAATTAGTTGCTTTTCACTACTAAATTTGCAAGTATCTCACCTAATCGAATCAGTAAGTTTCTACTAATCATTAGTGGCTCACTATTCGCAAATTGAATCTGTAATGACACAATCGACAAACGGTGTCAATTTTAATGTCAAGGTCAATGTAATAAACGTTTTATTTTTTGAATGATCGATTACGGAACATGAATTGTAATTTCCATACACTAGATCGCGATTTTTTGATGATGAATAGCACTGTTGTAAAAAAAATGAAAAGTTATATGGGTAATTCTCTACAGACAGAGCACTCACTTTGAATACATTAAAATGTTCAGACCAAGCTGGCAACACTGCGAAAAGTAATATTGCGGCTATGTAACAAACTTTTGTGTTTGTCACATAAAAAAATGATTTTGTAATTGCATGATATAGAAATAATAAATCTGTAAATATTTCTTTAAATTAATAAGAATTAAATGATTCACGAACGATAATTTACTGTGATCAAAAAAGGTTTAGCAAGAAAATGCCTAAAGTTGATCTGGAAATACATCAAATTTAAAATAAGAATGCTGTATAATTTGACCACTGAGAAAATACAGAAGTAAAATCGTTCAGTTAACATTATTGAGAAGGTTGGCCAAAAATCGTGAAGGTAATATCTATAGGTAGAACTATGGCGAATTAAGACGCACGCAAATATCGAACAATAACGAAGTAATAAATAAGACGAAACGAGTAATTAAAATGATATCATAATAGCGATAATGGACGTTAGGCACATGGATGAGATGAAAATTGACAGTGATGAATAAATAATGATGATGTGCACTTTCAACTCAAAGGTGGTATCAACCCACTAGCCATTCATCTCATATGATATTGATGATCTTGCAATCTAAGAAATAATCAAAAAAGAACGACGCCAAGCTGTAATGAAGATTTAAAACATAATTTTTATCACTACAACAAGAATTCTTTACCAATCACACACATACCTCCTCGATCCTCTCAAAGTGCGAGGAACATGGGGTAAAAAAAATTAATATAATGCTTAGTCGAGGTTAATGATGTTCATAGCAAGAATTTATCGGCCGAACGGCAGCTTGTATCGCATAGGCTATTATTATTATCATTATTATTATACCATTAGGCTATTTCCCTTTTGGGGTGGACGTGAATTGCTCGTTCGAAACGTAGTATTGTGTGGATGGGTATGTAGGTATAGGGTAGATAGATATATAGGTGCAAGGTATAGATATTCTAGATTGATCTAAAATTCTCGTGTTATTTATTCAAATGACACCTTCGTTCCGCAACACTGCTTCGACCCAGGTTGCTGATCAATCTCTTTAGCGATCACCACACGTCGAGAGCCTCACAAAATTGTTATGTGTGGTTCCCCACTTGGGCCCATTAGTATCCAAGGTCTTTGTTTCAGGCGTCATATGACAGTTACTCCCAGTGGGACCCTGCGGTGGTTGTTAACCTTTAGTTTTTTATATATATATATACATATATATATATTTAGTTTGCAATTTCAATTATTTGAACAGTTCAAATCATAAAGCAGTAATAATTGTCTAACTGATAAAATGTTTTTAGCGATATCAAGGCGATATCATTCATTTTTTATCAAAATTACTTTTAAAAAATTAAGCAAATCTAAAAAAGGGCATTTTATGCATCATTCTAATATCTATTCGCACTTTAATATGGCGTTTTTATTCATTGCAGGATGTGAAAAAACAGACATTCATTTTACCAACACCTACGCATTCGATTCGTCTGGGCAATGCTTTATCGTCGGAGCCACTGACCATCCTGAAGTCGAAAAATTAATGTAGTTACTTCAGAAACAGAGTAAAGCTCTAGAACTAGCTATGTTAAAAAATATAGCACCTAACATGCATGCGTAAAAAGAGGTTTTATATTGCTGGATATTGCCAAAAAGCTGGACCCAAACAAAATAATTCCAGACAATAAAAAACCAGGAAACAGAATTTTCGAAGTATAATGCTCCATCAATGCATTGGACTTAGCTTCAAGACTATTTGCGGGATTGCCTGCCAACAGAATCAATTTAGACTGAACACAAGCTTACCTGAGAAAAGTATGCGAAGAACTTTATTTTCTGATACACAACTCGGTCTTCAGCCAAACAGCTTTAAAAAATGATATTCGCAGCTTTTTCCTAGCGGACTGATCCTGCAGTAATAGAAGATGTAGGGAATGACCAAAATCACATCTAATGAAAGCGGTGAGTTACAATTAATTTAAACGATAGTGACTGCTAATAATATTTCACATGTCTTCTTGAATATAACGTGTGCAACGCACAGGTGCTTTCATATTTTTACAACTTCAAGATATTTTGCCGCCCATATATTTAAATAACATTCCTGTCAACTTTTCTGATGTCTTAGGCATTACAGACAAATAGGTGCTTTTGGGTGATGCTCTATATGAAAATCATCTGCTGACTTCTAATATTGATCTTTTACAACTTGCAATGGGACACTACACATATCGATCTGTAAGCGAAATAACACCTGGAAGGGATTGAATGATCTTTAAGGCGGAACACAGACAAATTTATGATAAAAGAAAGAGGATAGGACTGTAAATGTCGAATTCATTATATTTGTCATAATTTAAGAATAATCTAAAGCTTCTAATTTTAAAATGTTAAAATTTGAAAAGACTTTAGATCTAATAACATTCAAATTTGAACAAAAATTTTGTATATATATATATATATATATATATATTTAAATTGAAGAAATGAATGAATAAATGAATGAAGGAATGAATAAGGGAATGAACGAGGGAATGCATGTGGGAATAAATAAGGAAATGATTGTGGGTAAGAATAAGGGAATGAATAAAGGAATTAAGAAAGGAATAAATAAAGGATTTAATGAAGGAATAAATAAAAAAAGTAATGAAGAAATGAATGAATAAATGAATGAAGGAATGAGTAAAGGATCGAAGGAATGAATAAAGGATTTAATAAGGAAATGAATGTGGGAATAAATGAGGAAGCGCACATGAAAATGAATAAGGGAATGATTGTAGGTAGGAACGACAAAATGAATGAAGGAATGATTGAAGGAATGAACGAAGAAGTGAAAAAATTAATGAAGGAAGAAATAAAGGAAGCAGCGAAGAAATAAATGAATAAATTAATGAAGGAATGAATACGGGAATAAATAAGGAAATGAATAAAGGAATGAATGAAGGAATGAATGTGGGTAAAAATGAGGGAATGATTGTGGGTAAGAATAAGGCGATGAATGAAGGAATGAACGAAGGACTGAAGAAGGAGTTGAAAAGGATTAAATGCAAGAGTGAATGAAGGAATTAATGAAGCAATAAATCAAGGAAGTAATAAAGAAATGAATAAATGGATTAATAAGGAAATGAATGAAGGAGTAAAGGAATGAATGAAGGAGTGAAGGAATAAATGAAGAAATGTATAAAAAAGGGAGTAAAGGGAGGAATAAATGAAGGAATGAATACGGGAATGAATGTCGAAATGAATGCGGGAATGAATGAGGGAATGAATGCAGGAATGAATGTGGGGAAAATGAGGAAACAAATCGGTGAATGCACATGGGAATGATTGTGGGTAAAAATGAGGGAATAAATGAAGAAATGAATACAAAAAGGAATGACTGAAGGAATAAAGAAATGAATAAAGGAATGGATAAAGAAAGGAATGAAGGAAGGAATAAAGAAATAAATGAAGGAATTATTGAAGGAATAAATTAAGGATTTAATGAAGAAATAAATGAATAAATAATTAAAGGAATTAAAAAGGGTATAAATAAGGGAATGCATTTGGAAATTAATTAGGGAATTATTGTGTGTAAGAATGAGGAAATGAATGAAGGAATTAATAAGCGAATGAATAAGGAAATGCAAGAGGGAATGAATGAAGAAATGATTGAAGGGATGAATGAAGAAACACATGAATGAGTTAATGAAGGAATAAATAAGAGAAGTAATAGAGAAATGAATGAATACATGAATGAAGGAATGAGTGAAGGATTAAAGAAATGAATGCAGGAATTAATAAGAAACGAATGAGGGAATGAATAAGGTTTGCAAGATGGAGGCGAAACGATAGGGAATCGGAAAGTGATTTTTAAAGAATTTTCTGAACAGCAACTGGCAAATTTTTTAAAAATATTTACTTATATACCGACGAGTATTCAATTACAGAGATTTATATATGATTTGATATAGAGTGGAACGAAGAAGGCTCGATATTTTGGATTTCGGAATTTTTCATATCTGTCAGATTTATTACTCAAAAGACCTTTAAATATATAATAATTGACTGAATTTTTTAAATTTTAGTAAACTTTATTACAGATAAAAATGGCACCGTGAAGCCGTAATATTCTAAACGGTGTCAACGTTTTATTTAGTTTTCAAAAACCCATTTTATAATCCCAATTTAATAAATCTAACAATATACTTCAAAGAGCTTTAAATAAGGAAAGCCTTCATGAATATTTTTCGTTACCTTGTGAAAGATTATTTTTGCCTCATTCAATTAATTTTTCTTGCCAAAATTTCAGGGTATTATTATCCAAATAATGGAAGTATTCGAAATATTAAATATTCTGTTAATGGCTGTTAACAGAACTCGTAAATCACTAAATTCACAATATTTTCGCTGATATTTTTGGACAGATTGAGACTGATTTAATCACTTCTCATTAAACTTTAAGCATAATAATAATCACAACGTTACTTACTTGGTAATATTTTGACTTCAGTTTCACTTGACGGAATTTTATTTTTACATTCTCATTTATGAGAGTGTAGTGTGTAGTTTTGAACAGATCATTATTTTTCAGCATTCAGAATTTCCGAATACCATAAATTTTTGTCGGTGTCTGTCTGTATGTCTGCGTGCATGTCTGTATGGCTGTATATCTCTGCGATTATCTGAATGTTGTAGTCACGCTAACTTTCAAAGGATTTATATAATCGAGACAGCATTTGATACACCTTTTTAGGGACAAAAATGAAGGTCTTCACATCCAATATTTTTGTAATAGGCCACTTGAAGAATTTTTCCAGTTTAACAATTTGTAAAAAACATTATAAGCGTCGAACGAAATTCTGAAATACACAGATGGATAATTAATTTTATAAAGATTTGAATTACCATAGTAACTTCAGTTATAAAAGTAAATAGAAGATAATTTATATTTGAAGAGATAGACAATAACTATAAAAAATACAATCAATAGCGATAAAGACATTGTGATTAGCAAAGGCCAATGATTGCATGATTAGCCACTGTAATGTGGTGAAATAAAGTCATTGGCCACCTCGTTGGTCACATCAGGTTATAGATTACTGATTTTGAAAGCACAGTGATTAGCCACTAAATCGTATAATCATTGGCCGGAGACAATTTGAGGGGAAAATCATTCTTGATACAAAATAAAAATTTGGAATGACGATTTTTTAAAATTAATTATTAAGGTATAAATATAATTTTCCTAGGATTCTTCAGAAAATTTTAAAAGAATTTAAAGATTTCAGATATGTCGAAAAATGATCTAGAATATTTTAAATAAAAAATGGATGAATTTATAAAAAAAATTGCAGCTAAGAAAGAAAAAAAATACAATTTAAGGAAAAAATAATTCTTGATACAAAAGAAAAATTTCGAATGACGATTTAAAAAAATTTATTTTTAAGGTATAAATATAATTTTCCTATGATTATTAAGAAAATTCTAAAAGAATTTGAAGATTTCAAATATGTCGAAAAATTATTTAGATTTTTTTTAGATAGTTTCTTTATTTTAGAGAATGTTACCAAAATTCGAGTTTAATTTTTGCCTTGTAGAAATTTAGAATAAATAAAAAAATATTTGATCAATTTTCAAGAAAAGAGATGCAATGTTTAACAATGTAGTTCAACTTTTAACCAAGTAGTTGAATTTTTAAGCAAAAACTATTTGTTTTCACGAAAAATATTAAAAATTGATTCCATTTTGTTTACTGACGGTCATTCAAATTAGTACAAAGATTTTTGTTCCTTTTTTTGGGTTTGTTTAAATGAAAATAGATAAATTGATAAAAAATGGATAAATTTATAAAAAATGGATAAATTCATTAAAAAAATTGCAGTTAAGAAAGAAAAAAAGTACAATTTAAGGGAAAAATAATTCTTGAATCAAAATAAAATTTGCAATGAAGATTTTTTTAAATTTATTTTTGAGGTATAAATATAATTTTCCTAGGATTCTTCAGAAAATTCCAAAAGAATTTGAAGATTTCAGATATGTCGAAAAATTATTTAGATTTTTTTAGATAGTTTCTTTATTTTAGAGGATGTTACCAAAATTCGAGTTTAATTTATGCCTTGTAGAAATTTAGAAGAAATAAAAAAATATTTGATCAATTTTCAAGAAAAGAGATGCAATTTTTAACAATGCAGTTCAACTTTTAACCAAGTAGTTGAATTTTTAAACAAAAACTATTTGTTTTCACAGAAAATATTAAATATTTATTCCTTTTTTTTTACTGACGGTCATTCAAATTAGTACAAAAATTTTTGTTCCTTTTTTTGGGTTTGTTTAAATTAAAAATAGATAAATTTACAAAAAAAAGAAAAATTCCTTAAAAAAATTGCAGTTAGGAAAGAAAAAAATTTAATTTGAGGGGAAAATCATTCTTGATACAAAATAAAAATTTGGAATGACGATTTTTTAAAATTAATTATTAAGGTATCTCAAGCGTATCCAAAATTAAGTCCGACAGGCAGTAAATCTAGAAAAAGGTCTTCAAAAATCTCCGCTGCTACATTCTTATTTTGCAACGAAAGGTAAATCATCTTGTTTCTTTTGCGAATCCCTGCACACTGTGCATTGTTCTGAAAAATTCCTATAGCTCTCTCCAGAAGAGCGTTTCGAGAAAGCGAGGAAGGTTTCATTGTGCGTTGTCTGCTTGCGACCTGGTCATCAAGCTCATACGTGTCCCAGCGGGCCATGCAACCAATGTAGTGAGAGATATAATTCTCTTCTGCATTTTCAGAATCATTAGGAAGCCGAGATATCAGTTCCGTCTCGATCGTTTTACACTTTCAGGGCAGGACTTATTCTCACCACGTATTGCTCGGCAATGGTTTTTAGTCGCATTTTATGACAAAAAAAAATGACCTCATTGTTTAAAATGCGAAAGTAACCAGTTGACATTGAGGTGAAATATTAGAAGCATCTCAGTTTCTTGCTCATATCTGACACTAAAGGCATATCGTCTTCAGTTCCCATCGAACGGGATTCATCAAATATGCCAGAGAATATTGGGCTAGCTGATCTTGAGTCACGCTGTCATCAAAGAAGACAGTCTAACGACGAAAATTTGCGTCGTTTTTGACTTTGCGTATTTCGTGAAATTCTCATGAAGACACAATCATTTATATCATTCAAGGCGACAAATTAAACTCCAACGTCACTAAGCGTACTGTTATATCAGATTTCGCGAAATTTTTGAACCCTCCAGGCTTGTTGGGTACTATGGTCTTGCCTCTGCTGCAAAGAAATCGAAAATATATTAATTATCGAAAATTTATTGATTTTCGAACGCATTTTTGGGACTAAATTTCCCAGTGGGTCCTAAAGGGTTAAATTAGAAATCTGTGAAATATTTTTAAATGTTTAGACACCCTCCAAAGTCGTCAGAAATCATTTATATCTTTCAAACAATTGAAAAAGGGAAAATTGGGAAATACAATTTATAAATTTTCAATTCAAACGACGGATTGCGCTTAAACGTAACAAATGATATAATTTATGATATCAGTTTTGACGAATTTAGTAATAATCATGTTTTTACTTGAAACTCACTTTAATGAAATGTAAATATCTGAGTGAAACAACTTTGATGCCTATAATTTCTGAGATAACGACTATAAGATGTACTATATAATCTGATGAAGAATTAGAATATTCCTTGGTTACAGTGTTAATAAAATTATCCATTAATACATTACTTAACTTTTCCGTTAATAGGAAAAGATGAGGATTGATTCTACTCTTGTCTTGTCTTTGGCAGTTATCCAGCCCTACAAGATTATCATAACAGCTTTTTGAATTTTTTCGAAAAATCGAAAATTCAAATTTTGATCGCACAAAAAAAAATGAAAAATTCCATTTTGTGGTCAAACTATGCAAGGTACAAGAAAAGATGACAAAACAAAAATTGTGTAACCAAGAAAGATCTACAAATTTGTTATTATTTACTTTTCGATAGGACGCGTAGTTTTCGTTTCATTCGTGAAAAACAACATTACAAATGAAAAAATTTCGTTTTTGGACAAATGACACAAGCTATGAGAACAAATGAATTGATAGAAGTTGCTCATCCAAAAAACAACTACAAATTTTGTATCAACAATTTTTCGATAGGATGCTTACTTTTTGTTTTAATCGTAAAAAATAACATTAAATTTTTTTTAAAATAATGTTTGGGAAAACGACACAAGGAAATAAAAACAAAATTTTCCCGCTACGCGGGCACATTCTCATCGCGCGCTGCGCTTGGAAGTTTGAGCGCGCCTAGGGCGCGCTACTGTTAGCGCTCGGTCTTTGTATTTCCCCCACATTTGCGCCCAGACCTTTTAAAATTGAAGGTCAAATGATTGACAACTGTAATTTGATGATTGTGACTTCTCTTTTGTTAAAGCTCCTTTGACTTTAACGAACACATTCTCATCACGTATATCTCGTGCTTCGCCCTCGATTTTGTCAAAAATCTGAACTTTTCTACATTATGTTCAACACTATTATAACAAATGTATATCATATTTTTTTCTGTATCTCAAGCTGGTACAGCTTATTCAGATTTTCCAAAATAATGTACAAATGTGATTTTTCGTGATTACTTCAATATTTGCTCCTTATTTTGCACTGATTTCTGTTCTCAGCTACCCTGAAAAATCTATCATTTCAATAAACTTATATTATCACAATTCATAATATGCAACGGTATTGTAACATACGTATTTTCATCGTCTTGTTTTTATAATTATAAAAAAGTGTGCATGCCATACAAAAAATGCTGTTATCATACATTTTATTGCGACTTGTGTCGTTTCTCCATAAATTTATTTTGTTTATTTCCAACGTTATTTTTTTATAATTCAAACTGAAAATACGCATACTAGTGTAAAGTGGTTTCTAGCAAATTTGTGGATATAATTTAGGCGAAAAATTTTTTTAAATAAAAAGTTATTTCAGCTTGTGTCGTTTTTTCAAAAAGATGATTTTTAATTTTTGATGCATTTTTATAGCAAGAGTTTATATCAAATTTGTAGATCTTTTTTGGTTGAACAACTTTTGTCTTTTCATTTTTTTTCGTCTCTTGTGTCATTTTTAAAAAATTTAACTTCCTAGTGGACGAATGTAGAATTTTGCAATACCCCCCCCCCCTCTCTAAACTAACCACGGGCTATCTGAATGGTCCCTTAGCTGAGTCAGTTTCCTGATATAATTTTAAGCAAATGAAAAAAAAGTTGATGTAAATCGATTAATATATTCAATCCCAGTTGAGAATTCTTGTAATTTTGCATGGATATAAATATTTACTTAATTACTTGGAATATTAACCGATGTTCATAAACTTTTTGTTCATTTTCTTACAATTATAGCAGGAAAATGATTCAGCTAATTAGAATTTGATTGAGTCACGTCTTTATGATTTTAGTTATTAGTGCTCATGACAATGAAAGGGTCATCGTAGCGGGGGGGGGGGGCTGCCGAGTTTCCTGACCCGGCACGGCATCCTACGGCCCTACGCCCACGGCGGCTGTCCGGCCCGGGGTGGTTTCCCCCCATCGCGGTCGGGGAAAACCCGACCGTCGTGACCGTCGGCAGTAGTTTGTGAATCGCTGGTACATGTATATGCAATAGCAAATTTTTGTGAAGACCAAAATATTTGACTTGCTCAAAAAGTCGTAAATGCAGAGGACTCGCAGGCCATAGAGATAGATTAGACTATTAGAGGCATAGCCATCGAAATATACGAAACAGGTCGCATAGATAGAAAACAGATGGCTAGCTAAAACCCACAACTCAAAACTTTTTAGTTTTTTTACAATATTCTAAGATGATCAGAAAATTTTTTAGTACACGTTGAATTTTCAACTAAAAAGGATAATTTTTTAACCGAAACAGAAATACTTTTAATGAAATACGGGAATTATCAAAATTAAAAAAATAAATATTCAATCAAATAATTTAATATTTAACTAAAGAATATACACTTTTCATCAAAAATGAAATGTTTAAAATTTCATTTATGAATGTTCAACCAAAAAAAATGTTAAAAAATCTGCCCGCTTCGCGGGCATATTCTCATCGCGCGCGGCTCGCTTCGCTCGCAAGTTTGAGCGCGCACCTTTTGGATCTCGCGCTTCGCGCTCGATTTGGTATTCATCTCGCGCTCGATAATGTATTCCACTAGCGCTACGCGCTCGGACACATTTACCTGACGCTTGAAGCTCGGTTCCTCTAGGTTTTCGCACTTCATGTACTCGCAATTACGCGCTTCGCCGGCAAATAATCTCTTAATAAGCTTCATCGTTATGACCTGCTTTTGTTTTAATTGTGCCAATTTTACATAAAAAGGAGAACTAATTTAATTAAGGTTCTATCGACCTTAAGGAACACATTCTCATCAAGACACTCGCGCTTCGCGCTCGATATTTGGTTTAAAACTATAAGCGGCGCAGTTGATAATTTGACTGCAGATGAAATAAGGTGTTGTCCAGTAGGCAAAAATCACCCAATCTTCCCGAACAGTTTTATTAAAGCTTTTGCAAATTACGATTCACTAGAGTGAGAATGGAATTCCAATGTTGACGTTTTATCAAAACTGAAGTATCCTGGGATTCTTCGTGAAATATATAAGACAGATAGAAATCATTTGAGGATAAAAATAAATATGATAAGCAGTGGTGTTGAGAATGTGACATCAAATGAAATGACGGAATGTAATGTAGGCAGATAGGACCCAATCTTCTCACACCTTTCAATGAAAGTTATTTCAAATTGCGATTCACTGTAGACTTTGTATAATTAGTTCAATAAAAAAATTGTTAAATGAAACATAGTAATCCTTGTAGCTTGAGGTTGGGTAAAAATTAAATAAAAACATTAAAACATCATTGCATTTTTTTCTTCCAATTATCATTTGAATTGTTATTTTTGAAAATTTTATGTCAATGCAAATAACCAACTTTTACGTAAGAGATTATGATGTTTAATATTGAAAACCTGTAAAAGAGCTCTAATTACTATAATGTACCAGCGGTTCAAGCTGTCAAATTAATTTGATTAATTTGTTCGATTTTGTGGGATCGTGATTACCATCTTATTAATTTAAGATGTTTCCTCTTTCGGCTTCCCTTTTACCGTTTAATCTCAATCATGAAAAGTGTTTTCTTTTTAATAGCTGACGCAGTGACTCTAGTTTTGATTCTAATGTATTCAAATTAAAGAAAATTTAATAGAAAATAAATAGTAAAATTCCAAAGGATTCAATAAAAAACAAGCGATTTCATAATCGACTTGTTCTAACTTATACTCTCCCTAGGGATCGCGGACCTTGTTGTTGGTGGGAAGGCTTATAGGTCTCATCGGACTATATATCTGGATAGGTGAGCCAGAGGGGCTGCATCGCGAGGCGTAGTTACTCTGGGTAACTAACGGACTCTAATTAGTGGGACTTAAACTAAGGAGCAATCCTTCCAGAGGGTAATGGCAGAGCCTCCTGGAATATCGTGGGCGTCAGTTCTCATGCTCCCACGCCAGTATCTCAATATATCTGCCTTAACGGGGACTTTGGGATACGAGGTCGCATCCCATAGTATGCAGACCCGCCCCCTGCAAGCGGGGTGTCCAGAAGGTATTCCAAATTTCCCTAACTTCTCATGGGACAATTGAATGAAACACGAATAACAAACAACAAAAAAACGATGAGGGGCCCGTTCCGGGACCCTCATCTACTCCACGGCCAGTGGTGGAAGGCTCTTAAGGGGGCAGTTCACTCCTTCAAATTGGCCTTTTTCTGATCCACGATCAACACAGGCTTACGGTCAAGGTCTTCAGGATCATCAGCCTTCTTCTTATTCATCATCGACACATAATTACGGTCATAATCATTTGCTTCAATCTTCTGATGCGATTCTTCCAAATGGCACTTTTTCCTTTTCACCATCAACACAGAATCATAATGATGAACTTTTTCTTCAATCTTTTGGTATAAATCTTCCAAGTGTGCCTCCTTTTGCTCCAGCATTACCTCAGAATCACGATCAAAATCATTTTCTGCGAGGCTTTCAGAATAATCAGTCGCATAATTATTATTCCTCAGAGTCACCAGGGAATAATCAGCTAAATGAGTATCAAAGAAATCAGTATCCACCTCATTCTGGTGGGTCCGGTTCGGGTCATGGCTCGAGCTATCCCTATAACAAGTAAAACTTCCGGTTGGATATTACAACTTTATTGACAGTCAGCATGGGTGAAAATAAAATTGTTGACAATATCATGTCCCTGGAATATTATACGCATGTATCTATAGAAATAAATTTCTTAATTACAAGGCTTCATTAGGCGTATTTTCTCTAATAATACCCTATCTTCCAATTAATTTTTCTTTAGTCTTCGTCCATGAACTACCTTACAAACTTAGGGCGCAAAGGGTCACGCCAAAAACTACGATTGGTAACAGAAGTAGAAGGTAAGTTGACAGCGGAAGTAACGTTACAAACTAAGATAACATTTGTTACGATTTCAGATGATGAATTCGAAAAAATGTCGCGAATTTTTCGAAACTTGAGTTGCCCAGAAATGGTTCTATTAAATTCAAACTTCATAAGCTTAAAAATCATTTTCATATTTATGACTTCATAATTTTTTCTCTATTCCCCTCTTTTCCTTTTTTTTCAAAGAATTCTTCTTTCTCCTGTTTTAAAGAAACCCGTCCCCCCCTTTACCCCTTTTCCATTTTCTCAATTGTAAATGCCAACTCAATTCACAAAACCTAATGAGAAAATCTAACTATTTGTAATTGAAAAGTGAACTATTATATTTTTGTTTCGCAATTCATCTCGTGTCAACAATTGAACAATTCACTTCAAAGTATAACTGCATTGTTAAAAATACATGTTTTTTTGAAGATTTGTCTCTTAGGTTGCTTTTTTTGTTTGAGCATTGATTTTTTTCAATATTCATTCTTTTTGGTATAATATGCATTGAGTTGGTAGAAAGTCAATCTGTTTTGAACTATTTGGTAGAAAATTCATGTATCTCATCAAGAAATCGTCGAATCCATTTCCAATAATACAGGCCAGCAGGTGACATGCTCAAGATACCTGGTCCTTATCTTTCCAGAGAAATTGGGTCACTTCGAGTATTTTTTTTTAATTATCTATATAATTTTCTTTGAGCCCTATCACTATGGAGGAATTCCATCTGCCTTTATGGGCAGGACTTGCTTCTACAACCCCATGACCCCTATATTTATAGATGAATTGCTTCGCTTTGAGTATTTTTTCTTAATGACCTATATAATTTCCTCTGAGCCCTATCACTATGAGGAACTTCATCTGCCTTTATGGGCAGGAATTGCCTCTCCAACATCCCTGCATCTTATCTTTCTAGAGAACGTGCGTTACTTTGAGTATTTTTTCCTAATTATCTATATAATATTCTTTGAGCCCTATCACTATGGAGGAATTTCAGCTTCCTTCATAGGCAGGAATTGCCTCTCCAACATCCCTGCATCTTATCTTTTTAGAGACAGTGCGTCGCTTTGAGTATTTTTTCCTAATTATCTATATAATTTTCTTTGAGCCCTATCACTATGGAGGAATTTTATCTGCCTTTATGGGCAGGAATTCCCTCTCCAACTTCCCTGCTTCTTATCTTTCTAGAGAAATTGAGTCGCTTTGAGTATTTTTTCCTAATTATCTATACAATTTTCTTTACCCCCTATCATTATGGAAGAATTTCGTCTGCCTTTATGGGCAGGAATTGCTTCTCCAACCTCACGGCCCCTATATTTATAGATGACTTGCTTCGCTTTGAGTATTTTTTCTCAAAAACCTTTTTCATTTTCTCTGAGCCCTATCGCTGGGAGGAATTTCATCTGCGATTACGCGCAGGAATTGACTCTCCAACTTCCCTGTTCCTTATCTTTACTAGGGAAATTGCGTCGCTTCAAGTATTTTTTCTTATTTATCTGTATAATTTTCTGTGAGCCCTATCACTATGGATTAATTTTATCTGCCTTTATGGGCAGGAATTGCCTCTGCAACATCCCTGCATCTTATCTTTTTAGAGAAATTGCGTCGCTTTGAGTATTTTTTCCCAATTATCTATATAATTTTCTTTGAGCCCTATCACTAGGAGGAATTTTATCTGCCTTTATGGGCAGGAATTGCCTCTCCAACTTCCCTGCTCCTTATCTTTCTAGCGAAATTGAGCCACTTTGAGTATTTTTTCTTAATTATCTATATAATATTCTCTGAGCCCTATCACTAAGAGGAACCTCATCTGCCTTTATGAGCAGGAATTGCCTCTCCAACTTCCCTGCTCCTTATATTTCTAGAGAAATTGCGCCACTTTGAGTATTTTTTCTTAACTATCTATATAATTATTGTTAAGCCTTATCACTATGGCGCAGTTTCATCTGCCTTTATTTTACGTCCGATGATGACTTGAGTTGGTATTGTGTATTATCCAAGAATTGATACTCGCGACGATACCCTGCGATTGAAGATCGACAGCCACGAGAATAATGTAGACAGTAATGTAGTAAACCTCAGTACGATTGCTATAAAGATAACATGCATTTTCAGATTAATTCCGACTGTCAATTTGAGGAAGATATACACGCAATTCTCTCGCAGGGCGATGGTTGATTCGAGGGTAGTTTTCATATTCATGAATGGGTTTCAGAGACAGGTAGGAAACGCGAAAGAACCTATGGCAATCTCCTAAGGCATGTCTACTTTCTTCAGCGTGCTTCCAGTTCAAAATTCTCTTCCAGAGTTTTGAAATACATTGCGTCTTCTGACAATGAGAGGTCATCAGGCAATACCCTCATGTTATGGGCCGCTTCTAATGCTGTCTTCGCGTAATTGATATAAGAGTGTAAACAGTCATAATATTCGTCAACTAATTCGTTCTTTTTCATTGTCAAATGACATATTTCCTCAAACTAGTATTCAAATGATTATCTGGGTCCAAAGAGTTCTTTCAGAAAATCGATTAACTTCATGCAAGTTGCTTGTTTCTCGTACGCTCTCCAGCTAGGGTAGTCAGGGTACTTAACGCGAAAGTGATAAGGAAGGATTCACATGCTACTGAAACGTATGTTGCGGCGTTCACGATGACCTGTAGAAAATCTCGCATAAAAATATTTCCGCCATCGAAGATTGGGATGAGGCCGGCTGCCTGCTGGATTGACATAGTGTCAGGGATTGCTTGAGGTACGTTAATCACTACGTCATTTGTGCAAGGAACCAAATTTGGATTTTGGCCATTCGAATGCATTGTTGACTGAAAATTCTGAAAATCACATGGATTGTTTCTCGCAGTCAAGGATAAAAATGTTAGGCTTGGTATGTGCAACAAATAACAATTGTCGAGAATATGAAGTTCTAGTATATGCGGCAGTTCTTATTTTCGAAAATTAACTGTATTTCCCTAGGAGCGTTTGGCGGAGAGGTGCTGGGGCCAATGCCGTAAGAGTTGCAGGTATGGTGATGAAGCCATCTAGATAGTATGTGTCCTAGATGCTCGGGGTGTGCATGCCACGCTCTGCAGCCATCATCGGGAACGACTTGCCTCAAAATGTGGCTACGGTATGCTAAAGATGAAATGACACCGTCTTGACACGCGACAATGAAATCCCCCTACCCGACTTCAATCTGGGTAATTTTATGAAAGCAAACGTTAGCTTATACGATATCGACTGATCCTTCACATTTCTGTGCAAAATGACATACATCCTTTTGTCCAGAAGTCGCTAGAGAGATTGATCAGCAGCCTGGGTCGGAGCAGTGTTGCGGAATGAACGTGTTATTTCAATAAGTAACACGAAAATTCTGGATCAATCTAAAATATCCATACCTTAAACCTATATACCTATCTACCCTTTACCTATATACCCATCGACACATCACTACTTTCCAACCGAGCAATTCATGCCTACCCCGAAAGGGAAACAGCCTAATGATATAATAATAATATCTAAATAATTTCAGGGTGGCCACTGGACCGGGAAACCGGGAAATGACCGGGAATTTTATGAGACCGGGAAAAACGGAGAAATGACAATGAATTTACTTTTTGACCGGGAATTTTACAAATATTTAGGAAAAAAACGATCCAAGTTTGATTTCAACAGTTTTTTAAATAATTAGTTGAATATTGTTATCTGTTTCAATTATGATATCATTCAGTTTATAATGCGTAATTAAAAAGTCTTTCACTTAAAAATTTTCTATTTTAAATTCTAATTTTTGAGCGTACATTTTTCATTAAAAGAATTTTAAAATGCAGTTTTAAAGACTTAAAAATCTAAAAATTAGAATCATTTGAAATCGAAAATTTTTGATAAAAAAACCTTTTTAGTTGATCAATTGTGGATACAAATTATAATGAGTTTTAACATTGAACTGTGCATTAAGGATTATCAAGTGAATAATAATTTTACAAGACAATTCGAAATCAGTTCAAAATTTAAGAATATCCAGATTTTAACGTTAAAGATTAAACTGTTTAAATTCGAAAGTCTTAGTAGTTCACCAAATGTAAACACCCGATTGAAACTTTATAAACTATTTATAATTGTAAAATAACTTCAAGACAATATATTCATACTTAAAGACATTTATTAAGTTTAAAAATATTGTTTTAGTCTAAAATTCTTAATTTTGTCATTAGTAAAAAATAACAATTGCTTAATATTTAGATATTTTTAACTCTTCATTAAAAATCAGTAATTCTAAATGAAATATTCAAAATGAAACAAAAAACTAAACGTTACACGTTACAATTTTTATTGTTTTATTTCAACAAATTTAATTTACGATTGAAATTTCTGAATTTTGATGTATAATAAATATTGAACACCTATTATTATTCCTAGAAGAATAATTCAAGAAATTCAAGAAATCTCAGTACAAATAGCCCACGGCCTAATTTAAAATAAAATATAGATTTATGCATGTTTCGAACAAAAAATTTAGAATATTTTTAAGAATTGTGAAAGCCTTCAAAAGAATAAAAAACATTTTCTTAAGATTCCTAGGAAAATTGAAAATGACTTTTTATTTTGAAAAATTAATTTCTACTGGGAGCCGATGTCATTTTTTAGATGACAGTTACTTCCAGTGGGACCCTGCGGTGGTTGTTAACCTTTAGTTTATATATATATAAACGAAGAATTTAATTTTTCAAATTATATGTTCACGCAAAAATTTCGTTTGAAAATTTTTTTTCGTCGATTTTACTTTTCCCTTCAAACCTGCATGAAGAAGACAATTCGAAACCCATTTAAAAGTTTAATGTCTAAATTCATTAATTTCAGAGTTTAGTTTCAGGAAAGGTATTTGCCATACAGGTGTGGCAATCTTCAAAGTTGTCTATTTATAAATTTACTAAATTTCATAAAAATTAAAAGAGCTGTCAATTTATAATTTTCAAGTTCAGCGATCTTGCTTTTCTTTGAAGTTAAAAAGTGTAGTAAGCAAAAAGAAATTGCATGGAAATAATTTTAGGGAAGCCTTTGTTTTGCTTTTATATAAAACAGTTACTTTTCATCAAATTTACGATAAAAATGTTACAAACAATTAAAAACTAGAATTTTCCGACACCGGATAATTTTTGTCTAGAGGCTGATCAGCTTCTTCGGGTGAAGGATAAAAATTATCCGTCGTCGGTTAATTGTAGTTGTCAATTATCACTGGGATATACTGTGATGCAAATTCATACATTCCTTCTTGTGCAAGAAAAGGCTTCTCTATGCATATCAATTTCTGAGTTACAGCAAATTTTTTAAACTACCTCTATTCCCATTATTTTAATGATTTATTTTGAAAAATAATGGTTTTATGTAAAAATTGAGATAAAATGAAAAAGGATTGTTTATATTTATCTGAAATTGTTTCCTAGGATCCTTTTTACAGAAAATTGAAACAAAAATGCAAAAAAAAAAACATTTCATTAAAAACACCTTTTTAGCCTTCAAACTATTTATGTAAAAGTAAAAAAGGCTTTACTAACATTATTTCCATGAAATGTTTACTTAATGTACCTTGTAAGTTTATACGAGAGTAAGATCGCTGAACTTGAAAATTATTGGCAACTCTTTTTATTCTGCTGAAATTTACTGAATTTATAGAAAACTTTAAAAAGAACCTATTTTTTTGAAATTTTTGACACACTTCTATGGTAAATACTTTTCTCAAAACGGATATCTGAAACGAATAAATGCAGCAATTATAAGCTTTAAAAGCGGTTATGAATTGACATTTTCCCCCAGGCTTGAAAAGAAAAGTAAAATTGAAGAAAAAATCAATTTCAGAAAAAATTTCCACGCGAAGTTCTAATTCAAAAAATCAAATACTTCGATTTTGGGGGTTTCTGGGCACCTACTATGAGGAAAAAAGTCGGCCAAATTTTAGACGAACCGAGATATTCAATAAAACGCGTTTGCATCTGTACCTTTTAACGTATGAGAATTTTTGAAAAAAAGAGTACTGTTCTTGGGTAAATCGGGTATACTCTATCTATTAAAACAAAACAAAAATGGCGAATTTGAATTATTTATATGGAAAACTGTAGACCATTTTAGGATGTCATATACGCTACTTTGCATGACATTGAAGTTTGCCACAGATATCGAGTTGAAGCTTATGTAATTAATAAAAAAAAAACTAAGGGACGTGTCGGAAAACCGAACACACCTCTAGATTCGACTCCGAAATATCAGGATGCGGTTTTTTTGTTATTTTGTTCAAACAATTGTTTGAAGAATTACATTATTTTTTGTAGTTCTGCAATTGTTATAAACAAAGTAATTGTCTGAATGAAAAATGGACAATACCATTGCATTCATCTCGAAAATATCTCGATGCTGTTTTTTTTCTAGCCATTTGCTGAACAATTGGGACATTTGCTGTTTTGCGCACATTTCATGTGTGCCTCTAGATATGGATTTGAAACTAATGAAATTAATTTTCGAAAAAACTAAGAGTCGTGTCGCAAAACTGAAAACACCTCCAGAATCTCTATATATTCGTCTCCGAAATATCTAGATACGACTTTTTTGTTATTTTTTAAAACTATTTTTTAAATAACTACATTATTTTTTATAGTCTTGCAATTGTTATGAACAAAGTAATTGTCGGAATGAAAAATGAACGTAGTGTCCATTTTTTATCCATTGCATTCCTGTCGAAAATATCTCTATGCGGTTTTTTCGTTATTTTGTTTAAACAATTTTAAAAAAAAACAACATTTTTTACAGGTCTGCAATTTTTATACACAAAGTAATTGTCAGAATGAAAAATGGACAATTTTATTGCATTTCTCTCGAAAATATCTCAAAGGACTTTTTTTTTGTTTTTTTCTAACTATTTGTTGAACAATTAGGGCATTTATTTTTTAGCGCACTTTTTAAAATTAGAAGTCAAAGCATCGACAACTGTAATTTGGTGATTGTGAATTCTCTTTTGTTAAAGCTCCTTCGGATTTAACGAACACATTCTCATCGTATGTCTCGTGCTTGGTCTTCGATTTTGTCCAAAATATGAACTTTTCTACATTATATTCAACACTTTTGTATAAAATGTATATATTATTTTTTTAAAACTTATTCTCGGGTTAAGAAGAACCCGGTTTTCCGTCATAGCCACGGACTAAATCATGTGACTGATGCGATTAGAATATAGATAGTTAAATTAATACGATGTATGAAATCATTTGCGATGATGTTTTAGATACAGAGAAATTAGTCTTCAAAAGTAGGGTAACTTTGACCAAGTATATTTTTAATGAGATAAATGTTTATAAAAAATTGAAGAATGACCTTTGAAGCTGATTTTTTTCTGAATCCTGGCATACCAACAAGTCATATTTTTCCCTATACTTTCGAAGGAAACGGTGGCAGGCTATGACCTTACAAAAGCTCATGTCCCCTCCCGGGATATGCTTAGGATATCCTATGAGATAAATGGGATATTCAGCCGATACCTCATGCTGTGAGGGTTTTGATAGGACGCGTAGTTTTTATTTCAATCGTAAAAAATAACATTAAAAATAAAAAATAAAATTTGTTGGAAAACGGCACAAGGTACGAAAAAAAAATAAACAAAAGTTTTTCACCCAAAAAGTATCTAAAAATTTGTTACTGATAATTTTTAGATAGAACAAGTAGATTTTGTTTAATCGTGAAAGACAAGATTATATAATAAAAAAATTTAACTTTTGGAAAAACGACATAAGAGACTACAAAAAAAATGAAAAGACAAAAGCTGTTCTACCAAAAAAGATCTACAAATTTTGTTATAAACTATTGTTATAAAAATATATTAAAAACAAAAAAATTACCTGATTGGGAAAAAGATACAAAATACAATAAAATTGTTTTGAACCAAATTTTTCGCGTAAATTATATCTACAATTATTATCCAAAACCACTTTACGCTAGGATGGTTATTTTTAGTTTAAATTGTGAAAAATTACATTGTAAATTATTAAATTAAATTTGTGGAAAAACGACACAAGTTACAATAAAATGTTTAATAACAACATTTTTTTTTCTTATAGTGTGCGATTTTTATTCAATCATAAAAACAAGACGATGAAAATACGTATGTTTCTATACCAATGCATATTATGAATTGTAATAATATAAATTTATGGGTAAAAGTTACCACAGGGTTCTCATCCAGCCCCTTGTACTCAAGGTGCTGGGTGTAATCCTGTATGCCGTTCTAGGTCCGACGGATTTTTTTACCGAATATTGTGCAAAATTTTGTGCAAAATTTTGTGCTGATTACGAAAAAGTAGGGTGCCCCCCCCCCGAAAAATGGGGAGGTTTCGAGATATTCGCGTTTTAATAATTTTTTAATTAATGCAATAGCCCTGTTGTAATTTGAGGTTTTTCGAAAGTTCAAATATATGATCGGATAGAAATCTGATTTACGAAGATAAATATCCTCTATCATTTTTTGATTCAATCAATTGTTAGCATGAAAATTAACAATTACGTGAAAAAATGAGGAAAAATAAAATTGTGCTTATTTTGTTTAAAATATTGATTGCACAGCAATGTTTATAATGTTTTAAACAAATTATTGAACAAAAGCCATTTTTTGTGATTTGCAATGATTAGTTGTTTGAAATTCACAGTTTTTATATAGAATATGAGAGAAATGTACGCCTAATTATGATTATTCAAAAATATCTACTGCTTGGCAGCATTATATAAACAATTTTTATAAACAAATACACAGTTGTATGTCACAATGAATAGGCTCCATTTTTTTTTGCAGAATCTACCAAAAATGTATTGCCAATGACTCCTTGTTGTCGTTTTTTTCAAATTAGCAATTGGTAATTATTTAAACAAGATTTAGAAACAAATTTATATTTTCAATATTATTCCACGAATAGGGTTAATTTTTTTCGCGGAACCTACTAAAAATGTATCGTAAGTTACTCCTAGCTGTAATTTTGTTCAAATGGATAAAAAATATTAATTTTTTAAACAATTTTTATAAATTAATGCACATTTTTACCATTTTTCAAGAATAGGCTCCATTTTCTTTGCGAAATCAACTAAAAATCTATTTCCAATGACTCTTTGCTATGATACTTTGGCGACGGATAAGAAAAGTTAATTATTTATAGAATTTTTATAAAAAAAGGCACATTTTGGTCACTTTTGCAGGAATAGGCTTATTTTTTCGTGGAGTCAGCTAGGAATGTCTTACCAATGTCTCCTTGTTGTCTTATTTGTTCAATTAACAAGAACTGTTCATAATTTAAACAATATTTATTTAGAAATGAACAGTTTGACCATTATTTCATAAAAAGTATTACTTTTGTTTGCGGAATCGACTATAAATGTCTTGCCAATTATTCCTTTTTGTCACATTTTTCTAATTAGGAAAATGTGTTGATTGTTTAAACAATATTTATGAACAGATTCACAGTTTGACCATTTTTCAATGATAAATTTTGTTTGCATAGTGAGCTATAAAAAACCCAAGGTCATTACGTGTATTAATCGAAGGTGTGATGGGTTTTTCGTTATAGTGTAGATATAAAGCGTTTTTCTATTTACTGTTTGTAGAGTTAGTTACGGGCAGAGGCTAGAATTAAGGATTACATCATTTTAACCTTAAATACTTTAAATGTTCCGTACAATTTTTGAAAAATATGTGTAAGATATATTTTTATTTTATAATACTCCAAATTAACAATACTCTTACTCATAAATAATATACGAGGGTGGTCCGATAAGTACTTAGCCTAAAAAAGAAAAACGAAAATTTGTGAAAAGTGGCGATTTATTTCTGAACATAGTCTCTTTTTAGCTCGATACACTTGACCCAGCGATGCTCCAACTTCTTTAACCCGTCTGAAAAATACGTTTTTTTATGGATTTTTTTGAGTCCCTTATTTCATATCCGGTTTTAGAATTGTCAAAAATAAAATGTCACATCCTATACGATGATGAAAAAACTCAAAAAAAATTTCGAAAACAATGAAATCCTTTAAATATAATAGGTTTATAGAGTCGTTAATTTCAAATCCTTTCACTTGAATTTTCAAACGAAATGGCGATTATATTTATAAACAATAGCTCAGAATTGTTCAAAATATTTCAATAAACAAATTGAACTATTGTTCATCAATACATTGGATGGAAATAATCATTGTTACCTAAAATTGACTAAAAAACATTATAAATGTTAAATTAGTATCATTAGACAGTGAATTTTTAGTCGAACCCAAATTTTTTATTAAAAAAATTTATTGCAGCCTGTTTCCAAAAGCATTAAGATTAATTTTGATTCGATTTTTCCTGCATCCTGAAACCGATTTTGAACACCGAAATGTTTGGAGCACTCACAAATAAATAATAATGTTATTATCTATTTATTATATATATTTATTAGTACATTTGTGGTGAGATGGTGGGGATGTGACAGATTTGGGTGACGTGGTAGGGATGAGACGCGGGGACTTCATATTTCGGCGTAAAAGTGAGAGTTTACGATTCCGCGCGACAAATTTGATCGAGGTGGTGGGGATGCGACAAATTTGAGCAGGACCGTCGTGCTGTAGACTAGAACCATGTGAAGTTGTCAAAAATTCCAAACATGGACCAATAAAATAGGGAAAACATAAAATAAAATAATATAAAATAAAATAAGTCTCCAGGAACCCATGTCAGAGCCAGAAAACCAGAAGAGAGTCAAATAAATTCTAAGTATTACAAAAAATAGTTGACACATTTTGAATGAATCAGAGCTCAGTTATTGAAATGTAGAGAGTATGAGGAGGAAAAACATTATTTGACATGAGTTACAAAAGGAAGCTTTAATACAATGCCTGGTGAGCTTACTTCTAGAATTAATTTTAATTTTCTGAATTATTATTAACAAGCTCAATTAATTAATGAATGATTTTATTTTTGTACTCAATCTGTATTAATTTCATTAATTATATATAATCAGGTGAAAATCCAATGGAAGTCAGTGAGAAGTCACTAAAACTTCTAGTAATATTACTCATCACTCAGAGAAATGAGCCAAAAATTTAGTTCGAAGTAAATAATACGAGGGCTGCTTAATAAGTCAGTGACTTTTTGAATTTTTGTGCGCAGTGACATTGAATGCACTACTGATTCCGTCAACGCCATCTATAAATAGACTACTGTTAAATTTTGAGCAAGCTGGGTCATTTATTTTGTGTTTGAATAATTAATAATCATTCACTTGCGCCTTTTGATGGGAAAGGTGGAGGACAAGTAATATCATTGTTTGAATAATTGAGTATTGTCTTTCACAACAAATATCACACTCAACATTCATTAACTTCGACATTAAATTTAAAAAAAGAACTTTACGCGAATGATGGAAAAACTATTTAAACAAATGAAAATTATTGAAACAATGGCCAAATATCCTAAACAAAAAATATTACTTCTTACATTTGTCCATTGTGTCATTACCTGCAGAACAAAACTTTGTACGATTTACAGGAGAAAAATTGTTTATACACATAAAAATGATTTAAGTTATTACCAAATATGCTAGGCAAAAAATATCATCCCTGAAATTCATCAAGTTATAATTCATCACGAAAAAGAGTAACTTCTGGACAATTTGCACTCGAAAAAAAGTTTTAAAGCAGTAAAATTCTTGGAACGATTAAAAATTAGTTTTGAGAAACTTGGAATCTTTTGAGTTCTAGAATTTACATAATTGCTTGAATAAAAATTAGAACATATTGTATTTAGCATGAATTTGGCAAAACTGAAATCAAATCTTCTTCTTTTCCTTTCTCTCGAAAACCGAGATTGTCCCATTTAAACCCCCATGTTGATTTTAAACAGCTTGGGGGCACGGGATAATGTTTCCCGATTTGAGAAACATTTCAGAATTTCTTTTTACGGGAGTGAACAAATTGTGGGGGATCGGTCACCAAAATTTGAATTTTTGTACCACCCTAATTGCACTGACACTTTAAACATTCGCTACTTGAACATTATACAATGCAATTGATATATTGAAATTCACAAAATGTTATGTTTTGAAAAGATGCATATTATTTTGTTTTGTCCTACAAATTTCGTTTTTTAGAATAAAGCAATAGTTCAAAAATTAAAAAATTAAAAAATGAGAATGTTACTCTTTTTAATACTCTTTTCAATTAATTAAAAAAAAGACGCCTTATTTAACACCATTTACAAAAATGTAATTCTAAGTTAATCATTACTGTAGACGTTGAATAAAATTCCATTATGTATAATTGTATAATATATAATACTGACTTCTAAAAAGTTACTGAATGAAAAGGAAATTATAACCAAATGGCCAGGTCTAGTCATGGACCTGACCTATACTCTGCAAGGAACCACACAGAAGCAGACCCCTTTTTTTTCTTTGAGTCACCCGTCACCCTTTTTTTTGTACTTCTATACCCTCAAGAGGCTTTAGCATAGCACATTAAGGCCATGTAACGAGTATACCAGCTGATCAACTCAGTCCTGAGATCAAAATTTTTTCACCCATATTTAAAAATATCATAGTAATTTGAAAAAAATTGATACATATTTACATATAATTTTGAAAATTAAATTCAGATAATCATTTCACAACACCACAAACATTGATAGAAATTACATTATTTGGAATAGAGGTATTTTAAATGTGAATAAACTTTTATTTTACAAATTATAGCCACTAATCAATTACATAAACTTTAAGCAAATAATCAACTTATGTACTTAATTGTAACAAATTAAAATTCAATCTTTAGGTAATCTAATGTTGTGAAAAAAATCAATAGTATAATAATTAATCAACTAGTTTGAAAAATAAAAGCATTAAACAATGACTTTCATTAAAGCATTTAATTAATTTGTGCTTTACATTTTTTTTTTATTTTTACTTTTATTTCTAAAAATTTAATTTATTCGCAACCTTTTGTACTCATTTAAGAGAAAACAAAACATATTTAGGGGAGACCACCCTATAGTAGATAACACAGCTCCACAAAAAAAATCAAGAAAATTACCCCTGGAGTCTGACTATGTCTATAATATGTTTTCGGGGTCGCTGAATCCAAATTCGAAGTCCGTTTGGCTCCATCACGTCAGATTTTTTCCCTGACCTCAAAAAACATCAAAATCGCTGATTTAAGGTGAAACATCATTGGTTCATATGGAAAGTGGTCATGTCCTATGTTTTCGAGGTCGCTTAGTACGAATTGGGAGTTGTTGTGGTTCTATGACGTCACACTTTGTCTCTAACATAAAAAAACCGGTTTATTGGTAATTTTAGGTAAGACATATATATTTTTTCAATGCAAAGTGGTCATATCCCATGTTTTTGAGGTCGCTGAGTACGAATTCGGAGTTGCTGTGGTGAATTGAAAAGATACATGTTTTACATAAAATTAACAATTCACCGTTTTTCTTTGAGGTTAGGGACGAAGCGTGACGTCATAGAACCACGACGACTCCGAATTCGTACTCAGCGACCTCGAAAATATGGGATATGACCACTTTTCATAGGTACGAATCATGTTTCAGCTGAAATCGGCAATGTTCATGTGTTTTGAGGTTATGGACGAAATCTGACGTAATGGAGCCAAACGGACCGCGAATTTGGATTCAGGAGCCCCGAAAACATATGATAGACATAGTCTGACTCAAGAGGTAATTTTCTTGAATAATTTAACGTAATTGGTAGTTAAGACGTGATACGTGGTAATGTATTAAAATTAGAATGGATTATTTTACTTATATTTGAGCTTATGATTAATGATTATCTATGCTTGAGTAGAGGAAAGTCGCGTCTCCCAGAATTTGGGAAACAAACAAAATTTAAAATACTAAAGTTTGATTTTTCTAATGAAAATGAACAAAGTTGAGTGACAATTAATTAATTAGGCATTGATTTACTTTGAAAAAATCTATATATCTATCATTTTTAAAGATTACATTTCGGCTTGATTTTTCTACCCCAATCCATTTCATCTACTTTGGCTGGAATAACTTTTTTTGTAACTCTCGGTACAGGCCAAGAAGCTAATTCGTCCGTACATGATACATTTTCCGTTAACCAGCCTGAATTTAAAGCAAATATAACAGTTGCAGCATGGCTGCACACATCTCCTAAGCCAGCCATACATACACAGTATGCGCTATAAATGGAACCATCTACGAGAACGATAAGCCAAACGCTTGAATTTTTCTCGTTCATTCTCTGTGAGTGTTTTACCTGCAATAAATGATTTGTTTGAAAATATATATACTAAAGCACAATATATTATACACTCTAAATTTGAATCAGAGAGGTTTCACTGATTTTCAATCAAAATTCTTACTGATTTCAATCAGTGACCCATTTCTAGCTATTCGAATCAGTGAGATGGCATTGTGAAGAAAATACTTCTCACTTATTTTTTTGATGCATATCTTCAATACAAAGCCTGCTTCGAAGTACTTATAAGCTTGCAAGATTTTGTAAGCTTTCAACTGATTACAAGTGTAATAACTATGTGTAAGAACAAAATATTTGACGAGATCAACCGTAGTAATCTCAGGTACCTGCTCCAAGTCCGTACTGAGATCTCGTTCATTTAATGCGTAAGGATCAAAGTCTTCGATAATTTTTATTTTCTCGTTGTACCTTTCGCTTACGTCACCTTTTAAGGTACAAAAACAATCGCTTGACATCTTTGTAAAACACCCTTTAACGCACTACCAAAATTCCAAAACTGTCACCACCAACTGTCACAACAACAACAATACAATTTAACCTCAATCACGGCACATTATAGTTTTTCTTAATAGATTTTCCAAATTGCCAAAAATAATTAAAGAAATGGCTTTTCTATCTGAAAAGCAAAGCTATATCACGATTTTTCACTTACTTTCGCATAAAAAAATTAATTTTAGTCAAACTCCTATCTAAACCAGGGACTGGGAGCGAAATGGCGCTCGCTACTCTTCTCTTTTCTAGGCAAAGGGGAGAATACAGCAGGTCAGTATGCCTTCTCGGCAGCCTAAGAGTTGAATGAGTGTACGTGATGCAATAAATTTCGTTCAGGGGACTGTAGACCTATTATTCCGAGGTCCCAGTTCGGAATGAGTACGAGGTCTGTGGCCTGCTGTGGTGTTCGGCTCTTCTTCAGTAATGAAATTGACATGTGTTGAACGTTCACGCTTTGCAGTAAAGGATTTGGACAGCCAGAAACCTTATTTCAATTAGCCAAACAGCTATTTACGAGTTTGGTATTTTTAAGCACGTTCCAAGCAATTGTTGAAGTCGATGGGGCCACAGCTCTAATTTTTTCTAGTATAGAATTAATGGACCAGTTAAATAAACAAAAAGAAGTTTATTTGGATGGAACATTCGAAGTAAATATTATTTTTAAATAATAAATTCTTTTTTTCTGATTTAACTGAGTATTCGCTGACAACGTAAAATATTACATATTTAAAGAACAACATCAAAAATTATATATGTTAAGACCAATGACCAACGTCGGCCAATGTTCGAGAATGGCTGGGCATTGTCGACATTCCCAACTGACGCACGACAATGCCTCTTACAGACTACAGGTTTACGCTACTTCGGACCTTGGCCGGCAATTGCCGACATATCCCAGCCATCTTCGGACATTGTTGTCTAATAGGCCAGTCAGTAAGGGAAAAAATCTTATATTAAATCTAGAATTTTTGAAATTTTGCAGCATCGAAAATACTTCCCTGATAATTAAAGTTGATTTGTAATCCTGTCAGAGGTCAGAAACAAGTAAAATTTGAAGAAAAACCGATTCGATTGAATAAGTGGTCGCCACGGTCGTATACACAGGTCCGAGGGCTCTCGTGGTGTGGGAAGTTCCCTTATTGAAGCTTCCGATTATTACACAAAGTTGCCACTCTCAGCAGTGGCGTAATAGTAGAGTAGAGAAAGTGGCGGATTAATTTGAAATTTTTATCTGAAGAAGTCAATTTAATCCAGGTGTATTTAATAATTTGAATAATGTGGATGCACTTTTTAATTAGTAAAAAATAATCAACACATATTGATGCTAAAAATTATATGATATAAAGTAAACTGCATGAAACTGATTTTTGAAAATATTAAAATAGTGCAACGAGTGGCCTTAACACACATTTTTTATCATAATAAAAATTTCCTATAAATAAAAATTTTCGATAGCAAATCAAGTTAACCGATAAAATATTTACAGTCATCAAAATTCCAAAATTAATACTTCAACAAATTTGTTTACAATTACATATTTAAAAATTGTATATTTGTGTAATAAAATATTATTGTAAATAATAAATGCAAATTATGGAAATCATAGAAAAAAATAACATTTCCTTATTCTTCCTTCTGCCAGAATGTAACAGACTCAAAAGAGCTTTATCCTCCCGGTACAGATCCCTATGCTTCGAATTTCTCCGAAACGTCACGCTTTCTTCATCCAATCACCCCACCCCCCTCCCTAAATCTCCTGTCCATGCATTTAAATCTCTCAATATCAATGCCGTCAGTCCAGCTCCCGACGACTCTCTGTTCGTCGGCTGCTGGGCCACCTTGTGCCTCTTCAAAGGCTTAGCCACCCTCGGTGGGGTGTCCTCTGAGCCCCTATCTCTTTACTAGGCCTCAGTGCTTGATGTCGGCCCTGTAGCTGCCGATGTTCCAGCTCCCGCTGCTGCTCTGCTAGCCTGCTGCGCTTGCCTCTTCAGTCTCCTTTTCAGGAAACCGTTGATGCGTTTCTTCTTTGTGGGGGACTGATTGGCCTCTCCCATTACAGTAGCCTCGTTCAGAGGCACCGTCGATCCCTCAGCTCCCGAGGGAGCTGGGGGCATAGCCACCACCTGAATTTGGCTTGCTGGAGAGACAGATGGGGAGGAGAGGGTCATGTTAGATCCTTCAAGGCCCAACCTCCCTTCCCCCTACGCCACCTCCCTTCCTCCTGCCTTCGATTTTTGTTGTGTTTTTGCGTGTTCCATTTTGATTCCGCGAGAAGCTAGGGAAATGAAAGGTCCGCCCCTGCTGAGTTCCGCATGCAGGGTAAGACTAATTACTCCGGGAGGTCGTCCGGTGTCCCGGAAAGGCCGTTAGGACTCCTTCGTAAACCCTAGGTGCCAAAGTGCCACAAGCACGATCACTTTACACCCATGACTTAGGGGGTGGTCACATTGTGTGAGACACTCAATGTTCAAATATCCGCTTACAGAACACCATAACAAATCGAAGGCTGTTTCTTGGTAGCTATGAGGGCCGCAGGTCATTCCTGTCCCGATTTCAAAGCTACAAATCGGTCCGGGAGGGACCTCGACCCAGGGATCCAGAAGGACCGTGTTAGCTAGGCTCTTTCCCCCTTCTATCATACCGTAATCATACATACCCGGAGAGCCCGTTTATAGCAATCCTTTGATTCATATCCATACGCTTGCAGGCCGAGGTCCTTTCGACCCCCATGTCCCACACGCCTAAGCCTGCCTAACAACTACAAGGTGTTGCAGCTCCTAGGAGGGCTCTAGTTGATATATCTTCCCTCAAATTAATATTCTAAGACTCCGGAAAACTACCCGTATCATATTTAAGGAATCAACTCATAGCTGTCTTCAACTGAAACCCGTAACAAATTTTCAAATGAAAAATACACACCTCAGATAATTTTTCGAAGCTCTAGTTAATATACCTATCTCCTCAGTAATATTACACAGCCACTAGAAACTAACCCCATCAAATTGAACGAAACACGTCTCAGCTGCCTTTATCTGAAACCGTAAAAAAATTCATATTAAAAATAATCACCACAGACAACTTTTCAAGACACCTGTTGATATAGCTATCTCCACAGTAATATGCGCAGTTGAAAATATGAATAGCCATCTATCGGATATCAACGAACTAAAAAGGAACCCTCAAAAAGAGTTCCATTAGAGCCTCAATTCTAAATGATACCAACTTTTACTTGAGCCGCAACTTTACTGAACCCTCATTTTTTTCTGTGACGCGATATCCGTATGCACCGCTAAATATTGATAGAGATTACTCTCCTTGTTGTTTCAACGGCGGTAAATCAGGATTTAAGTTGGTGCCGTAAACGCACTGACGTCCTGTGCACAATTACTAATTAGAGACTTGAATTATTTACTTGAGATCAGCTGCGAAGGACATGCGAAATTCGTCGACTAAATATTAAAATTCAAATCTATGACTGTTATTAATAGTTCTATCTGCGATATTCTATCGTTCAAAGGAGATTTATGATGTTTACGGAAATTTAAAAGACTCCTCAGTTTTCACTAACTCAGATTTAGAGAGTAAAAGTATACTTCATTAAAAAAAAAAAAACATCTATTTATTTTCTTTATTGCTGTATCATACCATACTTCTTTATTACTTCCGCTCAGAATCTGGAACATTCGTCGCTTTTTTCAATAATAGACAGAAATCGAAATGAGCGACTATTATATAGATTATATAGATTATTTTTTACTGAAGTACATAACATTAAATTATTGTACTCTAAATGGGTAAAATATTCAGTAAAAGGTATTATTTAATCAAAAGATTATGCAAACTAGCTGTGAATTCGATCTGGAATGTTTCCACTTTGTTTGTATTTATAATTATATGGTGCTCATTTTACGAGCACTTTGCTTCCTCATAGAGGAAGCATTAGTTATTTTTCAAATAATAGAAAAACTAAATTTTTCACTTTGATCAACTTAACAAAGAAATTTACGAAAAAAATACAAAATTACAAAATAATACAAACCATTTTTAAAATATGACAAATCAGACAAATCGAATTTTGTATTTTAAATGGTAATTTTTCGAGTTGAAAAAGGGAAGGGAAAATTTCTTCCGCGCCCTATCCCTTTCCCAGCTTTATGATTTTTTTACAAAAATTGTCAGAAAATGTTTTATTTGAAGCTTTATGTTGAAAAAGTCTTTTTGTCCGACCCCCCTTGAAAACGCGCTATTGCTTGCACGTGAAGCAGGCGTAATGTGGCCTCTTCCAGCCCAGTGACCGTCGCACATGCGCACTCCGCCACCGGGCCAAAATAAAACTTTACGCCCGCTACATGCAACTTTACGCCCGCTACCCATACACTGCACCCTGCAAGTGAGAACATGGAGGAATTGATATTTTTATTTGAAAAAATTGTATTGCTATACCCGACGTAACCAGCAATACATTCACCAATTCATTTAGTAGTAGCATTACCAATTCCTTTAGTAGATATAGTTACTAATTCATCTAGTCAGTCATTCTTACTCATTGAATTAGTAGATTTAGAGAGTAAATTGACAAGGCATCATCATTATAAAGGTCCTTAAAATTTAAAAATGCAGACAATTTTTGTTAATTCTTATATAACACACTAGGCTTCACATAAGTAAAAACATAGATGAATGCATTCCTCTATATTCTACTCATTTTCCACCCCACAGAACATCCTAAGATCCTAATTTCAATAAAATGATGAAATGAATGAAGTTTCTTTTGAATTTTGATCACCTGACTTTCTAAATTGGCTGAAAAATGCTACATACTTTTTCCTGGATACAGTTACGTTTCCGAATTCTTGATGATCATCTTTTCTGCCTGAACAGTTCGTTGACACAGTAAGGATAAACTGAAGAAATCCGAATCTAATAAATTAGTAAGCTCAAGTGATATTTGGACACTTTTCGAGATAAGTAGATAATCCTTGACTCGTTTGGTAATGTATGAGATTCTTTTTCTAATGGCGAGGTGGGATCATTCAAAAATTATTTGTTTCCCAGTGTTACTCTTTGAGACAAGACTTCTTCATCCATTCAAGTTGGTTCTGATCAGGATTATCTATTCATTCATAAAGTACAGTAAATATAATTTTGGTAAGCCGACCGGTTAAGAGCAATTCGACACTCGGAATTGATAATCGTCTAGACTCTATAAAAGAGATGAACGATAGATTCAAAGGTTGCAGAAGCAGCTAGTTATCCTCTAACTCAGCATCTCCCACATAAATCACTTTCAAATAATCTCCTTCTTTAATGCTTTTATTGAAAGATTATTTTGCCAGAAATTCATTTTTATTTTAAGCAATTGAAGAGATAAGCAAAATATAGAGTAGAGGAAACCCTCTAAATCTGAATCAGTAGAAAACTACTAATTGGTAGTATTCTTATTAATATATGGTAAAAGTTAGAGTGCGATGTTATGCGTCTGAGTAAATAATTATTTATAAATAACGTAAAAAATATAATATGACATAGTTCAGAAAAACCAAAATGTCGTAGTAAAAAAGATTCATGCCCTTACAAAAAATTCTATGTCAAGTTAGTTCTGAAGCTTTATTATTTTAACTTTAACATGTCGAAAAGTAGCGAGGTCCATTAAAATCACGGACACACTGTTAGAAATGTTTGCAATTTTAGTATACATGAGCATATTAAATTTCCTATGTGTTTACTAAATTCATTACACTTTGTAATTTTAGTATACTTACGTATACTAAATTTCTTTTTCACACTATTTTATACAGTGCGAAATGAAATTAGAAATATTTCTTCGCGAGATATTTTGCTGAAAAAGGAAGGGCAAAATTAAAAATAAAGAGTCAACAAATTATCTAGATCAAATCAAATATCAAACTTCAAAAAAAGTGGAATAGTTGCATTTTCAACGAAGAAGATTGATTTCTACAAGATATTCCAACTATAATTAATTGTTAACCAATAGTTTAATTGTAAGTTCAAAAAATGATTTTCAACCAAACAGATGAATTTGCAACTAAATAATAGAATATTCAATTCGAATACTTACGTTATTAGGTAAACAAAAAATTTAGAACCAAACAACAAAACTAAGTTCCAGAAAAATGGTTACATTTCCAAACGGAACAATGGTCGATTGAAATAATGAATAGTCAGCATGAATAGTTGCATTTTAAACCAAATGCATGAATTTTCAACTAAAACTATGAATCTCCAACTCAAATAATGGCATTTTAAACCTACAAGATTAACATTCATCTACAAAGACGATTTTTCGATTAAAAAATATCATTCTTGAGCCAAAACAAGAATAGTTAACAAAACATAACTTTCAAAAAAATAATCACACTTCCAGACAAAGTCATGAATTTTCAAGTGGAATGATGAATCCTCAAATTTTAAACCAAAAATATGAATTTTAAACTGGAATAGTGAATCTTTAAGCCGAATAATTGAATTTCCAACCAGAAAGATGAATTTTCAACTAGAATAGTGAATCTTTAAGTAGACTAATTGAAATTTTAACCAAAAAGATGAATTTTTAACCACGAAGGTTTATCCCCATAAATGATGGTATGGGCAGTGCAATTAATTAAATTTTGATCTTTTTTCTTCCTCCGGGAAGTTGCCAAGCTCGCGGAAAAATCGCCTATTTATGGAAATTTAGATTATGAATGTTTATCAATTAGTCTCTTCGCATCATGAAGTCTGCTTTGTGAATGGGTTTCAATTGCAAACATTATTAATCAATCAATTAGTATAGTCTTAACCTGAAATAACATAAATGTTAATAAACCTTTCAAAATATTTGAAATATCCTTCATGAAATTACAACTGTAGAATTGCCTATCATAAGCTTACATAATTTTATATTATACTTTGCCAAACTTGTATGTTTATTTAATTACTATATATTGTGAATTCATTATTTTATACGAATATAAGATGTGAATATGTTTCTTTTATGTACAATGAGATTTTTTTTTAGCATTTACGTGCATGTATATACGAATTATAAAAACTGATATTATCATGATACAGACTATGATATCGATATTTTGCATTTATTTATTTGTACTTGTATTTTAATTTGCGGAAAAATACCAAAAATATATGTGAACAATTGTGATAATAAATACTAAAAGTATTGATCAAAAATAATTTTTTTTTTTCATAAATTATAAGGAAAAAAATTTCATTTAGTACAAAATGATCCGAAATTCAGAACTACCCGTTTTTTCGGATCTACCCGATTTAGCAGAGCTGCCCGTTACAATATACTCTGAAGAAACCTATGCATAGGCGTGCCTGAGAGCGACATTCAGGACATGACATCAATAAAGAAATCTCTGCGACGCAGATACAAGCTTCTCCTCCACGTTTCTAGGCGTAAGATCATGCATATGCAGAAGAGCTTGCATATCAATTGGTCCGTTCCGCAATTTTGCATCCCACGCCGTCAGTGTGGGCGCAGACTTCTAAATCTCCAATGTCTTTATAACCGAATTACCTTGGGTACAACTTATATCGCCGCAAATGGAAGAAATCCTCTTCTGAAACCGATTAGGAAACGCGTTGCTTTACAAAGCCAACAGCTCCTCTACAAGAAAATGCATGAAAACTTTTACCACAGCAGCATTTTAAGTCAAGAAGTTCCCAGTGTTGGGTACAGAGCGTGTCATGCATACGCTGAGTACGAGGAATACATACTATCCAGATATCCCACTCGCGCGGGAATGACGTATCTCTACAGACACAATGCGGCCCTAAGAGTGGTTTACTACCATCTTTGTTGCTCTTACGGTGTTGGCCGCGACCCTATCCTGCCGAACGTTCCGAAGGAGATAAAGTCGATTGTACAAAACAAGAAGTGTCAAATTTTCTGGAACTAGGATTTTCGGACAGCAGTCTCCATTGCATACTCGAGGCCTGACATAGTTCTCCAGGACTTCGAGAAACGAACTATATTCGTTATCGAATTCTCGGTTCCGGCTCACTACAACATCACAGCCAAGGAAATAGAAAAGGAAGAGAGATATCGAGAGCTTAGAATGGAGCTGCAGTTACTGTTCCCAAAATATTCGGTTAAAATAATTGTCGTAGTGATCGGTGCTTTTGGAGGTGCGAAACTATCACTGGTTTGTAGCTACAAAGCCATACCCACGTGCGAAAAACATGCCGAAGCACTTGCGAAATGGATGCAGAGGGCTGTCATCCTGGGGTCGCACCGTGTCCTCAAAACACGCGATGGTTTTGCTGGCCTGTCGTTATGATTTGGTCGGGCTGTTGCTCCCAGTGGGAGATATTATGTGAAGCTATTTTTAGAGATTTTTGACTACCCCCAACTCAAAATGTCATGTGACACTGATGCTGATCCCCCCCCCCCCCGCCCCTCCCCTTTATTCGCGATCGGGAGCAGTTCACCATAACGGTGCGCAGTGTTGCATGCGCGATTTTTATTTTTTTTTCACATTGTTCCCCCATTTCAAAAAATTCAACAAAAATATATGTTGTGAGGGATATCCTAAGGCATGTTCACGTAAAATATGGATGTGGTCACTCTAGAACATAAACTCTAAAAATTTTTTCGAAGAATTCAAAACATTTTTTTGCTACAATTTTTCTAAAAAAAAAATTTTTTTTTTTTTTTGGAGTTATGTTCATGCAAACAGCAAAAAAAATATCGATTTTTTTATTTCATTTTTTATCTTCAAGCTAACATTTTTCTTATACTTCTCGTCCCTTGGATTTGATGCACAGGGGTCCAAGATGAAAAAAATATTAAATTGCTAAGTTAATTGTTGTAAACAAATTACATAAAAAAATACTGGATATTAGGGGTTATTTGTCTTCAAAGTATATCTCTGCTCTGAAAGCGCTTGCTTTCATCGTTACGATGATACGTGGCGATTAAAATGTAAGATTATATGTCATTTCTTTATTTTATAAGCAAATTATATAAACAACTGCACATTTTAGGCTTCTTCAGTCGAAAAGGAATCGTTTTTTACTTTCGACCTGGTTGCAGATATATTGCCAATAATGTCTTCTAAAAAAAGTTTTGCCAATGATAAATATTTGTTTATTTTATAAACAAATAAAATAAGAAAATGCACATTTTGGACGTTTCTAAGCCAGGGCTCACCACTTTCAGCAGGTGCTGACTGACACGACAATTTTACGACTGCCACCAATTTTTTCTGTCATTTCTTTCTTCGGTTTCCAGGAATCCTGGAAAGGGTTACGGTCACGGCTCGTTGCGGCTCATTGTCACGCCAAAGGATCTGATTTTTTTCTACTTGAATGCACAATACATTTCATTTTTTCATTTTGAACTGTAATTTACCGTGAAGGATTAGGGACCAGTCGAATGACAAGATTGATGAGGGCCTGTTCGACCTAGTCTCGCGACTGACACTGTCAGTATTTGTAGTTACTGACTGCCTTTTGGTGAGACCTGTTCTAAGCGAAAAGAAGTAGTTGTTTGCTGTATTATTTTTTTTAAGTATGTTGACAATAATATTTTCAGAAAACATTTTACTATTATTCATTATATTACATTATATATATAAAAAAACTAAAGGTTAACAACCACCGCAGGGTCCCACTGGGAGCAACTGTCATCTAAAAACTGACATCGGCTTCCAGTAGGACCGCAGTAAATCCCATTCATGGCCACGTCTCACAACCGTGAGATGGGTGGGCACAGGACACGAAGAAATCACAACGACAGGTATTTTTTAACTGTAAGAATTTTGGGACGATGTTATTGTCCCTACACCGTTTTAAGAAAGCTAAAGATGTTAGTAGCCATTATTATCCAATGTCTTCTGTACCAGTCGTCATTCACTCGACTCACATTGTTTTTATAAACTATTTGTCGCTACACTTTTCTGTTCTGGCACACTTCTCTAGCTTCCTTCACGTCCATGCACTTTTTCATGCAACGTCTCCTGTTTCTATGGCTTCTTATGTCTTTTACACTATTGTGAATTATTGGAAAGACACTTCTAAATGCAGTATTCAAATGCTGTAAGCATCCTCAAAGTTATCACAGCAGAAACGTAAGAAATCCACAGCAAAAACAAGTTCGAGCAGCTCTACAAACGAAGATGAACCTGTTGAGGAAATTAAGAGCCATGTGTCATCGTACATATCAGGTTATCCAGTCCTAAGACAGAGATTAGGTTTCACTCTGGTAAAGATAATGTTCTCTTAATCAAATACTTTCAGCTTTTAAATATTTCATTTGACCTTGAGTAAATGAAATACATTTTGAATTTTTCGTTCTCCAGCTTGAAGCGGATTTTTATGCACTTTATCCAGATCACAAACTGAAGATTTACGGTAGCTGAGATGATTTTGCTGCTAAGGTTTTTGCCGCTGTACAGGCTGAAGAAATGAAAACTGCTGCTCTAGAGGATAGTTTAACTTTATTGGAGGACAATAACCTGGACAAAGGTTTGCTTACCCCACTGATTATAACTGTCATATTTTGGAAGTTAGACTATTATGTATAATTAATTTAATAAATTAGACAATTAATTATTATTTACACCCGGTAATAACCTTAATAAGATTAGAAATATATCCTTTTACAGATACTAAAGTATTGATTACTCTTCTGTTACTTCATCATCTGGATTCGGTGGTAACTGTGACCTGTATCAAGAAGGAGGGAAAAATAAAATCGTGGAGACCTCCAATTGTAGAACTGCAGGAAGGAGTTATTGCGTTAATTGATGTACGTTTCAATTCACTTCTTATTTCAGGGTCCAGCGACTTTGGCAACTTGGAATTCTCCTTGATTTTTTCATGAGAACCTTGAGTTTTATTTTTTTTTATTCTTTGCTTACAATATTTTAGTATTTACATATTTAAAATGTGGTGAAGAATTTTAAAGCACACTTTTTTTGTGATATGCAACTTACAAATGATAATAATTATTAGTTGAAAATTTTGATGTTAATTCAGTTTCACGATTACAATTTTCGAGGCACCAGATTTCTAGATTTCCAAATAATCCAAAGACTATACAAAGATTTCAAACGATTTTAAAAGGCAATATCGCTCGCCCAAACCGCACGAATGTATTTGAGCAACTTTATTTTTCATAATTATACTCATTGCTACCCTGAAAAACTTCTAATTTCCCTTCATTTGATCAAATAAACTCGGCCGAATAGAGCCTAATGCATTGCAGAATTGAATTAAAATGTCCAATTCGATATTGGCAGCAAATCGAATACAACAAACCTGACCTGAATTCGTTTTCGCGTTATATCTATTCAACTTTTTTTACTGGGAAGTTTAAGGAGATCTATTTTTTGTAAAGATATTGAAAATGTGAGGATTAGGGTTTTAAATAAAGAAATTATAGATCGTTTTTTAAAATGTTCTTTATTGTACTAAGGCCGAATTGCGACGTGACTGAACTCAGTGAGACACAACCCATAGAGAAGTTCTTCAGAAGAGATTGTCACGTATCGGTAGTCTATATAAAAAACCTCGACTATGCAAATGAAGTAGAGTGTTGAAAAGTTTCGATTATAATACAAGCACGTTTTGCTTGGGAGAAAGGGTGCAAGAAATTCATAATGGGAAGTTTACAACAATTAATAGAGCTCTTGTCACATTATTTTACCTTTCGAGATAGAAATAGCTCGACTAATGTTACTAATTATTTTAAATTAAAAAGTACAAAGTAAATAATAAAATACACGTCACTAATTTTACTTAAATATGTCAAACTCGTAATCTCCAAAATTAGATCAGCAGCTCCAAAAATTACCTTTTTTGCTGATTTCCACCAAAAACTACTGTTCCGATCACAACCATGAAGTCTGTTCAACTTTCTAACCAATAACATTGGCCCACAGTGACAAATGGGCGACTGGTTGAGAACCATATCACGATCAGAGCGTGTCTCTGGTTGTGCATTTTGAAACTGGTAAAAAATCTCGTATATATAATATACAGTAATCCTGACTTTCACGTTGAAATCTAAAAATCTTAATTATTCTCTATTCAAATTTAAATATGTATACCGCGAAGATTATGTTGATGCGTTTGTGCAATAATTCTAAAGTACCTACCACGTCCATTGCACAATCACTTCAATTACACACACTTCAATCATAGATATGTCGCAATAAGTAAAATAATTATTTAAATGTTCTTTTATGTAAATAACAATTTATCCATCTATGTAATTCTTCTGCTTCTTGTTTGTGGCTTCGCGTCACACTAGCGCCATATTCGGAAACGGGAAGAAATGTAACCATTTTCAAACGACAAAAATGTGCTCATTTTCCTTTACTCCTCGAAATCATTCAATATTATGTTTCATTCAGAAAATACGATTTTAAAAGTATTTTTGGAAAAGTAATTGTGGAAGCTGCAACGTCAATTACAAAGACTCTCATGTAATTCCAGTAGTTTTCCATAATTTATCTGGCTACGACTCACAATTTTTCAATAAAGAGTTAGCCAAACGTTTTAAGGGACATGTCTCCTCACTGCCAATTAATAAAGAAAAATATATCTCATTTAGGAAAGATGTTCCAGATACTCAAGTAAAACTCAGATTTAATGATTCTTTCCGATTCATGCCAAGTAGTCTAGAAAAATTGGCATCACATCTCAATGAAAATGAAAAAACAATTACAAGAACATGACAGTGAATTCAATCTATTAACCAGAAAAGGTATATTCCCATATGACTACATTGACAGTTGGCAAAACTTGAAAGAAGAGCGTTTACCTGCAAAAGAGGCATTCTATTCAAAATCAAATGATTGCCACATTTCCGACGAAGATTATCAACATGCGTGTAAAGTGTGGGAAACTTTTAATTTGCAAAATTTAAGGCAGTATTCAGATCTGTACCTCAAAACCGATGTTTTACTTTCGGCAGACATGTTTGAAAATTTCAGAAAAACTTGTTTTGCAACATATAATTTAGTCCCTTTTCACTATTACACAGCACCTGCACTTTCTTCTGATGCAATGCTAAAGTACACAGGAATTGAATTGTCAGGAAGCACAAAGATGTCAGACTGGTAACAAAATGGAAGGGGAGATATGGTGCCAAAGCTCCGATTGCACAACCAAATTTTCATAGTTGTACCATATTCGATGAGGATATGATAATCATGGAAATGAATAAAACTAAAATTTTGTTCCATAAACCTATCTACATTGGATTTACGGTTCTTGGTATCTGCAAAATCATCACGTAAGATTTCCATTATAACTATATTCTGCCAAATTGTATAGATTGTCCAAAATTACTATATACAGACACAGACAGTCCTGATAAAGAAAAAAGAACATTATTTGAATCTAAATTGGTGTTTTTTTATTTAATGCAACCTGAAAATCATATTTTTTAAGTTATTTTCTTTTACCTGAAAGTTCAATGCAGATCATATTCTTAAGCTGCTGTCGCTATCGGATGCAACCTGATCCGCCAGACGTAATCTCTCAATGCCGAGGACGATGCCAGCAATGTTGACGCACCTACCCATTCGTTTATGTACTATTCGCCCTTATTATTCTAAGGGCAAGGAACTATGAAAAAACAACACACAAGTTTCTTTTTATTTGCTTTCTTATTTATTTCTAGAAAATCATTACACTATACTTAAAAAATAAGTAGACTATAAATTATATATAGAAAAAAGATTTTCTTATCTATAAATTTAAATCCATGAAATAGAATTTCAGCCAGATCTTGGGGCTTAGGAGGAACTTGCATGTTAATGTTCCTTCTTGTCCTGAAATCGTGATCATCTCTAAGAAGGTGCCTGTTTTCCGCGGTTGGTATTAATGTCGCTTCCTCATCTTCGGCTGAAGCTTGATCAAGCAGCAGTTGGGGAAGCGCTCCGCGTACATTTTCATTTTTTGAGAGGTAGGCATTGTGGTGTCATTGTTGTTCCCATGAGCAGCAAGGAAAGGGGTTCGCCCATCCTTGTAGAGCCCCGCGTGCAAGGATAAGGCTGCTTACTCCATGAGGTCGCTGGGTATTCCAGAGTCACCGTTTAAGAAACCTCACCCAGGTGCCATTCAGCTTTCAGCACGGTTGCTACGCCTCCGCTTAGGGGTTATTCCTTCTGGACCATCCCTGGACAATTGTCCGCGACTGCTTACTAATTGTTGTAACCATATTCAGCAGAAACTCTTGGTACAGGGACCCTCTATTCGCAACCCGAGGACGCCTTCGGTGGCTTTGTCATAGGCCCCTCAGTTCTATTCCAAACGAATCGAAACCGAATATATATACAGTAAACTTCCGCTTATTTTAAGGGCCTTGAAACGTACCCGACCGATTACAGGTCCACAAAAAAAGTGGGTTGTGCGAGAGATCAGAGTATGGTACCCATACGTATTTTGGACCACTGAACACGAATCTGACATCAGTTTTTTCCCAGCACGTCAGGATTTTCCCCTAGAGGTGGAAAATTCCCTAGTAAATCAACTTTTTTGGGTATAAATTACTCTTGGTATTAAAATCATCTGGAAGCAGATCAGGCATAATATTTTTACGTATTTTCGGGTGCTGAACACGAATCTGACATCAGTTTTCCCCGAGCGCGTCAGGATTTTACCCTAAACACGAAAAATACCCTTTAAAATCAGCTTTATCGGGTATGAAATATCCCTTGTTACTGAAATCGGCTGGAAAAAGATCAGGCGTGATATTTTTATGTATTTTGGGGCGCTGAACATGAATCTGACATCAGTTTTCCCCGAGCGCGTCAGGATAAACGTGTGCGCAAGACCAGAGAAACAATGTAATACAATTCTAATTCTAGTATGGAAAACTAGTTAATGTCGAAAAACTCAGGTAACATGTGCTTTTCGTGTGTCTATCAACAAGAAAAAATTTTGAAGTACGTTTAGTCTCCTCCTCTCAAATCCTGCTGGAGCAACTTGAGCTAATATGAAGGATAACTCAGATTCGAGTGACTCACTAAGACCTGGCTACATTATATGTATGATGTCCAATGTAATAAGGCTGACGTTATACCCGCGAGAATTGCGTTCATTGTCCATGTCTCGCTACCGTATAGCACAGCCGGCACAAATAAAGTATTATATAAGGTTATTTTAGCTTTTTTTGATTAGTTTTTATTTCTGAGAATGGACCCTGCTCTACCGATAACCTTCTCACCTTCATTAATGCGCCTATGATATAATATATATTAGGGTATCCAAATAAAATGTGTGTTTTTGATCATTACATTATTTTTGGTTGAAAATTACTCTTTTTTGATTAAAAATTCAACTGTCGAGTTTCAAAATTTATCTTTTTTTAATGAAAGTTTTACTATTCGGTTGAAAATTCAACTATTACATTTTTCATTGAGAATTCATATTTTTTGTTTGAAATTTTAACTACTTTATCCATAATAATCGTTGGGGGATTGTATTGGCCTTCAAAAATTTAATTTTGCAGAAATTGTTGATGTAAGTTGTCGGCTTTAGGGTCAGGTGAATTGAAACCAATTAACTTGTTTCAAATGTTTCGGCAAACAATGGTGGCCTTCATCAGTGAGTTTGATCACATCTGTGAAAAGTACGTAATGTCTTGCAGGTACGCAGTTTTACAATTAGAATTGTTATTCATTAATTAATATCTCAGTTGTCAAATTATAAAAATTATTTAATGTAAAATTTTAATTTTATTAAATTTTAATAATAACTATTGCTAAATATTACAGTATAATTGAATTATGGTTATATTTCAACGAAGTAAAATTGATGAAAAAACAATGACAATGTAGTAGAAAAATTTTTTTCACAAATCTTTCAAACAAATTTTTCAAAAGTCAGTGACACATAATAAATTAAAAAAATTTAATTTCAATTATATTTGTGTTTCATGTTATTTTGCAAACAATCATTTTGTATGAAAAATAACCTTCAACACAATTTTTCTGTGTACGAGAGAAATAATGTTAAGTAATTCATTTTTCTGTTATGATGAGGAATTGTGTCTGTGAAAGTGAAATTTTGTTCCCTTGTAAATCTCACTGTAGCATCAATACGAAATCCTAATATTTAATAATAGCACTTCTTAAAAATTATAAAAAAAGGCTTATAGATTGTTAGTTGAAATTCTTTATTTCAAGCTTGAAATTCCTTACAAGAAAATTATTAGCTTGAGTTTCAATCAGAGGACCAACATATAACTATGTTTAATCTAAAAAAATATTTACTGCTTGTTATTTCCTTTCGTGGTAAAGTAAATGCAACTTGACGTCTTCATAATTCAAATTATGGCGCGTCGAATAGAAGTCTTCTTCTTCTAATTCCTTAAGCGAGCTTAAGGTTTACATTGGCAACGTACTCTAGCATTGAAGCTTTGTACATACTATATATATATATATATATATATATATGAGCTGCTCGCGCCTAAGGCAGAGATAGGAGCAGCGTCCGATAGCTACACCCTACCGGAAATCTAGACCATTTCTAGATACTTTCTAGACTCAGGTTGTCTAGCGAACATCTAGGGCAATTTTATGACGGTCGCCTTGTCAAGGGTTCGTCTGGAGTTCATCTAGCGGCGTGTAGTAAATTTTACCTGCGACCCTGTTGAGTCTAGCATTCGTCTAGTATCATGTAGAAAGGGGTCAATTCTAGATGATGTGCTCCCAAACAATCTCACCTAGAAATCATCTAGATTTCCGGTAAGGCATACTAGTCAAAATGGTGTATTTTCATAAAAAATTTTGAAAATGAAAATATGTGAGCATATGTACGAAAACAATCCATATACATGATAGTTTAATAGTTAGAAGCGCTCGGGCACCTTCGGCTATCGATCCCCCTTCACCCCGTTCAGACCCGCTCGGCCGGCAAATGATGCCGCTTTCACGTCGCAAAAGTAAACAAGAATATTCAATTCACGTTTCAAAATTTAGTATTGCAAGAATGAATTCAAAGTGTGATCGACTGAAAAATAGTCGTTTTGTGAAAAACAAAGAATTTGCTCGTCACAAAAAATGCGGTGAGGTTATTTCCAAAGTAAACCAAGAAGTGTAACGATATAAAAAAAGTGATCCTTGGAATATTGGCACCAGAATTGTCGAAATTTCGCTGTTATGTGAAAAAATGTGCTGCTCAACCTGTCATATACCAAGTTTCATGATAATCGAAATAGTATAAATCTATTTATTCTACATGACGCATATTTCGTCAAACCCACTATTGGCCATTTTTTGACGCAATATGCATCATACACGGTCAACGGGTTAAAACGTAATATCTCTGTCCATTTTCAAGATACTACAAAGAAAAAGGTCTATTTACTTCCATTTGACTGTCAAAATTAGAAGTAAAATGATCGATAAAAGGTTCCAATTATTGCAAAATTAATTACTAGTAATCGATAATATATATTTTCCAATTTCAAAGGTTTTAAAACACGATATGTACAATATTGCAAGTGTTTGTGTTGAAATGCTAACTTCGAAACTCCTGCGGTTTTCGATTACAGCCGAACACTGTAAGTAATGCCAATCTGATGGACGAAAATAATGAACTGTCAAAACGGAATTCTTGGTTATTGGGGTGACCAGAAAAAAACACTTTTGGTTTTCTTAGGAGCGAAAGGCAAATAATGGTAGTTTATGCGATTGTAGAAGCCAGGTTTTTTTTTTAATTTTAAACAATATTTAGAGGTGCCCCATCGTCTTTGATTTCAGATTTCCGGTCTGATGCTCTAACCAATTAAGCTACGGAGAGACGAGAAAATTTTCCTCACAACTTCTACAAGCTGAATGTCGACGTCATTCAATGTACTTGCAAGATTTTAAACATGATAGTTTTTTTATTATTTGATGTTATATTTTTTTTTACCAGTGAATAATGCTAATAATATCATCTTATTCTTTTTTGTCTACGTGGTCGATAATAAATATTTTGTAAATATTGATTAATAATTTTTAAAGTTGTGAGTAAAATCTCTCTAGCTCCGCTGGGAGTTGAACACAAGATCTTTCAGATTTCCGGTCTGATGCTTTAACGAATTAAGTTACGGAGAGACGAGAAAATTTTCCTCACGACTTCTACAAGTTGAATGTCGACGTCATTCAATGTACTTGGAAGATTTCAAACTTGAGAGTTTCTTTATTATTTGATGTTATAGTTTTTTCGACCAGTGAATAATGTTAATAATATGATGTTAATGCTTTTGTCTACATGATCGATAATCAATATTTTGTGAATATTGATTATTAATTTTTATAGTTGTGGAAAAAATCTCCCTAGCTCCGCTGGGATTTGAACGCCCGATCTTTCAGAATTCCGGTCTGATGCTTAAACCAATTAAGCTACGGAGAGTCGAGAAAATTTTCCTCACAAATAGTACAAGTTGGATGTCGACGTCATTCAATGTACTTGCAAGATTTCAAACATGATAGTTTTTTTATTATTTGATGTTATATTTTTTTTTACCAGTAAATAATGTAAATACTATGATGTTAGTGTTTTTTTCTCTCAATAGTCGATAATAAATATTTTGTAAATATTGATTATTAATTTTTAAAGTTGTTAAAAAAATATCTCTATCCCCGCTGGGATTTGAACACCAGATCTTTCAGATTTCCGGTCTGATGCTTCAACCAATTACGCTACGGAGAGACGAGAAAATTTTCCTCACAACTTCTACAAGTTGAATGTCGACGTCATTCAATGTACATGCAAGATTTCAAACATGAGAGTTTTTTTATTATTTGAAGTTATAGTTTTTTTGACGAGTGAATAATGTAAATAATATGATGTTAATCTTTTTTGTCTACATGGTCGATATTAAATATTTTGTAAATATTGATTATTAATAAAAGTTCATCAATTTTTTAATTTGTGAACAAAATCTCTCTATCTCCGCTGAGATTTGAACAGCAGATCTTTCAGATTTCCGGTCTGATGCTTTAACCAGTTAAGCTACGCAGAGACGAGAAAATTTTCCTCACAACTTCTACAAGTTGAATGTCGACGTCATTCAATGTACATGCAAGATTTCAAACCGAATAACTTGAATTTAGAGAATTACTTGAATTATTCGAATAATTTGAATTCAGAGCGCTTCTCGAATTCTTCGAATGACTATAATTCCTCGAATTACTTGAATTCACCGAATTCCTCGAATTCTTCGGTTTACTCCAATTACTTGAATTCCATGATTTATCTGAATATTATAAATTCTTGGATTTTTTTAATTCTTCTAATTACTTCACTTTAGAGAATTCCTTGTGTTCAGAGAATTACTCGAATTCTTGAAATAACTTGAATTCTTGGAATTATTTAAATTCTTCGAATTATTAGAATTTCTCAATTTACTCGAATTCCACGATTTACATAAATTCTTTGATTTATTTGAATTCTTCGATTTACTCGAATTACTTGAATTCGTCAAGTTAATCGAATTACTTGAATTTTCCGAATAATTGGAGTTCTTCGATTTAATCGAATGACTTCAATTCTTCGATTTGGTGGAATTCTGCGAATTACTCTAATTCTTCGATTTACTCAAATTACTTGAATTATTGGACTTAGTCGAATTCTTCGAATTACTTGAATTCTTCGAATTACTTGAATACGTCGAATTACTTGAATTCTTAGATTTACTTGATTCCTTCGAATTGCTTGAATTCTTCGATTTAATAGAGTAACTTGAATTCTTGGATGTAATCGAATTACTAGAATTCTTCGATTTAGTCGAATTACTTCAATAGGATGTTTCATAATTTTAGATAAAATAATGTTTCAATACCCAATTTTAATCTAAACTCAAGGTGCGTCCTGGATTTTTTTTCTGTTGAGTCGTTCAGCAGAAAAAAATTATTAAAAATTGAAGGCTGGAAAACACTTATTCAATTTGGTGTCACGTGACTCAGTGGTTTTCATAATTATCAATGCTGCGATGTGATTTTGATGACTACAAAGAGGTTAGGCTGCGGTCTGTTGTCAATTCTGACTATTTTTGATAGCTTTACTTATTAACGTTTATTTGACAAATAAAGTTCTCTTGTGATATTTGGATTTTGAAAATTTGTGCAAAAGGGAATTAAGTAATTAATTAAAAAAGGGATTACTTTAATGGTTTTCACTGAATTTTTTAATAATGTTCGAATATTTTTCTAATCAATCGAATCGCGCGGTTTCGGAAAATAAAGCACTAACCTCCCAGTCAGTTAACCGGTCCATTTTGTTTGCGCGATTATTTTTTGCAATATTTTTCCGTAAACGCACTTTTTAAATTCCTTTCTTTCTTTTATGAATTCCCAATCAAAAATTGAGAATCAACTTTAAAGACAAAGGCGGAATCCCAGTGAAATATCAAGATAAGTCACTACAACAAAGTGGTTTTACGAAGTACCCTTGTTATCTGTGTGAATGGGATAGTAGAGATCGAAATGCCCATTACAAAAAAGGTGTGGCCATCGTGCGTGTAGGGTGGTTAAACTAAGTGAAATTTAAAATAAGCGATCTTCAAAATAAACGGAAGTTTATTGTAATTATACTTTTAATAATTATACTTTTATACTTGCAAATGATTAAATTCACCTGCAAGTACTTTTCTGAAAAATTTTATGAGAAAATATGAGGCGCACTTGACTTCATGCACTGAAATCCAGACATATTTTTAAAAATATATCTCTTGGATTTTTTGAATTTATGAAAATATTCCCGGGATACAACTGATAGAGTTTGGGGAATTTGTATAGGATAGGGAGATGAAAATTTGGTTTTATATTCCATTGTCTTACCTGTGTAGAAAATTATCGGGGAACTATTCGGGGCCAGGATAGACCGTCCTGACCGCTAATGTGGCCCTGTCAAGACGGTCTATTATGGCGCTGAGTAGAAGTCAAACGTTTTTGTATGGTAAAACGCTAGCCTGGACAAGCTAATCTAGTACTAGACAGTCAGTCTTGTAAAAAACTATTTTATTTGGTTGACGTTAAAAATTATTTCGAAGATTGTCTAGATAATGAGAACAAAATCTCTTTTTAATGTAAATTTTTCATTTTTTATACTTGTTAACACACTGGCCATTTCTGAAAGTTTGTAAAAAAATATTTGCATGTCAAAGCTGAAAAAACTTTTGGCCCTGATAGGTTAGCCAGCACGCGGTTAGAGCCCGAAAAGACTGACTAGATTATGAGGAAAAAAAAAAATTTTCTTTTTAGAGTTCATTTTTAATTTTTGATACTCTTAAACACCCTACCTCTTTTTGGAAATGTAAAAAAAATACTTCAATGAGACACATACAATTTTTTGCTCCTGACAGGCCAGCCAGCACCCAACTAGGGCCCCAAAAGTCCTATTACATGATGACGAAAAAAATTCATTTTTTAAATGTTTTGGTACTTTTAAACATAGTGGCTTCTTTTTTGAAAATGTGCAAAAAATATTTGAGTTAGAACCCTAAAAAAAGGTTTGGTCACGACGAGCTAGTCAGCACCCGAACAAGACCCGAAAGGACCGCCTGGATTAGAAGGTCTAGACAATTCCCTAATCTCTAAATCTGAATTAGTAGAAATTTTACTAATGCAATTAGTAGCATTGTATCTGACTGTTAATTTAGTAATTTTATCAGTTTCCACTAAATGAAATGGTAAGATTTATGTTACTAAATGAATTAGTAAGGGTATTCTACTAATCTGCTTAGTAGTGCCGACTGACTAATAGTCATACTTATAAGTAATTCAGATATCATGAAATAAGGTTGAATATTATAGGTTAGATTAGCTGTTCACATAAATCGATTGCTCACATTGGAAGGACGCTGAGAGATAAAAAAATAGATAGACGTTACGTAACAAATCCACCCTGAAATTTTTTGTTATTTTTCTTGATAACGGGGTCAAAGTGAACAGTCCTTACCCATGCTAGTTGGCTTGGATGCTTTTTGAATAGATATATGCGGGCATAGTACTCAATTCAATCCTAGCTGCTTCTGTGTAGTGGTTTGAACTTAATATAGAGAATATGGTACGCTGATGTGAAATTTTGTTTATGTTACACTTCCACATAGGTTGAAGTATTTGCACTGGAAGCTGTATCTTAGGCAGGGATATCTACGGTCCTTTTCATATATTGGCTGCTTTTTCAGAAGCCCTCTGGATGATTTTCTTGCAATTCATCTGATTTAAATTCGTGTTAGTGGCACTTGAAGATACTTTTAGATTCTAACTCATATTCATGGTGTTGTCCGACGTCAGCTTCTTCAAAACTTTAAATAATTCTTTTGCCGCCTCTAATATTGTACCTCGTAGATAGCTTTTTGCTAATACAATCGACATATGCTTATATTACTATTGAGATTAGAGAGAGAGACAGAGAAAAAAAGGTAATTAATTCCATGATTGTTGATAAACCTAATCTAATATAAGACGCACGAGTAAGTGTTTGATGATTTTTGCGAAATGCCTTGTGATTACTGAATGCCTTTAATTTCTTCTCGATCTCCCATAAAAATTCTACACATCGTTTGTCAGTAGGCAAGGTCTCCTTTAAATGATTTCATAAGCATCAATTCCATGTTGGTAATCTTCTTGTTATTGTGCCCAACAACAGGCGATATTTTTGTTGGATCTAAATGTAGAGTTCACATAAATAAATTCTGTAGAATGTGGGTTGACTACAAGACTGGTTAAAATTTAGGACTCTGCTCTCAATATACAGCCTGGACCTAGCTGGACTATTTCCAATTTTGATAACTGAATTTTTAATAATAGTTGCATTCGGCAGATTGATTCTACTGACTGCTCCCTGTCGAGAGAGTGAATCTATTCCGCCAAAGTCATCACCTTAATCCAATACGAGTCGGTCTGCTATGAAATTTTGATACGGCAGATTTTGAACGTTTCTTGTATTGCGTGGATCAGCAGCTCGCTTTCGCAAGTTTCACTGTTAATGATTGTGCGATCATCAATACTGACTGTTGGTCCTCGAGTAGGAAACATGTGTTTTGGAGCATGATCCTGTACATGTCGATATATAACGTCATAATAATTGTGTATGAACGATGCAATATTTAAAACTGAAACGGCATTGGGATCCGCTGCGCTGCAATACACCATCTATTTTTTCAGTGCGGCCAAAATGTGACCTCGTGAAATCAGTTAGAATAACAGCATCCTCAGAAATTAAAATATTAAAATTATTAGTATTGTATAAAATTTTTGATAGAAAATAAAATGAGATTTTTATTACAATTTTAATCATTTGTTCAAAGTAAAAAAATTAGAATGTCATAAAATCATTGTTTCGATGATTTTTAAGTCGTTTTTCATGTTTCAAACTTATCACTTTTGAGGCAGCACTTATAATCATGAGATCCAGTTTTCCTAAGCGACAAAAATTATTATTTAACCTGAATTTTCACAGAATTAAAAACTCTTTTGTCTTCAAAAAAGTCTTTTTTGAACCACCGTATTGGTGAACTTTGGATAACTTAAAATGAAAGTATCTACATAATTTAAAGCGCGAGAATTTTAATTTAATTTATTCAATTTTTCAAAGTGAAAATTGAACTATTATGTTTGATAATTGATCGTTTTTAATTGAAAATTCAATTATTCGTCTCTTTGCTTGAAAATTCAACAGCTTGTTTGCAATTGTTTCTCTCCCTTAACGACTGAAAAATCTTTTCAAGCTGAAAATTAAACTCATGCCAAAAAGAGTTTTTTTTTGTTAAATTCAACTGTTTCCGATTAAAAATCAATTTTCTTGGTTGGGATAACAACTACTTGATTTTTCGTTTAGGAATAATCTTTTTTGGAATACAAGTTTAATTTTGTGAGCAGAAACCCTAGCGGACCGAATCAACGGAACGGATACGCTACAGCGTATCCTTATAGTATCCACATCATATCCTCTCCATGTCATGCACTGAAAAAAATAAATTTTTGAATCCAATGAAATGCATTTCTTTCATTCCATTTATTTGTGCCATGAAAAGCGTTTAATTACTTGTACTGAATATTGTTTAAAAGCAACAAACTCGTGCATTGATTCAAAGAAATCATTTCTTTGAGCGCTATTTATTTAAAATAAAGAAACATTTCTTGGTCTCAGAATATGAGATAATTAACTCAAGCAATCGATATCTTTAAAACTAAGAACCTAGTTTCCTTGAATCTCGCTTTCGCATCCAAAGAAATATTTCCTTAGTTCAATGATTCTGAGCTTTTGAATTAAAAAACATTCTATTTTAAATAAGTAATTCATTGATGCGTCAAACAAATATTTTGGTTTCTTTGAATCAAAGAAATATTGAGATAAATGAAGGCAATATTAATTAAGTGAAAGCGATATTTCTTTCATATAAGGGGGATTTCAGGACAAGAAGGAACATTCACATGCAAGTTCCTCCTAAGCCCCAAGATCTGGCTGAAATGGATGCCTCCCTTCGTGGAGAAATTTCGCAAGGGTCCGACCTTTGGACCATCAATTGCTCAGTTCATGGTGCTGCGAGAGCTTTGGCTTATTCAATTCGAAGGTTCAAACCGACGATGGATCAAAAGACCAAAAGACGCTTGCATGAACTGAATAAGAAGATTGGATGGGCAAGACCGAATGCGTCTCGTGTTCAATGTGTGATTGCCTACATAAAATCTGGTAGACAATTCACGGTAAGGGTTCGATAGTTTTCCCAAGAACTGAGAATCTTGAATTACACACTATACAAGTCATAGCTGCTGACAATCAAGCAGAATATTGTTGACAAGATACGGCTGTCACCTGACGCAATAAGGAGAATACAGAAGACGGAGAGATGGATCAGGAAGAATCAAAAGTTTCTCGCTGACCCGTCTTGCCTCTTCAGTGAACACCCTGTTTCTACCAAAAATCCACCCAAGCCCAAGGAGGTAGAGACTTTTTTGGAGAGAGGTATACAAGATCCCGTAAACACTAAAGTTTAAAGAAGATACTGACAATATCACTTGCTTCAAGGAATTTTGCCGCAACCTCATCAAATCTGAGGAGGAATGTCCATCAATCACGGCGAAAGAGGTGAAAAAAAAACTTACAGACACACAGCCGTCAAGGCGGACGCGGAATCCTGAATCTCCAGTGTCTTCATAACCAAATTGTTTTGAGTATAGCTTACATCGTTGCAATTTAATGTCAGAAGTAAGGAAAGTGCGTGACCCCACCTAGATGCTTCACTTCTGAAAGCCGAAGTGAGGAAAGCAGAATTTGAAAAATTCCTTCAAGAGCTACTCGACAAGAAAATGCACGGAAATTTTCATGGGAATGTAGAAAAACAGTACTTGTCAAAGGAGCTACCTTTTGCTTTTTCAGATCATCGGGGCTTAACTCAGGTAGAGGAGGTTTTATTTTCGCATACCAGGACGCTGTCATTTCCACCTTAGCATACTATGACAGCATTTTATGTCAAGAAGTTCCAAGCGATAGGTGCAGACCGTGTCATACACACGTCGAGTACCTAGAACACATACTATCGGGGTGTCTCACCCATGCAGGAACGACGTATATCTACAGACACGATGCGGCCCTGATAGTGCTTTATCACTATCTTTGTCGCTCTTACAGGGTTGGCCGCGACCCTGCCCTGCCGATCGCTCCAAGGGAGATAGAGTCAATTGTCCAAAACGAGAAGTGCCAAATTTTCTGGAACTACGATTTTCGGACAGCAGATGTTTAAGTGAAGAAGATAAATGTTGAACCAAACAGAGTTATAGCATTTTCAAAATTAAAAACAACAAACAAAAATGAAAATTTCAAAAAATATTTTCGTATTTCCTTGGGAAACTTCGGATTAAAAACAATTTTATGTTTAGTTTTTTCTTTTTTTCAAATTGAACTAATGATGTGGAGGATTGTGGTTTACACGCTTCAATCTGAAATACAATGAGATTGTGCTATTGCGGCCTGTTGGACGTTCCGTTCTTTCATCTGGGATCAAGGACTCAATCGTGCCGCTTTCAATGCTTATTTTTGCCCGTACTTTGTGTTGACTCTGAAGACTATATGCATATATTCCAGCAAGAACATTACTACTCTCTAATAATGCAAAAACAACACCACCGATTGTTGATAATACAATTTTTTCTTGGTATATCGGCAGGGAACTTGTATCTTCGAAGTTCGAATACCCAGTTAGGATTCATACAGGGATAAAGCCGAATAATTTCATGTTGTGCAATAGTTCCTCCACGTCCGTCAAAAGAAGCAATAAACATAGTTGATGGAGATATATACCTGACAGGAAGAGACCTGGACTTGGTTCGAAGAACAGGCTTGGCAGGAAAAGAAGACCTGACCGGAGAATATGGTCTGGCTGATGAGACCTTACGTGATAATAATACATGGCTAGAGAAAGATGCCTGACAGGAGAACAAGGTCTGGCTCGTTGAAGAGATGCCTCGCCATTAAGTAAACACTCCAAATGTTAACTTAACTCTCCAAGAAGTGACGGATAATTGATGTCTGTTTGTCTGTCTGTCCGTCTGTCTGTCTGTAGTCTATAGTATCGAGTAGGCACGATGACTTTCGAAAGATCGATCAGATTAGATTGTGCTTCAGCACACTTTTTGAAGGCCTTTAAAGAAGAAACAAGTTCGTTAACCAGCTATTTTCGATGAAAATTCAAAAAGTGAGCACGTTTTGAAAATTTTTGAAGAGACCAATTTTTTTCAAAATTTGAAAATTCTACGTGAGGATATTAGTAGTACTCTAAGAGAAAAACAATTTGTCGTTGTGAAATTTTTCGATGAAATGAAAATTATCAGAGTCATAGCATTTTCAAAATTCCAGAAAACAAACGAAAATTAATACTTTAAGCCGAACAACGCATGATATGAAAAAAAGTTAACAGAAGAAAAACGTTTATTTTTAAGAGCCCTACAAGATTAGCATAACAACTTTTGGAATTTTTCCGAAAAATAAAAAATTCAAATTTTGATCGCACAAAAAATAATGAAAAATTAAAAATTCCATTTTGCGGTCAAACTATGCAAGATACAGAAGCAAACTTGTTTTATGTAGAATTGATTTGGATTTAGATGTTCCCAAATTATTTTTTAACTGTAAGAATTTTGGAACGATGTTATTGTCCCTACACCGTTTTAAGAAAGCTAAAGATGTTAGTAGCTTACCTTGAGGAGACCTGAGGTTACTAAAAGTGTTAGTTTTAGTAAGGAAACTCTCCCCGTAGAGTCCTTTGATAATAGATTTAATACTTTCACGATGATTCATTATGATAAATTTAAATTTTAAAGCTTTTTCGGGTTTCAATCGCGTGCAAAACTGCGAAACTTGCCAACGTTTTGTGAACATTGCAGTTCACTTCTTCAGGGCTGACCTGAAGCTGAAGTTTCAGGTTATGTTGTTCTTATATAGATTCTCTACGATGCCTATGATTGGCCAGAGCGTCTCATGGTGGGAACTGCTTGAACTTGATTGGCCAATGAAGTCTTTTTAAAATTTTCTTTTTTTGCACCTTTCTTTACTGAAACGGCTACATTTCCATTACGTTATAGAATGCACATGTAACGCCATCTATTTTTTTACACAATAGTTATTAAGCTGATCCATCCAACTATACAAAAAAATTATTTACTCCATCGGCTGTAAGTTATTCTTCTAGAAAGATTTTTTACCTCTCCTAAAAAATTAGCTTGATTGAACTCAGCACCGTTAAGCATTCTTCGCTTAAATTCTTTACGAAATCTGATGGTGTGCAACTGAATGTACATGCAATAAATTTAAATAAAAATAGAAGGTAAGAATTATTTATCTATATAAACAAGAGAACATTTCCACGTTCATTAATTTATGTTTTCAAATGGGATTAAATTATTTCTTGCTGTGAGGATATTTTATAAAAGTAGACAAAAATGCAATGAATATTGCTGAACAATTGCATTTTAAAACTCGAAAAGTAAGCAAATATAGAGTTACATTATACACATTCGCTCTAAGATTTTGCTTCATAACAAAAACCATTCCTAATTTTTTGTTTCATTGCCTTCAGAATCGTTTTTCAATTCTCTATTTCATGACTTTCATTCCGTCAGTTTAACCCAAGATCCACCTTTAATAGAAACAGCAATATTTTTTTCAAATTCTACTGGATGATTGGTTTTCTAATTGTATCCTTGTTTTCATCGCTAAATCTTGCATGGTCGAATATTTCGGTATCTGGGAAGAAAAGATATGGGAAGTCCAAAGTGGATTTATGCCAGGAAGATCATGTACAGATCAGATATTCAGCTGAAGACAGATCACAGAAAAAAGCTTGAGAGTAGGAAAGAAAGTTTTCTGTGCATTTGTTGACCTAGAAAAAGCATTTGGGACACTCTTACCACCGGAGCATCATGGGGGATGGTATTCAAAATTAGAGAATATAGAGACGATAATTAACGAGTCATATCACGACACGACAGAAATCACCCCTTATGAGGCTTTGTGAGGGAGGAAGCCGACGAGATGGTGGGAAAATTTACTACCACCAATGCCATATAGAGCTGTCTCCGAAAAAGGAGAATCCCACGGAATCTTACAAGGGACGCCGAAAATTGAGAGGGAAGCTGCCAAGGGAGAACTTAAGATGGCACTGAAAAAGTCACCAGAATTGATCACGTTGGATGATGAACTGGAGATAATAACGCTCGATGAAAATCACGAAGAACCCGAGATCATAATCATGGAAGAGCACCGAGACGACAACGAATCGGAAATAAATTAGCAGCTGGATACAATGGCATCACGCGTGGATAAGCTGAACATCAATTCACCAACATCTTTGGCATCACGAGTGGATCCGAGACCAGCTGGAAGTGAAGATGAGAAGATCGCCGAAGATATTCTAAGAAAGACGAGAATCTACTCTCTCAATCTCGTATATGTGAAAGAAGAAGAGCAGTCATCAGCAACACCAGTACCCATCGAAGAACCCGTGCTCAACGAAACTGAGCAGAAATGTATGAAAATCAACCAAGAGAAAGGCGAGCTTCAGAAGACACGAGGAATCTATGCCCTCAAGAGAAGCAACCACGATGAAATGGTGGAAGATATCCTCCATCATAAAAAACCCTAGACCTGCCAAGAAAGTTTGCACGAAAAATGAGGAGTGCCGTAAAAAGCCCAAGAAAGATGAGAAATTTTCAAAGGAAATTCGGTGTGCATACTTCCACGCTCACCGAAGGAAGGAATGGCAAAGACGACACAACGAAGCCAAGCAGGTAGACGTGGGACCAGGAGAAATACATTCCAGTGAAACAAAGGAGGACTTTGAAAAATAATAGTTATGGACCTGGGCCCAAGACTGGCCCATCTCAGAGACATGGACGTTCGCGGAAAGGAAGGAGCCCAGGAATCCCCATCGAAACAACAAAGAAGAGTACAAACACCTGATCCTCAGTACAAAGGGAGTAATCTCGAAAAATTGAGACCTTCACAATTGAGCTAGAAAACCCGATGAAAATGAGGTCGTAGATTTAACAACGCTTTTTATATTTATCATTCTAATTGTCGCCTTAATCAATTCTTCAAATATCATTGCTATTTTATAAATCAATTGTGCGCTCTCAATTTGGGGGGCATTTGTAACCTGCGAGTTACAAGGGCAGCCTGAATATAGGCAACGAAAATATCTCCTGTGAGATGCTCACGAAATGCAGCTGCAGCCATCACTGACAGTGCGAGAAAACGCACTGCTAATGAGTGTTGGAGCGCAAGATCATCACCGCTCGTAATAGATCTTACGGGCGAAGACGATCGTGATGATGATGATGATGACATCAGGACAATAGAGAGAGTATCCAATGAGCCATCATTCAAAAAAAGAAAATCTTTTTGAAAATTAAAAAAAAATAAAGATTGATTAAAATCTCTGTAAGCTTTTGTAAATACTCTTAGGTATATGATAGTAAAAGAACTAGATTTATTGTAGTTTTATAAATAGATTTATTTACGCATTTCTTCTTTTTTCTTTTTCACCAGACACTTCTACGTATGTAAAAACATTCACAGGTTTTTTGTAAAACTGAAATTTGAATAAAATAATAAGGCTCAAAGAAATTTCCTCATATAATTCAATTTCCTTGAATTATAAAATTATTTAGTTTTCACCAAAAAGGTCCTAGAGTATCACAATATCTTTTTGGAAATTTTCAGAGCACTGAAGCGTGCTAGAGGGTAATGGGGATAGGGGGCCGTGGCAGCGGCGGGACGGCGGCCATGTCTCGTAATAAGCTCATATGCGACATGGGCAGGCGCGGCGTCCAGAGTATTAGCTCATTTCCTGGACGCCAGAGACGCGCGGCAGTGCAAGCTAGTACTGCGAGAACTGAGCTGATATTACAATGGTAACAGCTGATTAATGCGGCCGCGGTCACCAGGCTTACAAGCTTATTTGCTTGGTTGCGTTGCGCGCTGTGGTTGTTTAGCTAACTTCTTGTTAAAGTTTTTTTACAATATTGGTTAGACTGTCTGTGTGTGTGCATGGGAGGGGGGGAAATGTATAAAAGAAGGTGATTCTTAGAATCACATCGGCGAAATGTGTGATGCAGTTTTCGAACGAATAATATTCTATTATTCCAAATGGCAGCCATCTTTTGTTGAATATGGAAAAACATTGAATTTCGTGAAGGATTGCCTCAATCGTCCGATTATTCCAATAATAAGCGGGTGAAATTAATCATTATTGACGATTTGATGCGCGAATCTTCAAATAATACAATAGTCCATCTTTTTACCAAGGGTAGCCATCACAAAAACTTGAGTGTAATTTTTATTTCGCAGAATCTGTTTCATCAGAGCCACGATCAGCGCGATATATCGCTGAATGCAAATTATATTGTTGTTTTTAAAAATCCCCGAGATCGTGCACAAATTCAACATATGGCACGACAAGTATTTCCTGAAAATCCACGATTTGTCCAAGAAGCCTACCACGATGCCACTTCTCAGCCACATGGCTATCTTCTTTTTGATTTAAAACAATCAACTCCGTAATATAACAAGAAAGCTTTAAATTCTGAAGCTTTCCAATTTTTACGGTCTGATATATCTCTGGGCAATCGATGCATCTCTCGGGGGGGTTTTATTAATTTCATACGGTTCGATATTTCTGTCAGTGCTCTAGGATGTCCAATGTAGTATGCAGGGACACTTTTTTTTTTCTCGAACTAACTTTCGAATAAAGATTTACCGATTACTCCTTCTTCCGGACCGTGCAACTCATCTGGAGGAAAGCCCCATAAAACGTTGAACTGGGGCAGAACTGATAGTGCAGATATTCCTTTGAAGCCTTTGTACGAGGACGTTTGGTTTTCGAGACGAACCACTTCGTTTAACTCGTAAGCCATCAACATTTGTTGTTCTACTTCCAGTGTAGTTCTTTCCCTGTAGCTGTCACCATTAGCATTCAGTTCTTCATGCAGTTGATTTTCATCAACTTTTTCGAAGTCCACTGAATATGGATACCTACGAGTTCTATTGATTACGGTGCCTGGGTTGTAACACCACACACAGCCGTACTCTCCATTGAACTGCATGGCCTCCATGATTTTCGGTCTTGCAACTGAATCAACGCAACAGCATAGGGGTACTATTTTTGTTAAGATAGCTTCACCCTGGCCATTCGTCCAGTTGACTCCTTCGTTTCTCAGTTGGTCTAATTCCTCGCAGAAAATCTTTAAATACGTATCGATTTTTGGCTGCTGCTTACCAAACCACAAACCAGCTAAAATTAATCGTCGGTGCCTCAATTTTAGTGGTAATTCTTGCAACATTAACTCAAGAGGATAGCAAGAAGTATTTGCAGAATTAAAAAAGGAACCGCCATCTAGGTTGAAGCTGACGCTAAAATTGTCATCAAAGCTTAAAACATTCCCTGGCTTTTTTAAATCTTTGTATAAATCTCCGTCATACACGTCTTTGATAACATTTTCATTTTCACCATCTACTACATTTCTACCTACATTTGTCTGATTTGCACGCAACCCTTCTTCAATTTCTGGATCCTCTAGAAAAATTTTGAATTGCTTTTTTAAATCAAACATCGCAATGTAGCAACCACTTTTCAAATTTTTCTCGTTTGCAGAGTTGCAATTTGAACATAATATTATTTGTTTCGACATTTCCGATCGACTAAGTTTTAAAATATCAGCACCGCATTCATGACATAGTAAGTGGTAGTTAATTAGGTTTAATATATCAGCAAAAATTTTTTCGTAAGAATACTTGGAATTCGGAAGATCAGTTTCAGGAATAATAACTTCTATCATTTTTAAAAGATCTTGAACTGCAACTTTTGTTAAGCCATGACGAGCTGCATTCGGTTTCCGAAAAGGTAAATCTTGCGCGGATAATCTGGCCTTACTTTCCACGGAAATTTGGACGGGTTTCGTCAGTGGTGAGGTCACAGCGGGTCTTTTTTTAGACCTCAAAGGGGCCTTCCCCAGTGTAATCCCCCAAATTTTAGTGGAAGATCTTAAAGATTTAGGCGTGCCTAAAAATATAGCTAAATTTGTTTACAACTCTATTTCATGCAAAAACATTTATTTTAATATCAATGGCGAATTGGTTGGACCTAGAGTAAGCACAGTGGGCCTTCCCCAGGGCTGCATTTTGAGTCCCATAATGTATTCAGTGTATACCCGCAAGCTCCATCGACTTTTGCCGCCGGGGTGTATCATATTCGAATTTGCAGATGATATAGTGATTTTATTTAGATCCAGAGACCCCGTACTTTGCATCACATCCCTCCAACAATGCTTAAATGCATTTGCGGAATTTTTATCGGAACGCGGATTAGAAATTTGCCCTGAGAAAACAAAATTAGTTCTTTTTAACAAAATAAAATTGAATTTTGATGACCCCATATATACTTTAAATCTTAATAACTGTATTATTAAGCCCTCATTGTTCGTCAAATTTTTAGGAATTACTCTGGATTATTTATTTACGTTCAATGAACACTTTAAATACCTAATTGATAAGCTCAGAAAAACTCTAAATATCATAAGAGTTTTGAGAGGCGTGTGGTGGGGAGCCCACCCATATACTCTCATTACGATTTATGACTCTCTTATTAGAAGTTGTTTGGACTACGGTTCTCATATTTACACATTCCAAAACCACAAATTCTTTGATAAACTAGAAAAAATTAGAAACCAAGCATTGAGATTAGCCGTAGGCTATAGGACAAGTACCCCCATAAATGTAATTTTGGCAGAAACATGTGAACCCCCCCTTAAATTTCGATTCAGTTTTCTAGCCAAAAAATATATCGTAAAGATTTTCTCGAATCTTAATCACCCCCTAACAAGCAAGCTTGAGGATCTTTGGAATAGCACACATCAGAAAAACCCTCATAGAATCACAGACATTTTTACACTCATAGCTGCCTTTAATAAGACCCGGAACCTTATGTCCCAAATACGCAGATCTTCTCACCATCCCCTATTTGAATTTCCATACAGTGATCACACTTTCTCTCCTCAAATAAATGTTCAAATAGGTTTCCTAACGCGAAATTCCCCTGACCCGCCCTCTTTCTTCCAGAATGCTATCGAGGAGTTTGGGGACTCCTTGATTTTCTATACGGATGGCTCAAAGTCTCAAGACGGCAAGTCTGCGGGCTGCGCCTCGGTTTGCCCCGCAATTTGAGTCTAAAAAAATTAATGTTTAGCCAAATAGATGATTTTGCTACTACAAATATAGAATTTTCAATTGGAATAAGTTAAATTTCCAGTTAAAAAAATTACTTAAAAAAAAAAGTTGTAAAAAAATAGTTACATTTTCAAATAAAGTGATGAATTTTCAAATAAAATTGTAAATATTTAAGTGGAATAGTTGAATTTTCAACCAGAAAGATGAATTTTTAATTTAAATGATGAATTTTTAACAAGAATAATTGAATTTTTGACCAAAAAGATTAATGTTCAACGAAGAAGATTCATTTCTACCAAAAAAGACGAATTTTTAACTAAAAAAGATAATTTTTCAACCAAAAATTGAATAATTACATTTCTAGTCAAAAAATGAATGTTCAACTATAGAGATGAATTTTTAATTAAATTATGGAATATTCAACTGGAATAATAGTTACATTTTCAGTTAAAAAAATTAATTAATTTTCAACTAAAAAGCATTCAAAGAAAAAACCAGTTTTCAATGAAATAGCTCATTTTTCAACCAAAGAAATGAATTTTTAATTAAAACGATGAATCTCCAACCAAAAAAATAAATAA
>JAABKJ010075445.1:189048088-189059206 GCA_011634705.1 Andricus grossulariae | reverse complement strand
AAAGAGTTTAACTTTCAACCAATTAATTTTATTTCCAACCTAAAACATGAATTTTCTACTAAAATGATAAATATTTAACTGGAATACTTGAATTTTGAACCAAAAAGAAGAATTGTTAAATAAAAAGATTAACTTAAAAAAAAAAAGATCATTTTCTACCCAAAAATCGATTTTTTAACAAAATACGAGAATTTACAACGCAATAATTGAATTTCCAATTCAAAAAAGACAAATTTTCATCAAAATTGTTTAATTTTGAACTAGAAAAGGTCAATTTTCAACTAAAAATGGAACAGTTAAATTTTCAGTTAAAGAAATTAATTTAAAATAAACTTCTTAATTTGCAACTAAGATTATGAATCTTCAACTGGAATAGTTGAATTTTATGCAAAAAATATGAACTTTCAACCATAAAGATTAATTTTCCAGAAAAAAATAAATGAATTTTCAAATAAAATTATGAATCTTCAACTGGAATAGTGGAATTTTAAACCAAACAGATGAATTTTCAACTAAAATTACGAATATTTAACTGAAGTACTTGATTTTTTAACCAAAAAGGTAAATTTTTTAACAAGAACATCAATTTTCAAATAAAAATATTAATTTTCAAACAAAAGGATTAATTGTCTACCAAAAAATAATTTTTTTAACAAAGTACATGAATTTTAACAAAAAAATTGAATTTTCAATCAAAGGAGATAAACTTTCCATCAATTAGTTTCATTTGTCATCCTTCTTAGTTGAAAATTGAAATATTTTCGTAGAAAATTTACTTTTTGTTAAAAACTCATATCTCAGTATTGAAAATTAAACTGAAATCTTTTTTGAAAGCAAATTCAACTATTTTTCTGAAACTTTGTCTTTTTAATTAAAAAATTCATTTATTTTAGTAGAAATTTCATCTTTCTGGGATAAAAATGCAACTGTTTTGTTAAAATTTCGACTTTTTGGGTTGAAACCTCAACTATTTTGGTAGAAAATTTACTTTTTATTTAAAATTAACATGTTAGTGTTGAAAATTTAACTGAAATCTTTTTTGGATGAAAATCCAACTATTTTTTTTTCAATTTGTCTTTTTAATTTAAAAGCTCATTTATTTTAGTAGAAATTTCACCGTTCTGGGATAAAAATTCAACTATTTTGTTAAAAATTCTTATTTTTAGGTTGAAACTTCAACTGTTTTCATACAAAGTTTACTTTTTTTTCAAATTCATATCTTAGTGGTGAAAATTCAAATGAAATATTTTTTGGATGAAAATTCAACTATTTTTTTGTTGTTGAAAATTTGTCGTTTCAATGTAAAAATTTGTCTATTTTAGTAAAATCTTTCTTAGAGAAAAATGCAATTCTTTGGTTAAAAATGCAACAATTTTGATAAAAAGTAATCCTTTTTAGTTGAAAATTCAACTGTTTTGTTAAAAATTAAACTATTTTCATGGAAAATTTACTTCTTGCTTAAAACTCGTATTTTCAAATATTGGAAAGTCAAACTTAAAATCTTTTTTGGATGAAAATTCAACAATTTTTTGAAATTATGTCTTTATTATTCAAGAATTCATATATTTTAATAGAAATTGCATTTTTTTATGAAAATGCAATTTTTTTATGAAAATGCAATTTTTTTGTTAAAAATTCATCTTTTTGGGTTCAAGGTTTAACTATTTTGGTAGAAAATTAACTTTTTATTGAAAATTAACATCTTAGTGTTGAAAATTTAACTGAAATCTTTTTTGGATGAAAATTCAACTATTTTTTTTTTGAAAATTTGTCTTTTTAATTTAAAAGCTCATTTATTTTAGTGGAAATTTCATCGTTCTGGGATAAAAATTCAACTGTTTTGTTAAAAATTCGACTTTTTGGATCGAAAGTTCAACTATTTTCGTAAAAAATTAACTTTTTATATAAAATTTAAATCTTAGTGTTGAAAATTTAACTGAAATATTTTTTGGATGAAAATTCAACTACCTTTTTGTTGTTGAAAATTTGTCTTTTTAATTTAAAAATTCAACTATTTTCGTCGAAAATTTACTTCTTGTTTAAAACTCGTATTTTAATAGACTCAAAATATAAATTTGTGATATAATTCATACAAGATCACTCTCTCTTGAAACACGGGATTTGCGCGAGGAATCGCAGTCTTATATTTCAGATCGCTTTGGGGCAGAAAACGAGTGAAAGGGAAAAAGAATTTTGTTCAATATGGGATGAGAAGGGAATAGGTGAAAAGTGTTTAATCTCTGGAGCAGAATACACCAGAAAAACTTCTGCCTCTTTTTTTCTCTATCAAACAACTGTCGACAATGACTAAATACACTAATTTTTAAAAACATATTTCCCATGCTTAAAGTTTTTGGGTCATTTTCTTGCACAAAAAGAGTTTCATTGATTTGATGTTTTTGAACCTTTTTTATGAATTGAATCCTCTGTTTCCTATTGCAGAGTTAGGTTCCGAATTTTCAGTGCTTACCTAATGGGGCCCCAATTTCCGTTACTCCTCGTGGCAGACCTTGTTATTTTCCTGAAAAGCCTTCTCCTGCCAGAACTCATTCTCCGCGTTCTCCGGGCAGGTCTCCTTCTCCTGCCGATCCTTGGTTTCATGCCAGGTTTATACCTACTCGTGATATTCGTTGTCATAAGAAATGAAACACTTTGCATAGGCGCGAAACTTTATCTTTAAAATTACCTGACTTCTCTCTAATTTTTTCATCTCTAATTTTTCTCTTTTACGAAACCATTAACATGCGAAGACCTGGATTCTGATTTTCTAACACTTCAACATCAAATCTTTCATGATCACAATGAAACGATACCGGATCAAAAATCTCTTTTTCTACTACAATAAAAAAAATGACTTTCAAGACAACTATTTATTATTATCAACGAATTAATTGAATTTCAACAAAGCAGAAAAATTTTTTAACACAAAGTTGAATTTTGAACAAAATATTTAAACCAGAGTAGTTACATATCCGGTAGAAAAAATAATAATTTTTACAAAGGGAAGACGAATTTTGAACAGAATAGTCTTTTCAATCTAACAGGTGAACTTGAAATTATGAATTTTTAATCTAAAAAGAAAAATTTTCAACAAAAATATACATTTTTTAGTGAAGGATAACAAAGGAATCTAAATTATTGAACTGTTACGTCAAAAGTTGGATTTGGTATAAGACAGTTGATAAACCGAACCGTGATTCCAACAAGAAAAAACTTCATTGCTACCCTAGCTAAAAAATATAACACCAAAACCCCCCAAGATTTTTCAACCGATGAAGGTCGATTTTCAATCAAATATATGAAAGTTACATTTTGATGAGAAAAACATAATTATGAACGAAAAACATATTTTACATAAGGTAGTTTAATTTTCAACCAAAGAGATGTACTTGCTAGAAAGTTCAATTAGTTTGTAAAAAATTCATATTTAAGAAAAAAACTCCTTGGTTGAAAATTTAACTATTCCGTTTTTCAAAAATTAATCTTCCGGGTTAGAAAATCATCTTTTGTGTTAAACTCTTTTGTTGGAAAGTCATTTTTTTAAGATTCATGATTTTAGTTGAAAATTCATCTTTTTTGTTGAAAATGTAAAAATTTTATTGGAAATTCTTTCTTTTTTGTTGAGAACTATTTTTTTTAAATAATAGTGTAACTATTCCACGTTTGGTTGAGAATTGATCCTTGCTACTTGAAAATTGACTTTGTTGTTGGAATTTTTGTTGTTTGTTGAAAATTCAATCGTTCTGTAGATAATTCGTCCTCTTGGCTTTCAAATTCAATAATTTTATTAAAAATTAATGTATTTTTCGAAAAATTGTGTTTTTTTGTCAAACATTAATCTTCTTGTTGAATAATTCATATTTTTGTTTGAAAATTTAAATATTTGTTTAAAAATTGATCTTTTTTAGTGAAAAATTTAACTACTTGGTTGAAAGTAGAATTAATTTATAAAAAATGCATATTTTTAAAAGATTCACCTTCCTGGTTGAAAATTTAATTATATTCCATTGTTAGAACAATTTTCTTCCAGGTTAAAAAATCATCATTTGGGTTGAACTCTTTTGTTGGAAATTATTTTGTTTTAAGATTTATCATCTTAGTTGAAAATTCATCTTTTTTGTTGAAAATGTAACGACTTTATTGAGAATTATTTTTTTTTTTGAGAATCAATTTTTTAAATTAATAATGTTACTATTCCAATTTTGGTTGAAAATTAATATTTGTATAAAAATTGAACTTTTTAGTAGAAAATTAACTTTTTAATTAACAAAATTAATATTTATTTGAAAATCCAACCGTTTTGTAGATATTTAATTTTTTTGGCTTTCAAATTCAACAATTTTGTTCAAGTTTATGTATTTTCTTGAAAAATCGTGTTTTTGGTGAATAATAATAATAAATAATAATAATAATAATAAATAATAATAATAATAAAATTCTTCTTACTGGGAAATTCATCTTTTTGGTTGAAAATTCAACTATTTCTTGAGAAATTAATATTTTTTAGTTGAAACTTGTACTAGTTTATTGAAAATTCATATTTTTTCAAGATTCACCTTTTTGGATTAAAATTTAACTTTTTTTTGTCAATTCGTTATTTTGTTGAATTTTAATTTTTTTTGTAAAAAATGAAATTTCTTGGTTGAAAATTAAGTTTTTTTTTCTTCATAAAATTCATATTTTTGGGTTGAAAATAAATTTTTGGATGAAATATCAACTGGTTAAAGATTCATCTTTTTGGTTAAAAATTGAACTATTTTGTTGAAAATTTTTTTTTTTTTTTTTTTACTTGAAAACTAAATTTTTTAACTGGAGATTTAACTATTTGGTTGAAAATTCGTCTTTTTGATTGAATTAAACTGTTTTTGATTAAAATAAAAATCTTTCGTGGTTGAAATATCAACTCTTATATTCTTCGTTGAGAATTCATCTTTTTTGGATTGAAAACTTATCTTTTTGGTTGAAAATTCAAAAGTTTTTGGTTGAAGTTTAATATTTTTCTGATTGAAAATTAAACCATTTGGTTAAAATTGAAATTATTTGGTTAAAAATTCCACTATTTTGTTCAAAATTAAATATTTGTTGGTTGAAATATTGACTTTTATATTTTTCATTGAGAATTGATCTTTTTGGGATTGAGAATTCATCTTTTTTAGTAGAAAAGATATTTTCTTGGTTGACAGTGAACTGCTGTTTTAAACATTTAATTTTTTTGTTTGAAAATTCAACTATTTGGTTGAAAATGCCACTGTGTTTGGTTGAAGTTTATTCGAGTTTCGTTTGAAAATTCGACCATTTGTTAGAAAATTCATCTTTGTAGGTTGAAAATTCAATGGTTTTGTTAAAAATTGAACTATTTTGTTGAAAATTAATTCAAAGTTTCAAACATAGCGGTTTTCTAAAATGTTTGACTTTTTTAGTTGAAAACGTAACTCTTATTGAAAATTTGTCTCTTTTGGTAAGGAATGAATCTTTTTTAGTTGAAATTTGAATTAATTTGTTAAAAATTCAATTTTTTGGTAGAAGATTCATCATATTAGTTAAAAATCATATTTTCGTTTGAAAATTACCTTTTTTTTACAAGGCATATTTTTGAGTTGAAAATATTCTTATTTTTGTAGAAAATTCTTCTTTTTTTATAATTTAGCAATTTAATTGATGTATTGTTTTTCTTTCTTGACTGAAAAATTTCTCGTGGTTAAATATTCGTCGGTTTAGCTTGAAAATGCATCTATTTTGTTGGAAATATAATTTTTTTTTTGGTAAAGATTCATCTCTTTGAAAATTCAATGATTTCAGGTTGTCATCTTTCTTCGTTTAAAATTTAATGCTATTGTTGAAAATTCAACTATTTTGTTAAAAAGTCATATTCTTAGTTCGGAAATTCAACTGTCTTGTTGAACATTCGTCTTTTTGGCTAGAAAATTTGTCCTTTCCGATTGAAAATCCATCTTTTTTTGTTAAAAATGTAACTGGTTGAAAATTAATCTATTTTGGTTCAGGGTTCAACTATTTTGTTGAAAATTTGCCTTTCTTGGTTGAATTCAACGTGGATTGGCTGGGTTATAAGAATTTTCCGGTATGTTTTTTTAGGTCATTATTCATAATAATATTTAGTGTGCATTGACGTACATTGTAAGTATTTAAGGACTTTCGTAATTTACAGAAATAGTTTATTCAGGCATGTATTATCTTATATTTATACATTTGCACTTTCTAAATAATAAATAACAAACATTTTTTCACCATTTTTTTTAACAAAAAGTTAGGTAAACAACATATATAAATAGTGCTATGCAGTTCTGTTCTTTTCCTTAATGTCAATTTACTGAAATACTGATACTTCCGATTAATCTTCGATCAAACTTTTGACCACTTATGCCGATAATTTTTGATCAGTTTTTCAAAATGTTTATCCACGAGTTTCCAAAACAGCGTTCTGTAATTGACAGTACACTTGTGTGTGCCTTATAACTGACGATACATTTATTTGTGTTTAGGACAACTATAGTGCCCCCACTGGACATTTACTGGTACTTCGTACCCAAGTCTCTAGGAAACTTTGTCCCACGAAAATGCACTGAGGCTTGAAGGGCCTGATTGTGAGTCCATAGGAGTACACTCATCCCTCCCTATAATGCCGGCCTCGGGTCTGGTTGGCACAGTAACGAATCTGCCTCGCGATTGGAACCTATATGTATATCGAAGGAGCCTTCAAGTACACCTCCAGAGAGGTGATCAGGGCGGCCATGATTGCACATGGTGGGCCTATTTCTGTCATTGATTGGACCTGCCTTAGGTTGGCCAAAAGGAACCTGATAACGACAAAGGTATCCGTGATATGTGCTATAGGCTACGCGAACGATATACTGGTTATCGTTGGCGGCCAGAATCTGGATGCGCTCTTCGTACTAATGCAGGAAGCACAATGAATATTGGATTCGTGGTGGAAGAAGACTAGATTATTGGTCAATACGAGTAAGATACATCCTAGATAAGAAGCTGTCATGGAGAGAGCTCCTACAAAAAAAGTTCAAAAAGCTACCAGCAACTCTATGGCTCTATAGAGCAGGGTCGAACTGTGTACTGTGAAGTCTCGACTGGAAAAATTCAGGGGACTGATTCTAAGAGGCGTCACTGGTGCCTCGAAGTAGACACCCACAATGGCATTGGGGTCTCTAACAGATTTGGAACGCCTCCATCTCACCGTCAAGGCCGTGGCTGCGAAGTGATGGGGACAACTGGTTTACAGATGACTCTAAGAACAAGGAGAAGGCAGGATCCGGTATATATCGCAGAAGGAGTGTAATGGGCTTCACAATCCCGATGTGGCCTTATGCCACAGTCTTACAATCTGAGATTATGGCCATGCTCCAGTGAAAATTAAATTCTTGTTTAAAAATTCATATTTTTGGTTGAAAATTCATCTTTTTGATTTAAAATTCATCGCATTGGTTGAAAATCCACTATTTTCTTGAAAATTAATCATTTTCTTGTTTGAAAATTCAGCTATTTTGTTCAAAATTCATGTATTTTGTTGAAAAATCCTCTTTTTTGATAGTAAGTTAATCTTTTTGTTTAAAAGTTAATATTTTTGTTTCAAAATTAATATTTTTGGTTAAAAATTTAATTATTCCAGTTAAAGATCCATAATTTTAGTTGATAATTCATCTTTTTCATTGAAAATTCATCTTTTTGGTTAAAAGTTCAACTATTCCAGTTAAAGATTCATGATTTTAGTTGAAAATTAATTGTTTCAACTATTCCACTTTTGGTTGAAAAGTGATCTTTCTTAGTTCAAAATTAAAATATTTAGTGAAAATTCATCTATTTTGTTGAAAAATCCTATTTTTTGGTAGAAAATTAATCTTTTTGTTTAAAAGTTAATCTTCTTGTTTGGAAATTAATCTTTTCTGTTGAAAATTAATCTTTCTTAGTTCAAAATTAAACTATTTGGTGAAAATTCAACTATTTTGTTGAAAATTCATGTATTTTGTTGAAAAATCCTCTTTTTTGGTAGAAAATGAATCTTTTTGTTTAAATATTAATCTCCTTGTTTGAAAATTAGTTTTTTTAAATTAAAAATTCAACTATTCCAGTTAAAGATTCATAATTTTAGTTGATAATTCATCTTTTTCATTGAAAATTCATCTTTTTGGTTAAAAGTTTAACTATATCAGTCAAAGATGCATGATTTTTGTTGAAAATTAATTGTTTTAAGTATTCCATTTTTGGTTGAAAATTGATCTTTCTTAGTTCAAAATTAAACAATTTTGTTGAAAAATCTTCTCTGTTGTCAGGAAATTAATCTTTTTGTTTTAAAATTAATCTTTTTGCTTTAAAATTAAATTTTTGCATACAAATTCATATTTTTTATTGAAAATTTATGTTTTTGATTTTAAATTCATCACTTTGGTTGAAAATTTGTATGTTTATTTTTGGTGGAAAATTAATTTTCTAACTAACAATTTAACTATTTAATTTCTGGTTGAAAATTCACTATTTGGTTGAAAATCAATCACCTTCTTGTTTGAAAATTCATCTTTTTGGTTAAAAATTCAACTATTCCAGTTAAAGATTCATCATTTTAGTTTAAAATTTATCATTTTGGTTGAAAATTGATTTTTTTAACTAATATTCCATTTTTGGTTGAAAATTTATCTATTTTCTTTAAATGCATATATTTAATTGACACATCCTCTTTTTTATTTCTATTGAAATTAATTTTTCGAAATAAAATATCAGTTTAAATTTTACCATGAATTTTAAGACAAAATTTTTATTATCATGAAACCTTTTAAAATCCTTAAGAATCTTTAAAATTTTTATTTCTAAATATTCAAAAGTGTACATTTTTTCAACTTTCTAAAAATCCTTTCAATTTTTTAATTAATTGAAAATGTTTTCAAAACCTTTAAATATCTCTTAAACTCACTCAATTTTTTTTTATAAAACTTTGTAATGTTGCTAATTAAAATTTTTTGCTTTAAATTCGTCCACATTATTTTATCATATTTTAGGAAATAATTTTAAATGTTTTAAAGTCTTCGTCAATTTTCTCTCAAGATTTATTTTTCAAAATAAAAAATCAGACTAAATTTTCCAAGAAATTTCAAGATTTTTTTTCCTATCGTGAAACCTTTCAAAATCTTTAAGAAGCTTCAAAATTTTTATTTACAATTATTCAAAAATGTACGTTTTTTCTCACTTTTTTTTAATGTTTTCCAATTTTGAATTAATTTTGAATCTTTTTGAAACTTCTAAATGTCTCTTAAACTTGATAGATTTTTTTATAAAACTTTAAAATCGATAATATTATTTTTCGTAATTGAATCCTCGACCAAAAAAGATTAATTTTCAATCAGTTGCATTTTTAATCAAGAAACACAATTTTGCAACAAAATAGTGGAATCCTCAATAAAGAAAGATGGATTTTCAATCCAAAAAGATGAATTTGCAACCAAATAGTTCAAATTTTTTCTTAAAAAAGATTTTCGAGTCATGAAAGAAAAAAAAATCACCCAAATTATTATTTTTGGTGGATAAATAATTTATAATACAAAATAAATATCTCTACCAAACATTTTTTCAGGTTTATTTGTTCATTTGTTTTTAAATTTGATTAAATATATAATTTTTCTAAGATTCTTGAGAAAGTTCAAAATTTTTTCTTGTGCTTCCAGATATGTCGAAAAAATATAATTTTTTATTTCCAATGGATTTTGAAAAATTATACGAAAAATTCTAGTCAGTATGAAAGATATTTAGGAGTTTTTGAAGTTTGGAAGATCTCTTAAACTGACTCGAAATATTTCTATAATTTTGAAAAATCTTTCACAATGAAAAAAATAACCCTTAATTTTTCGAAATATTTTCGAAATTTGTAGAAATATTTTTAAATTATGATAATATTTTGAAATATTTTTAAACTTTTTCAAATTTTTTCAGAAATTAATTTTTCGAAATAAAATGTAACCAAAAATTTTCCCAGGAATCTCAAGAAATTTTTTTATTTTCTTGAAACTTTTCAAACTTTTTAGAGGGCTATCTGAATGACCCATAGACCTGGGCCCATAGGCCTGTCGTTACATGCAGAAGCCTCTTCAACTCAGAGGCAAATTCTATAGGTACCGGCTGTAGAGAACATAAAGCGGCTATCTGAGAACTTACCAACATGCGAGTAGTGGGAATGTTTTGCATTTTTTAACGTCAAAATTATAACTATTTAACTAATGTGAAGCTTTTCGATTTAAAGCACTGAAACTTGTAATCTCTTTTATTTAAAATTATTCAAGTTTGAAGAATTTGTATTTAAAATTGATGAGAGTTCTATGTTTCAAAAACTATTTTATCCTTGAGATTGTCTAATAATGTACGTGTTAATTTTAAGTCCCTAAGAGTGGCCGCTAGCCCGGGAAACCAAGAAATGGCCGGGTGTTCTTTGTGAATAGGGAAACCAAGAAATGACAGTGAATTCATTTTTTCCTAGGAATTTCACCAATTTTTTGAAGAAAAATCTATGCAGTTTTGAAAACTTAATCAATTAAAACTTAAAAGCATTTGAATTTTAAATTTTTCTGTTAAAAAGTCTTAGGATGATCAACTGTGAAAATAAATAAATGATTTTGAAACTTCAACAGCTATTCGAGTGAAGAAAGTTGAACGATAACTGATTTTATAAGGCAATTCTGAATCTATTCAAAATTAAACAACTCACAGATTTTAAGGTTGAAAATAGAAATTTTTCAGTGCGAAAGCTCCAGTCGTTAAACTAATTTAAACGTCTGATTACAACTTCATAAACGATTTTCCACTTTTAAATAATTGCTTAATTATAGATTCAACATTAAATGCTTTCTATTCGCAAATCGTATTCAAATAGTTTGTATCTAAAATATTCCAATAACAATACATTCCATTTGAAATTTTTAAATTAAAAAATAGATCCATTTTTAATATTTAGTAATAGTTGTATGTTCATTAAAAATTAGAAGTTATAATTTATACATTCAAAAATAAACAATTTTAAACAAATTTTTTTAAATAGGAAAACTTGACTTGCTAAAATTTCAGAGTGCTAAAGTTCAACTTTGAACTGGTATTACAATTGGAAGAGGA
>JAABKJ010075445.1:188962449-189048078 GCA_011634705.1 Andricus grossulariae | reverse complement strand
TATAAGAGACAGGTTTAATTTAATGTAATTTTTTATTATTTAATTGGAAGGCGTTAAAAGCTTCCATTTTTTACATATAAATTATTATTATGCGTTTAAATTAAAAACTTCGGAAATAAAAGTCTTGTAATCTTCTATTGCGAAAATTCAAGATTCAAAAGAGTTATGCTTTAATGTGCAGTTCAGTTTTGACGTATGTTGATGTCTTTAGCGGTCTTATTTGAGCTTACTGGTGTGTGATAGGTTTTATTTGGTCACTCATAATGTTTTAAAATTAAAATATTACTTATTATAAGTAAGCAAACATTACAGATTTTTTGTTAATTAAAGAGGGGTTTTAAATATAATTTGTAAGACGCACTATACTTATGAGCTATGACTGTTGCTTTAATACTTAGTGTTGGCAGTTAAAGATGTTTGAGAAACCAATCCTCTAGTGTTCTGTTTTATCCAAACATTTAACTGAATCCTTGAAAAAGAAGAGCTGGTATAATATACACAGTTACCCGAGGGGTTCAGAACTTGACCGATGGAGTGTACACTGACTTCAAGAGATTTCAGTGACTTCATGTGAATTCAAGTGACTTCACGATAGTGACTTCAGCGAAGGTGCACATCTGACTTCATGAGTTGTTAACCCCTCGCAGTTACCAAACATTACAATTAAATACTCGACTGCTTTGAACAGAGCATCGACAATGTTCTTAAGCATGAACTTAGGCGCAAAATGTAAAAAATATGTGAAATTCTAGAATATGCAGAGCAGTCTTACTTGCATTCGATGGCAAGCCACCCGGTCTGTACATATGTGGGTGCATGAATCGAGGCAGAAAAGATATCCTTGGTCCAACTGGAATACTATTTCTAGTCCAAGGCACCCCTACTGACATCATTGGACCCATCATTATCGGCCTTGGAGGAAAATTACGTTAAATTGAGAAATTAAAAGTCGATTAGTTGAAAGGTAAACCGTATACAGTTAGTTCAAGTTCAAAAGTTAATTTGCTTTTATTTGTAATTTCATATATGTAATACTTTTCAGAAGAGACTTCCAGAAAGTCAGCATCAATTTTTTAAAATAATCCACCCAGTGCTGAAATCTTTATTCATCCAACTAGCATATCTTACCCCGTAATAAACAGGAACTTGCTCTACGTAATGTGGTCGAGTTGGCATCCTTCCATCTCTAGACCTATCTTTTCCATGACTTCCAAGAGATCTTTCTCTTTTGGCTTCTTCTCTTGATCTACCTCGAGATTCTCGATTACGTTTTTCATCAGCTGTATCAGACCTGAAGATAATTGCGGGTAGTAAATAATATTAGTAATAGATTTCATGACAAAATATTATCAGTTGAATTCTGCGTTAACAATTATTTAAACTGACAATGAACAAGTAATTTCAAAGTTCTGATTTTATTTATTATTTTCATGTTCTAGACGATCGCAAACGAATAATATAAAAGATAAATTAACTGTATTATCTTACTGAGATGAACGATCTTGGTGTGAACTACGTCTCCTTTCTGCATAGTAGGACCTTTCACGAGATGATTTACGTTTCAGTGAATTTATCAACCAAACAGTTGAATTTCCAACTAACATTATGAAACTTCAACCAAAAAAATGAATTTTTAATAAAGTGGTTCAACTTTCAACCAAGGAGTTGAATTTTCAGCCCAAAAAGATGAATTTTTAATAAAAAATATATTAATTGATATTTAAACAAGAAAGATTTTAATGAAAAATAAAACACAATTTAATTTAATTAAAAAAAAAAGAATTTTCAACCGAGAAGATTAATTTTCTACCAAAAAAGACGAATTTTCAACTAAATAGTCGAATATTTAGTACAGAAAAGATTACTAGATTGAAAAACAATAATTATAATTTCAAAAAAGAACATTTTTGCAAAGCAGTCGAATTTGCAATCCAAAAATATGAATTTTCAACAGAAGAAAATTGAATTTTCGACCGGATAATTCAATTTTCAACCTTTTTTTCTGAATTTTCAAGGCAAAAAGGTGAATTTCAATTTTTAGTTAAGAATAAATATTTTTTAGTTCAAAATTAATGTATTTTGTTCAAAATTCGTGTTTATTGGTAGAAAATTCTTGGTAGAAAATTTATCCTTTTGGTTTAAAATTCCATTTTTCAGTTAAAAAATAATTCGTTGGTCGAAAATGTAACTATTTTGTTGAAAATCTGTGGTTTTTGGTTGAAAATTAATTTTTTCAACTGTAAATTCAACTATTTAATTCTTATTTGAAAATTGATCTTCCATATTTAAAAAATCAAGTATTTGTTAAAAAATTGAATGTGTCTTTTTTTAGTTTAGAATTCAAATATTTGGTTAAAAATTAATGTATATTGTTGAAAATTCGTCTTTTAGAAAATAGATCTTTTTGGTTAAAAATTCCACTTTTTAGTTAAAAATTGCACTATTTTGTTGAAAATTAATTTTTGTAATAAACAATTAGCTATTCCATTTCTGGTTGACTTATCTTTTTTAGTCGAAGATTCGTCTTTTTTGGTAGAAAATTAATCGGCTTGGTAAAATGTAATTTTTTGTTTTCGTTGAAGATTCATGATTTGAATTGAAAATTAATTTCTTTGATTGCATTTTTTTTCAACTGAAAATTCAACTATACCAGTTTTGGTTAAAAATTTGTCTTCTTAAATTGAAAATTCAACTATTTGGCTAAAAATTCATTTTGTTTTTTTAATTAACATTTTTCTTACTTAAGATCTTCCACCCCCGCCCCATAAGAAACAGTAGGATATTGTGTGATTTCTAAGTCGATGTGCTAAAAATTAAACATTTGTTTAAATTGAAGAATCTCAAAATTGAATTATTTCGAATTAAAATGTCGAAAATAATACAATATCAAAACGTTAAAAAATGCGGATCCGAACCCGGACCCTTCTAGTTCTTAAGGGTTCGAGTCCACAACCGTGACTTTTCAATTCTTGAGGACAAGGGTCGGGACCCGAACCCTTTAAGTTCTTAATAGTATGGACCCGACCTATCAATTCTAATTATTTGAGTAAATCGAAGATTTCAAGTTATTCGACTAAATCCAAGAATTCAAATAATTCGACTAAATCGAAGAATCCTAGTGATTCAATTAAATCGAAGAGTTCGTGTAAATCGAAGAATTCGAGCAATTCGAAAAATGCAAGTAATTCAAAAAATTCGAGGAATTCGACGTAATCAAGTAACTCGAGGAATTCGACTAAATCGAAGAATTCAAGTAATTCAATTTAATCGAGGAATTCAAGTAATTCGATCAAATCGAAGATTTTCAGTAATTCGAAGAATTAAAATAATTCAAAGAATTCTAATAAATTCTCAAATTCGTGTAAATCGAAAAATCCAAGGAATTCGCTAAATTCAAGTAATTCAAAGAATTGAAAAAAGTCCAAGAATTTGAAATATTCAAGTGAGTCGGGGAACTCAAGGTGTTGGAGTAAACAGATGAATGCAAGGAATTTAGTGAATTCAAGTAATTCAAGGAATTATAGTAATTCGGTGAATTTAGGTAATTACAAGAATTCAGGCAATGCGCCTAAATCGACGAATTTAAATAATTCGAAGAATTCGAGAAGCGCTTTGAATGAAAATCATTGAAATAATTCAAGAAATTCTATAATTCAAGTTAATTGAATGATTCAAGTAATTCAAAGAATTTGAGAAATTAGAGTAATTAGTAATTCCAAGTATTTAAGTGATGCCCTGAAGTCAACCAATTCAAAGAATTCAAATAATTCGAATAATTGGAGTCACTCGCTGATTTCAAGAAAGGCCATGAATTCAAGGAAGTCTCTGAATTCGAGGAATTCTCAAAATTCAAGGAATTAAAAGAACTTAAGTAATTCGAGTAAATCGTGGAATTCAAGTAATACGAGTAAATCGAACAATTTAAGTTGTTGGAGTAAATGAAATGTTTCAAGTTATTTGAAGAATTAAAGTTATTACTTGAATTTCAGAATTTCGAAGAATTCAAATAATTCATGAAAATCAATGAATACAAAGAATTGAAGGATTTCAGACAAGTCTAGGATTTCATAGAATTTCGTGAATTTTAGGGATTCAGCAAATTAGATTGATTTCAGGAATTTAGCAGATTGAAAAATTGAGATATCAACGACTTGACAGAATTCAAGGAATTTAGGAAGTTCGGGAAATTTATAAAATTGAAGGAATTCAAGGAATTTATGGAGTGGTATTTATTTAAAAATATTTCAAGGAATTTTCAGGTGATTTCAATAATTTGAAGGGATTTCAAATAATTTTGTAAATTTCTGGGTATTTTTAAAAACTTTCAAACAATTTTCTTGAACTTTAAAAAATTTCGAGGAATTCAACAAAAATTTTAAGGATTTGAATATCAGAGGGTTTTTTAATTATATTTTAATAATTTGAAACGATTTCAAATAATTTAAAAGATTTTAGGGTATGTTTAAAATTTCTAAATAATTTTTAGGAGCTTCGAAAAATTTCCAAAGTTTTTTCTGGAGTTTTAAAAAGAATCAAGGGATTTCCGAAAACTTCAAAGGTTTTAACAAATTTTTTAAGGATTTGAATATCTGAGGGTCTTTTTAATATATTTTAATAATTTGAAATAATTTCAAAGGATTTAAAAGATTTTAGGGTAATTTTTAAATTCCCAAAGAATTTTTAGGAGCTTCAAAAAATTTTCAAAGAATTTTCGGGAGTTTTAAAAAGATTTAAGGGATTTCTGAAAATTTCAAAGAGTTTGAAATATTTTAGGGTATTTTTAATAAATACGAGAAATTGTCACGCTTTTTAAAGCATTTCAAGGTATTTCCAAATTAAAAAAAAATTTGGATGATTTGAGGATATTTAAAAATATTTCAAGGAATTTTCAAGTGATTTCAATAATTTGAAGGGATTTCAAATAATTTTGTAAATTTTCGGGTATTTTTTTAAAATTTCAAACAATTTTCTAGAACTTTAAAAAAATTACAGGAATTTAACAACATTTTTAGGGATTTGAATTTGTGAGGGTATTTTTAATATATTTCAATAATTTGAAATGATTTCAAAGAACTTCAAAGATTTCAGGATATTTTTAAAATTTCCAAAGAATTTTTAGGAGCTTTAAAAAATTGCCAAAGGATTTTCGGGAGTTTTAAAAATATTCAAGGAATTTCCAAAAATTTTAAAAGTGTTTGAAATATTTTAGGGTATTTTTAATAAATACGAGGAATGTTCAAGCTTTTAAAAAAATTTGAAGGTATTTCCAAACAGTGTAGAAAATTTTAAAGACTTTGAGATATTTTAAAATATTCCAAGGAATTTTTTCAAGCTTTAAAAAATTTCAAGGGGTTTGCAAACATTTTTCAAGATTTGAAATATCTTAGGGTATTTTTAATAATTACGAGAAATTGTTAAGCTTTTTAAAACATTTCAAGGTATTTCCAAATTAAAAAAAAATTGGATGATTTGAGGATATTTTAAAATATTTCAAGGAATTTTCAGGTGATTTCAATAATTTGAAGGGATTTCAAATAATTTTGTAAATTTTCGGGTATTTTGTAATGTTGTTCCCATATTTCAGTGTAGTCTAAGGTTCCACCTTGGAACGACGTGGCACTGTAAACCGCCTGAGCGCCACGTGAAGCAATATGGAATGGCGGCGTTGAATAATAATTATTAATTTTGTTATTAATTAGGACCCTTTATATTAAAGATGTTATTATATTTACCAACAAAGTTAGAGACAATCGTTATGTCGAAGAGCAGAATTAAAATCACAGTTCTCATTTTTTTAAATAAAGTTAACCGAATTCTGAATATTCTCTGAATTGTTCCTCTAAATCTTGCGTTAATCTACTTATTTGCCCTTCTACATTATAACTTCATTAATTTTATTTTTTCCACAGTGAAATCGTTGAACTAATTGAAATTTATGAAATTATTTTGTACAATTCAGGAAGATAAAAAAGTTATTTCGTGATGGAAAGATAAATCATTTGCTGTGAGTCATCATAATGTGCGATTCATTCTTTTATACTTGTTACACAAATCAATGTATAACTTTCAAATACTGACAAAAATAGAGATGGAAGCAAAATTGAAAAAAAATTATGAATACAAAGGCGAAATCAAATCCTCAAAGAACGATGACCGACAAAACTAACCAGAAAAGAAGAATAAGGCTAACTAATTCAAATCTAAATTTTTTGACAGACCTTGAGATTTGAACAATGTATGTGATACGTGTCTGAATTTTATTTGATTAATTTTTAGTTTACATGTTTTCTTTCTTTGAAATTTGAACTGAATAGTTGAATTTTCAGAAGAACCAGTTTAATTTTCAATTGAAAAATTCATTTTCAACAAACTAAAAACGAATTTTCAGCTAAATGTATCAATCTTCAACGTCGAAACGTCAAATTTTCAATAAGACAAGTGAATTTTCAACCAAGAAGTATGCACGAAAAGCGACATTGGGTGCAGCACCAAAGAAAAAATACCCTTCTCTTGACCTTCAGACATGTATATTACAGATCAGAGGGTCCTAAACTGAAAAATATCAAGGAGGCACATAATTAAGCATGATCCCTGAGCGTGGCGCTAAACCGTTTTTGAATTTCGGTACATCTAATCTAGCGCGTACGAAAAGCGACGTTTAATGCGATACATAAGAGAAAATTTCCATTCTTCGACTTTTTGGCATTAGAAATTTTTATCATGGATGTCTAAAATTTAGAAAAGTTCACCAAGACCTTTTTTTTCTGCATTTGGTGCGGGGTCCTTCAAGGTAAATGATCGCTTATTTTTCCGAGAAAAAATTTCTCTACAGCTATACTGTTTCCAATTTTTGAAAGTAAATTTTGCTATGACTAAAATCGTTTAAGCACTAATCTCAGGCGGGTCTAGATTGGAAGGCGATATTACAACTGGTGCTGAAAGATCATCACTCATGCCAAATACTGTCGCACAAGCACGAGCGCTAGGCCTGCGGCCAGTCGGGCGTGTTCTTTACATTGACTCGAATGAGATTAATTTTTATGGAGCCTTATTTCAATTCCCTCACCGCGATCGAAGATACAAATGATAAAAAAAAGAAGAATTTTCTAAAAAGTAGTAAAGTCCTTGACCTAAACAGAATAATTTTCTGCTGAACAGTTACATTTTTAACAAAAATAGATGAAATTTGCACTAAGGGATAAATTTCCAATCCAAGAAGGCGAATTTTCAAACATATTATAATTTTCTTGGGAAAACCATATACAAATACAAAACAAAAATTTCCTATATCTATTTATTTTCTCTAACGTAGTTGTTTGCTTGTTTTGAGAAATTTGTTTGTTTATACAGGGAATTTTTGCAAATTTTAGAAAAAAACTCGAGTCAGTCTAAAATATTACTGAAACTTGTAGGACCTCAGGAGAAATTCAAAAATATTGCGTACATTTACGGGAATTTTCAATTTTCAAAATATTTGGATAAAGTTCCGAGTAGCTGAAATTTCCGATTTTATTAAAGCTTCGTACACTTATGTACTTCGACGCGCTGATTACGAATATGTTAGTAAAAATTGGCCACTGAGCGATTCTCATGGTAAAAACCATAATTAACACCATAAAAATCATGTTTTTTGCATTTATCTCAGTAAATACGCCATTATTTTATTAGAAAAAGAGCCTTGCGTTGTAAAAACAAGAAAAAGGCGAAGAAAGTTACGGAAATGCGTTCGGTCAAGTTTTTTGCATTTATTTAAACCAATACGCACAATAATATCAAATATTGGAAACAAAGGTTGTACATCTAATCGAGTTACACATATTTAGTCACACACTTTTATCTACAAGTAATAGTTTTCGCGAAAATTAGTGGTACATCGATTATCATGGAATTTAACAAATTTTAGTGCAATGAGCGACAGGTCTTTCTCCACCATCCACGCTCCTAGTACTAACATGTGTGTGTTGCATGGGTGCATTCATTATTTTCGAAGGTTTCTTCACTCGAGTTCCAACGAAGATAAATGAAACACATAATATTTTCAGTCTGAGTATGATTCTTCCAAAAAAGGGAAAACAAACTTCAGTGGTTGAGACAAATTGAACTCATTCCAACTAAACGATTTCTCTCGAAACATAAGAAAAAAGTGACTCTTTTAGAGTCTGAAATGACTTGCGGCCAGTTCTTGTGTTATAAAGCAGGTAAGTATCGTCACACAAATACCTTTTTCAAGACAGTTGGATTATCGACCGGAAAAGGTGAGTTTTCATAAAAAAGATCATTTTCAACCAAGAAAAATTAATTTTCAACCAAACAGTTGAATTTTTAACCAAATAGTTGAATTTTCGAGCTGGGAAAACGATTTTTGTAGAACTCAGTTAAATGGGTAACCGGAAAAGATGAACCGTCATTAAAAAGATCATTTTTAACCAAAAAAGATAAAACCTTCATCCAAATAGTTGTACTTGAAAAAATAATTATTATTTGCAACCAAACATTTGTATTAAAATCAAATAGTTGAACTATTAATTAAAATAGTTGAATATTCATGAAAAAGGACGAATTTTCAAGATGGTTGAATTTACAAACGAAAAAGAATATAATTCGACCACAAATGCTTGAATTTTCGAACAAATCGTATAATCTTAAACCAAAAATGACATTTTAGAAGACAGTTGAAATAGCAGCTTGAAAAGGTGACTCTTCAATAAAAAATATCATTTTCAACTGAATAGTTGAATTGGAAGAGAATATTCTTGAACCAAACAGTTATATTTACAACCAAATAGTTTAACGTTTAATCACTAGATGATTTTAAACAAGAAATAATAATTTTTCATCAAATAGTTAAATTATTGAAAGGAAAAATTAATTTTTGACTAATCAGTTGCATTAACAACTATTTAGTTGAATCTTCAAGCTTGAGCAACGAATTTTTTAGAAGACGTTGCACTTCTTCCAAAAAAGTTCATTACGAACCAAGAAAGATGCATTTCAAACCAAAAAAGATGACTTTTCTACCATAAAAGATGAATTTTCTATCCAAAAAGAGAAATCTTACACCAAATGATCGAATTTCGAAGCCAAAAAGAAGAATTTTGTAGAAAACAGATGAATTACCTACCAGATAAGCTGAAGATTTAACAAAAATGATCATTTATAACCAAATAGTTGAATATGAAGAAGAGAAATTGATGTCAACTAAATAGTACCATTTACAACCAAATAGTTAAGCTTTCAATCAAAACATACGAATTTTGAACAAAATAGTTCAATTTTACCCAGTAGTTGAATTTTCAAGAACAAAAGAGGAATGTTTCAAAAGACAGTTTAATTTTTAACACGAAAGTTCATTTTTAACCAAAAAAGATGCCTCTTCAACAAAACACTTGATAAATAAAATTAATTATATTGTCTTTTCTTATTCGGTAAATATTATAACAGCTGTTTAATGCTAATAAGGATGCCTTATTATAAGCTACTGTTGAAACTAAATTCAACAATTATCCTATAACCATCAAGACTTTTTAATAAAAATAAAATAAAATTACCCAGTGCACAGTCTTCCCCTTTTTTTCTTAGTTTCCCCTTTTTTCTTGAAATTCCCCTTTTCCCCTATTCTCAAAAAACTACCCCTTTTCTGTTTAACTATTTTGTTGAAAAGTCGTTCTTTTTTTTCGTTGAAAATTAATTTTTTTCAACTATTTGGTTACAAATGTAACTATTTTGTTGAAAATTCAACTACTTCGTTAACAATTAAGCTATTTAGTTAAAAATATCATTATTTTGTTAAAAATTCGACTATTCTTTTTAAGTTTTTTTTTTGTAATTCAACTACTTGATTAAAAAATTAACTATCTTGTTGAAAATTTAACTATTTGGTTAAAAATTCAACTATTTTGTTGGAAATTCAACTACTTCGTTAACAATTAAGCTATTTAGTTAAAAATATAATTACTTTGTTAAAAATGCTAATATTTTTCGAAAATTCAACTAATTGGTTAAAAATTTAACTACTTTGTTGAAAATTTAACTATTGGGTTAAAAATTTAACTATTTGGTTGAAAATTTAACTATTTGGTTAAAAATTTAACTATTTTGTTGAAAAGTCGTTCTTTTTTTCGTTGAAAATTAATCTTTTTAACTATTTGGTTACAAATTTAACTATTTTGTTGAAAATTCAAATAGTTCGTTAAAAATTAAGCTATTTAGTTAAAAATATCATTATTTTGCTATAAATTCTGCTATTTTTTGAAAGTTCTTTTTTTTTTGAAAATTCAACTACTTGATTAAAAATTTAACTATTTGGTTAAAAATTCAACTATTTTGTTGAAAATTAAACTGCATATATGGTCAAAATTTTACTATTTTGTTGAAAATTTAACTATTTGGTTAGAAATTCAACTATTTTGTTGAAAATTCCACTACTTCGTTAACAGTTAAGCTATTTAGTTAAAAATATCCTTACTTTGTTAAAAATTCTACTATTTTTTGAAAGTTTTTTTTTTGTTTGAAAATTCAACTACTTGATTAAAAATTTAACTATTTGGTTAAAAATTCAACTGATTTGTTGAAAATTCAAATACATATTTGGTCAAAATTTGAAACTATTTTGTTGAAAATTCAACTACTTGATTAAAAATTTTACTATTTTGTTGACAATTCAACTATTTTGTTGAAAATTTAACTACTTCGTTAACACTTAAGCTATTTAGTTAAAAATATCATTACTTTATTAAAAATTCTACTATTTTTTGAAAGTTTTTTTTTTGTTTGAAAATTCAACTACTTGATTAAAAATTAAACAATTTGGTTAAAAATTCAACTGATTTGTTGAAAATTCAAATACATATTTGGTCAAAATTTGAAACTATTTTGTTGAAACGAATATAGTTCGTTTCTCGAAGTCTCGGAGAACAATGTCAGGCCTCGAGTGTGCAACGGAGACTGCTGTCCGAAAAATGTAGTTGCAGAAAATTTGGCACTTCTCGTTTTGGACAATTGACTCTATCTCCCTTGGAGCGTGCGGGAGGGCAGAGTCGCGGCCAACACCGTAGGAGCAACAAAGATTGCAATAAAGCACTCCTGAGGCCGCATTATGTCTGTAAATAAACTGATAAACTGATGATCTGAGAAAAGCAAAAGCTTGCTCCTCCGACAAGGACTGTTTTTCTACGTTTTTGTGAAAGCTTTCGTGCATTTTCTTGTCGAGTAGCTATCGGTGAAATGTTGCAAACTCTGTTTTCTTCACCTCGACTTTTAGAAGTAAAGCATCTAGATGGAGTAATGTATTTTCCTCACTTCTGAAGTCAAAATTCAGGACAAGGATCTTGGCTGCTTGCTCCGCGGCTTTGGAAAGGAACGCTCCTTTGCCAACCATCTCGTGATTCCTGACCATTTTTAGGAGAGAATTTTTGCCATTGGCAACGATATAAGCTGTAATTGAAACAATTCGGTCATGAAGACACTGGAGATTCAGAGGTCCGCGTCCGCCTTGACGGCGTGAAATGTATAATCACGGACCTGACAAATTGATATGCAAGCTTTTACGCATATGCATGATCTTTCGTATGGTGACATCAAGGGCCTTGAGTTCGTTATTCATCCATTGAATCACCTCAAACAGGTTGAGTAGAACCTGGGCGACAAGCATGTTAGTCGCAGATATCTTGTTCGGCACCGACAGATTGGAAGATCAAATCTGTCGCAGAAGATGCTTGTATCGGCTGCGGAGAGAATCGCTTACTCATGTTACGTCCTGAATGCGGCTTTGAGTCATAACCAGATATGTATAGGCCTCTCCAGTGTTCAGATGTCTAATAAAACTTACATCCACAAGGTCAGGGTTCTTGGGAACTCAAAAAATCTTTTCTTTCTTTAGATGAATTTTGGCACATTCAACCAATCCAAAGTCCATCCCAATCTCTCCTGTGTACTTCCTGACGATATTTATCGCAGTTTGAAGTATGCCCTTACCAGAGGCATAGATCTTCAGTTCATCCATATAAAATACAAGAGTGATCTCATGTAGTGCAAGATATAGAGGAAGAAGTGTTATGCAAGAAAGCAAAGAGCTTGTGGTACCGCCCGGAAAGATGCCCCTCTGGAAGGTGACGTTGTTCGTTGTCACACGATAATTTGCAGATGATATAGTAAATCTAGTTTTTCAAAGAGGCATCAATCTCTCTATGCATCTTACTATGTGTGGATGCACTGAATTCCTTGAATTCCTTGAATTCCTTGAATTCCTTGAATTCCTTGAATTCCTTGAATTCCTTGAATTCCTTGAATCCTTGAATAGCTTGAATTCCTTGGATTTCACGAATTCCTTGACTCATATGAATTTCATGACGATTCTTATGAATATATTCCTTTTGCGAAAATGCCGAACTGCACCCTGATTTACAGTGTAATATTGACTAAATACCACAAAAAATGTTCTGGCAAAATTCTGTAATATTTCTTAAGATTGTATTTTTGTCTTTAAATTACCTGGTGCTGGTGATCCGCGTGGCCTTGATGATGATGGATTCAATGATGATTCTGTAAAAAGAAATATGTGGAATTTTCAAACAAAAATTTTCAACAAAGCAGAATAAAGAAAGTACAATCAAATGATTTGTTTATTCAACGTGAATTTCCAAATAGATTAGGAAGTTTTAAGGAATTTCAAAGGACTTCAACAAATTTCGAGGGACTTTCGCAGACTTTCAGGCCTGTTAATTTTTTTTTCTCTCAATAAAAATAAAAAATATAAGCATCTCAATTATCCGCAAATTGTACCCGCTTGTCATATTTCAAGTGATTAATTCGTTTAAATTTGAAAAACAATTATTATTAGTAGGCATATATCTTTGCTTAAATAGTGAGTCAACAATTTACAATTGGAAATCCCAACAATTTATATTTTGAAACACTTTTTTAATTGAACTTTTAATGTTGAAAACAATATTCAAATTCTAATATTTGTCTTCTAAATAAATATTAAATTCCTAAACGCAAATGAAAAATGTTTCTGCCTCGGGACGCACGGTGAAAGTGAAACTGCGATAGAATGTTCAAGCGGAATTTCATGATTTGAAGGAATTCCATGAAATCCTGAAATTTCATCAATTCCGTGATTTCCATGAATTCCATGGTGTCCGTGAATATCGAGAATTCCTTGCATTCCATGAATTCAATTAATTCTATGAATTCCATGGATTCCTTGAATTCCGTGAATGCCATGAATTCCGTGGATTTCATGAATTTCGCGAATTCCGTAAATTTCGTGAATTCCTCAAAATACATGAATTCCTTGAATTATATGAATTCCTTGAGTTTCATGAATTCCGCCGATTCCTTATATGCCATGAATACGCGCGCAGGGCGGGTACCTTTTTCCTGGAATCTAATCAATTTGACTCATTTAAATTGTAACTTGTGCAAGGAAAATCGTAAAAGCAGATTTTTTTTGGTTAAATATTTACTAAATACCACAACAAAATTTTTGGCAGATTTCTGTTATATTTTATTCATATTTTATTTTAGTCTTTGAATTACCTTAGAAAATAACCTTCTTGGTTGAAAATTCATCTTTTTGGTTGAAAATTAAACTATTTTGTTGAAAAATCCTTTTTTTTAATCAATTTTTTCAACTGAAAACCTAAATATTCTACTTTTGGTTTAAATTTATATTTTTTTAGGTGAAAATCCAACTATTTGGTTGAAAATTCATGTATTTTGTTAAAAATTCGTCTTTTATGGTAGAAAATTAATCTTTTTGGTTAAAAGTTGAACTATCCAGTGAAAAATCATTTTTTGGTTGAAGAATCATTTTTTCAAATAAAAATTTATTCAATTGGTTCAAAATTGAACTATCTTCTTGAAAATTTTCTTTTTTGTTTGTGAAAATTCAATTTTTCAACTCAAAAATTGGAATATTCTATTTTTTCTTGAAAATTCTTAATATGTGGTAGAAAATTAATTTTCTTGCAGAAAATTTATCTTTTTGGTTGAAAATCATCTTTTTAGGGTTGAAAATTGAAATATTTTGTGAAAATTTTTTTTTGGTTGAAGATTCATTATTTTAATTAAAAATTCATTTCTTTGTTTCAAACTTGAACTATTTTGTTGAAAATTGTCTTTCTTGGTTGAATTTTGGTTTTTAATTTTTTCTGTATCATTAGGGTAATGAGGGTTTCAATTTTTTTCGTATAAAATAACTTTCAAAATCAAGATATTTTTTACTCTCAGTTTAAAATTTCTTCAATCTTTTCATTTTTCCGCGCTTTTCCTAAAGGCGGAAAAAACAAAAGAACCCTTATTAAGCAGATCTGTTGTCTCCTTCACGCGTAAACAGACTTCGCTTTTTTTTCGTCGTCCATTCCAAAGGAGGGGTTTTTCCAAAAAAGAGGCCGGATTTTTGGATTTTTAGTTTTCGTCTATTTTGAATCCGAATTATCAAAAATGGTAAGTAAATCCTAAAAATTCGATTGGCTTTAAACTATTTTTTCCCCTATCTTCGAGTTTAAATATTGACTGGAAATATTAGGGTCGTCAAAAAAAATATATTGACATGATACTTGGTCTAGGGTTTCCTTTTAGATCCTAATTGAACTCTGTAAAAGGATTTTTGGCTCAAATCAAATCTAAAGAAGTTATTAATAATTTTGACTTTTCAAAAATTAACTCTTTTTAAATCTCGAAAAATATTGATTGTGGAAAAAAATTTTGTTTGCAAAAGTTGTAGATCTCGTCGAAACACGTATTTTTTATCTTCATACTTTTTTTCTAAAATAATTATTTTTCGAGAAAAATGACAAAAATGAATTTTCAGATTTTTGTTGGAAAAGGGGGCGTTGGAAAAGGGGACATGAGTGGTGGGAGGGGGTGATATATTACTTCTAGATTTGTAAAAAAAATATGAATAGTGATGAATAGGTAAGTTTAATGAGAGAAGGCGATTGCGTAAGATTTTCAGCTCTATACATGAATGAGAAGTTGATTGCGATACTTGTGAAAATACTATGTCACCTTCAACGGAGTTTCTCTTCGAGATGATCATATTGAATTATTCACACCCTGAGTCTGTTTTAACTTGCTCTATGCACATACTAAACAGAAAATTTCAATTATAGTAAATTTCAATTTGCGTAGTGAATATTTAATAATCACTTCTCTGCTTTTTATATAAAAAATTTCCATGAAAACGTTTCGGATAGAAAGGAATCGAAAAACTGAATCCAACTTTAAGCACAAATGTTGAATTAGCAGACAAAGAAATAAATTGTAGGTTATAATTATAAATCTCAAAAAAAAATCAACCTTATTTTTAAACTTCCAACTTAATTTGTTACTTTTCGACGAAAAAAGATAAATTTTCAATAAAAAAATTAATCATAATTCCAGAATAAAATATTTCTTTCAAATTTTGAGCGAAAGCACTTCATATTTATTGTTTGCGTAAAGACTAAACAATTTTCCATTGATGTAAAATTTGAGTTATTCTTCCCAAACAATCATTTCTCCGTTAATCAGGATCAAGCGGACATTTCTCAACTAATCTTTAACGGTTTGAACAGTCTTAATATGTTTAATTTCTTTCATGTATGTCATGAAATACACGCATTTTCCATACGCTATGAGCACTTTCGTCGATGATGACATTGCAATGATTCATTTAAATAATTTGAAAGTGACTTAGATGATAATTGTTTTTCTTGAATAAGCGATAATTAATGGTTTATACAGAAAAAAACTTTCAATAAGCATAAAAACTCTTCATTCATTTCATTAGGAAGATCTCATTCTGAAAGATTCTTTAACCAAGAGATTTGACGGTTTGTAATTATTTCTTATTTTTGAATATGGAACTGTATGATCATAATAGTATTTGTATTTTCAAAGAACCTTTGGTTCACTTGATCGATAGCAGTTTTCTTATGCCAGTAAATTTTGGTTATTTCATACCTATTTTTAAATCAAAATATTCTATTGCTCTCGATAGAAACTTGAACCCTTCTTTATATTTCACTCGTCTTCTTAGATTTCTCTGTCAATTAAACTATTTATAGATCTCTCAGAAACCTACCATTATCATAAGGTTACCAAGTAAACCTAATATTTAAATAATGGCAAAATTAAACTTATTAGAAATTGCATTATATCATGTCCTTCAGATTCGAGGTGCAGAATCGAAGGATTTCTCAACTACAGTTTGTACATTAAATAGAAACTCAGTCGAATTTATTTTAAAACTTTCAGAAAAGTATATTAAATAAAAGATAATATATATTTTTTCTAATTACCAGCACAAATTTTTTTATTTATGATAATAAAGCATCGACGCGTTTCGAACTGATTTTCAGTTCCTTTTCAAGATGCGAAAAATTAAAAAAATTTCGAAGATTTTAGGGGATGACTGAAAAATCAAGAAAAATAAAATTCCCGAAACTATGAAATTTCTAAATTGGAAAATTCCCGAATAATAAAATTGCCGAAATTTAAGAATCCCGAGTTGAGAAATTCTCGAGAGAAAATGGTCAAATTGTAAAATATCCGAACTAGAAAATTTCCTATTCGGAACAATTTAAAAAATAGTTTTGTAGTAAATATTATTTATTTATTGAAAATACAATAATCAAATACTTTTATTAAAGACAAATTTTGTGCATTGTTAAAAGTTTTTAACATTATTGTTTGAATTAAAAATAACAATAAGTGTATAAAAATTCTATAAAAAAGTATATTTATACACACGTGCCAACAAACTTTACGGGATTCAATTCATCACCGATTTATCTCTAAGTTTCTTTTTAATTTTTTTTTTAAATTGGAAATTCGATTTTTGAGAATTTTTTTGTAATTTTTTCAAATACTATTCACATTTTGAAACAAAATTATTCATCCAGAAAAACGTTTTTTTCAATTATTGTTATTTTAAATTAAAACTATAATTTGTTGAAACTTTAAACATGTAAAAAATTTGTTTCCTTGATAAAAATATTGTATTCTTTTAATTTTAATAAATGAATACTATTTATTAAAAACACAATTTTTTAATTGTTCAAATTCTGGAATTTCCTAGTTCGGATATTTTATGATTCAGCAATTTTCTGCAAGGAATTTTTTTAATCGGGAATTTTCTTATATTTCGGCAATTTTTACTTTTTGGGATGTTTCAGTCGTCCCGATTTTGAAAAATCTGAAAAATATTAAACTTAAGGCCATGTGACGAGTGGGTCACGTGACCGGCTTCCTACCTTACCGACACTTTTTTTATTTGTACACTTATTTTCACAAGAATAGCCATATCGAGTTGAAAATTTCGGATAATAAATAAGAAGCACTAAGAAACGCGGCTCTGGTCCTAAATTTTCATAATTATGAAAAAAGTTTTTTTTGTAAATATTTTCTTTGTTGCTTTTTTCATAATTATAAAAATTTAGGACCAGAGCTGCGTTTCTTAATGCTTCGTATTTATTATCCCAAATTTTCAACTCGATGTGACTATTCGTGTGAAAATAAGTTTACAAATAAAAAAAGTGTCGGTATTAGACAAATCTATGAGTTTTACTCTGGAATTTACGTGACAAAGACCGCATTATTTCTCATAGATTTTTTTTCTATCTGGTTCAATGAGGTCTTTCGTGAAGTGATTGCACGCGGGCCAAAAAGCAAAATTTTTGCCATTTTCCCTCTTTAAAATAAAATTTAAAGTTATGTTTATTTTCTATATAAGCGCAGTCGTCATCTGAAAAACGTATATTACATTTAAAAAACTGGGGACGTAAATTACGTAGGTAATTTACATGTAAAAGACTACGTAAATTACATGAGGTATAATACGTACGCAACCCTGGTAGGCATGCGTTTAAAAGTGGTCATGCCATCCTCCGGTAACTCTGCTAATATTTGAGTAATTATCTAGTAATATTTAAGATGAAAAAAAAAATTACTGAAAGATTACGTCGGCTTTACCTCGGTGTAACGGCGTGCGAATCGCTGAAACTAAATTCATGAAATGTATGTTGAATGGTGAAAAAGGAATCTCCTTTACTGATCACAGAATTTAAGTTCAAACAATTCACTTCCAAATTCAGTTAAATTCACAAAATTAGGAATAAGTTAGAAATCCAAATTTTGCATCTAACTGAAATACCAAATATTATGAAAGTGAACTCAGTTAGTTTTTCTCTCTTTTTTCTATGAAAGAGTTACGTGCATAAAACTACGTAAAAGGATAAATCATCTTTCCGATTTCCACGGGTTTCTTGCGAGGAACACCTTTCCGTTCAACTGGTTCAATCCAGTAATCTAGATAATAAAATCCATGTTCATCTGCGGCGATCTGCAAAATGTCACGTAGATTACCTACGTGACATGAAATGTAGTTGGTCCATAATGACGACATATAATCGGTGATTGGTTTCCTACTCTTTGGAAACTAATTTGAAAGGTTATAAATATAAATGACGTTTTACAATGAAACCCCAAATATTTTCCTTAAAAAATTTTGTGTTAAAATAATTATTCGTTAAATCCTACAATTCCGTGATATAATTTTCGCGGTAGTTGATTATTAAATCAGTGCACGAAATTCAAAAAATTATAACTTGAATTAAGATTGATGGCTGGAAAATTCAAGGAGAAATGTATGGTCTTCAAGCCTGGGAAATGCTGATTAAAAGTAAGGGATGTCCTCCCATCTATTTACAATCCCCCAGCAGTAGGAAAAATATTCACCGGGCCCGCGAAGGGTCACGGCACCGAGAGACCTGCCCGGGAAGGGTTAAGGCACCACTGGACCGGCCCACAAGACGGATACGGCACTGACGGACTCGGGAGGAACAGAAAAGACACAGGAACTGGAAGGACTTTCAAGCGCCTGACGTTCTCGGTTTAGCTTTTCACGTTTGCATAACTGAAGATCACACACATCTTATTTCGCTTCTTTTGTTCGCCAGTTTCAGGGGATTCCTCGGTCCTTATTACTCAAGCATTGTATCTGTGACTTGATCACTAATATTTTATTTCTTAACATTCCACTGCATTAACTGCTACGAGCTCTGGATCTGCACAGCTTTCAATTCAGTGAACAGAGTAACACTTTCGAAGTTCATTCTTCGTGGTGTAAACGATTTTCCTACTTTTGATGAAAACCTCAAGGATTTTTATGAAGTTAAACTACCAACAAATAAAATATTTTCTTCCTTGTGGTCTAGAAATGTGCCTGTAAATGTGCTGATTTTTCTGCATGTACTTGTCCCAAGGGTAAAAATGTTCCTAATCTTGAGCACCAGTTTCTTCTTGATCATCGAACGTACATGTAACAGGATTGGAATTGCTTCCTCACATTCGTTTTCGAATGATAGTTAATACTTCGTTGATGATAAGGCAGGCGTCAAGAACGAAATCGAGCACATTTCTGCCTAGAATAAGTTATTCAGGATATTGACTCAACCCGGAGATAGAACATTGAAGCCCAAACTAGACTTGACTAATATTGTTATAATTGCTCAGAGACACAACGAATTCGAGAGAGCTGCGGTACATTTGACATCAACTGTGCCTCACGCAGATTTAAAAGCTGGAATTATATCTTCTGAGCAATCTAGTTAAAGGCTTATACTTTGATTGTCGAAAATATAAGACTGAAACTCACACAGGCATCATTAGAGAAGAGCACTTATAACTTCTGGCTCAACCTAGCTCTCAATACGTTGGTCACGTCATACCATTCTCTGTCTCTGCACATGACGAGACCATCGTTATTTTTGAGTACATCATAAGCCAACTTAAAAGTCGTTCCAATGAGGTTGATCTTTTTGGTTGTGACGCAACAAACACCAACACTGGTTGGATATGGTATCCTTAGAAAATTAGAGGAATTAACCGGAAAACGTATACAATGGGCTGTTCGCCTTTTGCATTTGGAAGAAATTTCAGTCTGGGCTCTCTTCACGCATATTGACGGCACAACATCAAGCCCCTATTCTTCCTCAGGATATGAGGTACTTATTCCAGATATATCAGGCCATTGACTCCGGAGCATCCCCGGAAGGGCTTGCCTCTATGATCCCTTGAAAACTAAACCAAGGTGTAAACTATAAATATATATTCAAATTTATATATATTTGAAAACTAAAGGCTAACAACCACCGCAGGGTCCCACTGGGAGCAACTGTCATCTAAAAAATGACATCGGCTCCCAGCATCCTAAATTATTAGATCAACATAAAGTGGATAATCGCCACTAGAAATGATCGTAAGCACGTATTAAATCAAAACGTGGTTGACAGGTGGCGATTATTTGGAGATAACAAATAATCCATTCAGCAAACTATTATTGGTTGTCGCGTTATAGCTTGGACAGAAAATACGCATAGACATAATTATGTGACGGGTATTATAGACCAACAACTTGACCTGATCCTCGGACTCTCAACACAAGAGATGCCTTTTTATAGATACATTATAGTGCCTGTTTTAGAAAACGAAGATTACATCTTGAATTCGGATGTTATTATTCAGACTGATCATTATACCTGAGCCAGTCGACCCGACACCTTAATGCCTGAGAAAACAGGGGGAGCGTCTATAGCGATGAGATTTCTTGACAATTTAAACTGAATTTTCAGGCAACATATACAACCAAGTTTCATAATTATAGTGAGCTAAGGCATGAAGTGAAGACAATTCGGAGAATGTGAAACATGCATCTATTCACCCTTTTGTGATTTCAGGAAAAGTAGTGTGCACCCGAAATGCATTAAACATCTTGGACATTTAGGATTCAGTAGTGTACAGGCAGCAGCTCAGAAAGCGGTTTTATTAAAAACTTGTTGCATTCTAAAAAACTTCCTAGACCTTCTGGATAGGCGACTTAAATCCTATGGAGTGGCAGGTGACCACTAAATCCAGTGGAGTGGCTCTAAAAAAGCATCCGGAGGCGACTAATGTCACCTTTAAGGCTCCCAAAAGATACATGTATGGAAAAATGTGAACAGGAACATTCTATATTTACCTAAAAAATTGTTTATGTACATGATATAGTGTTACTGAAATAAAATAATAATAAAATTGAATTCGTTATTTATTTTGCAATATTTTAATTATTTTTTGCATCAAACCTCAGAACTTGTACATAAAAATGGAAAATTGTAGAAACGGAACGTTCACAAAGAAGTTCTAGTGTACGTTGTAGCACTCTGAAAATGTAATGATTTGAAACTTTCCATTTCAATCAATTCAGTTTTAAACTGTTCAGTTCTTAATATATGATTCAAGTTTGCTTATTTCAAATAATGGATAATTTCAAGAATTTGGAAGCAATTTATATTTACAGTTCATGAACTTAAAATTTTTTTTGTGCCAAATTTGAAATTTCATACACTTCTAATTTTTCACTCTTAACCTCTGCCAGAAAGCATTTTAAAATTTATGAATGTAAAAGTATACGCTTCGAAATGATAAACAAAAACTGACAATTTTCAAGGTGAAAGAGTTTCAAATGAAACATTTCAAACTGCACGATTTCATAAGACCACATATGACAAAAAGTGGTACAGAGCCTTCAGAAAAGAAGCCATATGGTGCTTGGGAGGTTTTGATAACAAAATATATTTGACCTGCTTCTAATTTAAATTTTGCTATTTCATAGTTCTCATATGGCTTTTATTTGTAGTGTTATGACATTTTACTGAAAAATATGTTTACTCTCTATGAACGGTCCCGTATGGACATATCGTGGTATTGAAAACATGGGGTTCAATCTCACTTTTTCGACGAAAATGAGTTAATAACACCAGAAGATATACTGGTATTCTATTTCCGTAACATAAATCTGATTCTGAAATACAGTGTCTAAAGAAATAAATCAAACAAAATCTGTACAAGAACTGGGGAACCACCATATGCTATCTAGTTCCACGTAATTACACGTTGCGAAATAAAAATCATGCAAATAAAAAAGATGATCTTGAATTGCTCAATACTGATGAGCCACAAGGGCACAAAGTTCTAGCTTCGATTCATTACACTGGAGGTTCAACATTCCTAGAGTTAAATACTGAATTAGTGTTCTAATCATTATTGCTAGAAATAAGTAATCAGCAGTTGCTTCTAATTATGAGTAAACTTCCTGTAAATAAGGTGGTTCAAAAATGTATTGAACATTTTTTTTCATGCTGGAGAATGATACTGTTAATTAGGTTCTAAATCCGAAAATATAAATTGCATATTTCTGTTTTTTGTATTGGTTGTGTCTACAAAGCCGGTACCGCTAAAAAAATATCAATACCGACAAAAATGTATTGCCGCTACCGACAATATTTGTTACCCTTTTTCTTCAACCATATGTTGAGGATAGATCCTAATATGCCGGCAAAAATATAAGAAATTAATTTTCCTCCTATGTGTTTAATGCTACTGTTTGTTCCCCATTATTGGCCATCTTGTTAGTTGAAAACCCAGACTAAAAAACTTTCGAAAATGTTAGGGGTAAAAATAAAATTATTTCTGTGAGTAATCACAGAAGACGAATAAGAGAGATGCAGCAATAGGGGTTTGACCAACATTGTTTGTATGACCAGTCACAGGGGTGTCTTTCCTCGAATTTGTGCAAATTCTCAGAGTTCCTTGAATTATTACGATGTCCTTCAAATTCCCTTTATTTTTGGAATTCCCTGAATTATCTGAATTTTTTTAATTCGTGAAACTCCCTACATTCATGATATTCTGTCAATTATCTAAATTTCCAATCATTGTGGCTTTTCCTGAATTCCAAGGAATTCACAACAATTCACGGAATGGAAAAGAAATTAGGGAATTCACGGAATTCTACCAATTCAAGGGATCCAAGGAATTCTATTACGCCCCTCCACTCTGCGCCACTACGACATGGGACAATATTAGCAAACCGTATAATAATAGAAATGTGGATCATTATGCGAACTTCCATAACCTTCTATAATCAATAGTTGATAAACTATCTATTGTTTGTATCCCCTCCACGTTTTCTCCTTCACGTTCCACCATGCAGTATGTGGATTTGAAAATTGAGCCTCAAATATAAATAAAATTATTTGTTCTATCGCAAAAGTGAAGATACCCCTGAATTCATCTCGGCAACATCTCGAGGTGTTCTTGTTATTTTTTCTGAAAAGTCATTATTTTAACAATTATTTTGGGTATAATTATCAGGAATTTATTTAAAGATTATGGAAAACTTCTGGAGATACTGCCATGATGAATCTGAGAATATCTTCACATTCTCGATAGGACTTATTGTTTTATTTTTAATGAAGGCTCAATTTTGAAATCAATATGCTGCATGTCTGAATGTGAAGGAGGTCACGTGGAGTTGATAAAAACAATAAAAAGTTAATTAATGATTGATAAGTGAAGGTCTTAGAAGCGTGCATAATGATTCACTCATCTATTAGTTTCAAATGTATTTGTTGCGTCAAAGATTGGGGTTCAATCACTGAGCCTCGCTGGAGACCAAGTATTACTTAATAATTAATTGCAATTCAGTGAGAAATATTGTTGATAATAATTCACAACTAAAAAGAACCAAATATTTATTTGAAAAACTTCAATTTGCAATGAGATTATCGGTTATAACAATTAAGTCTCGACCAAATAGTTGAGTGTTCAACCAAGGAGATGAATTTTTAACTAAGAAAATGAATTCTAGAGTCAAATTTAGCGTTAGTACAGTTTTATTGTATGAGTATGAAAACTCGCGTAATATTCCTCTACAGTTTCAAAATTTGTCTTAACGATAGTAATATGTTACTCGTAATATTCGGCAATTCTCAGATATTCAAAACAAATACCGTCTTTCAAACGATAAATAAAATAAAAACAATAATTTTTCTTTGTTATATTTATATGAGGGGATTATCCCACTCAAAATCTGATGTACACTTACTTCTCATGAAATCCGATAAAGTATTACCTTATTGTTACAACATTAAGCCCTATTTCTTTCGAGGTTAGTGTGACTCATTTGGTGTGGAAGGGACTAATGTGGGACGGGAGAGGTTATAGATTCTGAGATTGATCTGGAATTCCCGTGTTATTTATTCAAATAACACGATCGTTTGGCCACATTGCTCCGCCTCAGGCTGCTGATCAATCTTTTTAGTGATAGATATCCCCAAGTGCAGAGCCTCACGAAGTCATCATGTGAAGCTCCAATGCCCTTGACCCAGATGTGCTGGGGTCAAACGGACCACGGATTCATGCTCAGCGAGTCAAAATACATGGGAATATGTGTGTCGCATCTGTTGAAAAGAAAAGTGTTTTTTTTTGTGTACCGGTGTTATCAAATAACCAGGACCAAAATATAATCAAATAGTTGAACTTTCAATCTAAAAGTATAGTCAAGAAAAAAGTAGAATTTTCAACCAAATAATGATTTGCTCAACAAAATCATTAAAATTTAAACTAAAAACATGGATCTTTAGGAAAAAATAAATTTTCGAGGAAGCATTTCAACACGAATGAAAAAGATATATTAATGAATTTGTTGATTTTCAACTGGAAAAAATACATTTTTAACTGAATATTTTGATTTTCAACAGAATAGGATAATTTTTGAACTAAATATTTGAATTTTGAACTGAAAAAAAAATTTTGAGCAAAAAGATTGATTTTTAAGTAAAATTATGTTCAACTAACATTATGAATTTCGAACCAAAAAATTCAATTTTTGAGAAGGTAGTTCAACTTTCAACCAATACGTTGATTTTCCAAAAAGAAAGATAAATTTTCAACCAAAAATGGCATAGTTAAATTTTTAGTTACGAAGGTAATTTTCACTTAAAACAGATTAAGTTTTATTGCATTCAATTAATTTTCAGTCACATGTTTCACAAAAAAAGATGAAATCCTACCACAAGAGGAATTTTTCAACCAAAGGAACGAATTTTCAAGTGAATAGTTACAGTGTCAACGTATACAAATTTTAAACAGGAAAGAAAAAAAATTAAACCAACAATTGGAATTTTACCAAAAACGTTTAAATTTTGATCGAAGTTATCAAATTTTCAACTGAAACGTGAATTTCTTAAACTACAAATTTTAATTTCGAATTAAAAAGAGGTCTTTCGAATTCAAATCATGTGGGAAACTACGAATCTTCACGACGTTTCGTGAATATTGCACATAATTTTTTCAGAACTAACCTGAAACCTGAAGAAGTGAAATGCAATGTTCAGGGAACGTTGAAAAATTCGGTAGTTTTGCACACTATTGAAAGACGAAGCACTCTCTTTTAATTCATCATAATGAATTATCGTGAAGGCAATAAATCTATCAATACTTTTCCTGTTTCAAGGCTTTTTGTGTATTCTGTTGCACAAGTTGACTCTCCTTGAGTTTACGTTTTCCAAGCTTGTTTCTGAATCAAACCATTTGTTTTTTCTTGCAGAGTTAAGTTCGCATTTCGAATGTTTACCTAATGGGGACCCTATTCCTGGTGTTCCTCGTGGCGGAACTTCTCATTCTCCTGAAAGGTCTTCTCCGAACTGGATTACGAGTGGGTTACTTATGATTAAATGTGGATTAAACATGGATTACAGTTGGATTATTTGGATTCCCTACAATAATCAGTTTATTTGATTTATAAGTGGATTATGCTTGATTACTTTAGAGAACAAGTGAATTACAACATTTAGAACTGGATTACAAGTGGATTGCCTGGTTTATATTTGGATGAAACTGGATTTTTTGGATTACCTCAATTAATCCAATTTATTTAAATTATCGGTGGATTACGCCGGTTAGAATTGGATTACAATGGGATTACTCTTGATTGTATGTGGATTAAAGTGGATTACAAGTGGATTACTTGGATTCTCTGAAATAATTCGATTTATTAAAATCGTAAGTGGATTACTCCATTTAGAACTGGATTACAAGTGAATTGCCTAATTTTGATTAAACTGGATTATTTAGATTAACCGAATTAATCCAATTTACTTTGATTATAAGTGGATTACGCCGGTTAGAACTGGATTACAAATGGATTACATGTGAATTAAACATGGATTACAATTGGATTATTTCGATTCCCTACAATAATCAGTTTATTTGAATTATAAGTGGATTATTCTTGATTACTTTAGAGAACAAGTGAATTAAAACAGTTAGAATTGGATTACAAGTGGATTGCCTGGTTTATATTTGGATTAAACTGGATTTTTTGGATTACCTAAATTAATCCAATTTATTTAAATTATAGGTGGATTACGCCGGTTAGAACTGGATTACAATAGTATTACTCTTGATTGTATGTGGATTACAAGTGGATTACTTGGATTCTCTGAAATTATTCGATTTATTAAAATTGTAAGTGGATTACTCCATTCAGAACTGGATTACCAGTGGACTGCCTGGTTTATATTCTGATTAAACTGGATTATTTGGATTAACTGAATTAATCCAATTTACTTTGATTATAAGTAGATTACGCTGGTTAGAACTGGATTACGAATGGATTACATGTGGATTACACATGGATTACAATTGGATTATTTGGAGTCCCTGATATGACCGCCCTTTATTCTCCAAATCAGTCGCGGGCGTGCTTGAGTGGAGGAGGGTCGTGTCTCCCAGAATTTGGGAGGCAAACAAGGTTTGGAATAATAAAGTTTGATTTTTTGTAACGGTGTAACCTGAAAATCGGAGGGAAAGTAGAAAATGTTGGAGTCTACTTTGCTAGATGGGTGGATTATACCAGTTTATATTTTTGAATTGATTTTAGGACTTTGAATGGAATAACTCTTCTAAAATGATTCAATTTAAAAAAAAAGGGTTTTTGGCTCCATACCTAGTAGTTGGCCGGGAATTTAGAATATTTTCTATAGTCTATACCTTCTCTCTCTATTCGCGTCTCCCTTTTGTGAGAAGATTCGCAATTGCTCTAAAGATATCTCTTCGATATCCCCACTACTGCCACGCTAACAAAGCATTATTCTCTCTCTCTGCACTCTTTTACTATGCGATCTTCTCAAAACTCATGATGATTCCTCACGAAAAATTTCAAAGTTAATCCATCAAAGCTTCACTTCTGCCGTGTGGCCCCACTATCATACACTGTTTTTTTTTTGTTAAAAATTAATTTTTTTGTAACTGAAAATGTCACTTTTCCATTTTCCCTTTTTTTTAATCAGTGAAACTCCTTTTGGGACGGGAGTGAATGGAAATAAACTAGCAATCTAATGAAAGGAAATCTCTGTCTCTCTTTCCTACAAGTATATTTTCTATAGTCTATACTTTCTCTCTCTATTCGCGTCTCCCTTTTGTGAGGCGCTTCGCAATTGCTCTTAAGATATCTCTTCGATATCCCCACTACTGCCACGCTAACAAAGCCTTATTCTCTCCCTCTCTCTCTCTCTCTCTCTCTCTGCACTCTTTTACTATCCGATCTCCTCAAAACTCATGATGATTCCTCACGAAAAATTTTAAAAGTTAATCCATCAAAATTTCACTTCTACCGTGTGGTCTCACTGCCACACACTGTTTTTTTTTAAATTAATTTTTTCCAACTAAAAATGTACCTTTTCAACACTGTCTTTTTTGTTTAAAATTAATTTTTTCAACTAAAAATGTACCTGATCCATTTTTTTTATAAGTGAAACTTCTTTTGGGATGGGAGTGAATTGAAATAAACGAGTGACCGAACGAACGGAACTCTCTGTCTCTCTCTTACAAGAATATTTTCTATAGTCTATACCGTCTCTCTCTATTCGCGTCTCCCTGTTGTGAAGCGATTCGCAATTGCTCTAAAGACTCCTCTTCGATATCCCCACTACTTCAACGCTAACCAAAGCATTATGCGCTCTCTCTTTCTCCATGCACTCTTTTACTATGCGATCTCCTCAAGATTCATGATGATTTCCCACGAAAAATTGCAAAGTTAATCCATCAAAATTTCACTTCTACCGTGTGGCCCCACTATCACACACTGTTTTTTTTTAAATTATTTTTTTAAACTAAAAATGTAACTTTTCCATTTTTTATAAGTGAAACTTCTTTTGGGACGGGAGTGAATTGAAATAAACGAGCGACCGAACGAATGGAACTCTCTGTCTCGCTCTTACAAGAATATTTTCTATAGTCTATACCTTCTCTCTCTATTCGCGTCTCCCTTTTGTGAGAAGATTCGCAATTGCTCTAAAGAAAATACAGAACCCAACCGAGTTACCGTCAGAATTATCGTCGTTAGTAAATGTAGGTAAGACTGCTGGTAGGTTAAGTTTTTTTATAGATGTCTGGAAAGAGCTGACAAATGACAGTGCGATACTTGAATATTTACAAGGTTATAAGATTCCCTTCATTGAAAAAGTGGTTCAAAGCGTTGAGACTAAAGGATGCCTATTTCTTGATTCTCATTGAAAAAAATGGTAGAAAATATTAACGGTTCAAATTTGACGATAAACTTTACGAATTCAACTGCATACCATTTGGTCTCTGTACAGCATCATTTGTATTCACAAAATTGTTAAAACCGAAAGCACATTTTTTGCGGATCAAGGGTTTTTATTTTGTGATCTATCTAGATGACATATTAGTCTTGGCGAATACTGAAGAATCGTGCCGTAAAAATGTTTTGTTCATAAAGGAATTCCTAGAGTTACTTGGATTCATATTGAACTTTAAAAAATGTTCCTTGGAACCCGCTCAAAAATGTAAATTCTTAGGTTTCAATTTTGATAGTAATAATTTTATTGTTGAGTTGCCTAAAGGAAAGAGTAACAAAATTCTGAATTTAAGGAAAGAATTTCCATCAAAATCAACATGTCAAATTCGAGAGTTTGCAAAATGTATTGACACTTTGGTTTCAGCTTGCCCAGGTATAAAATACGGGTGGCTTTACACCAAGGTAATGGAAAGACAAAAATATTTAGCTTTACAAAATGATAACGGAAATTTTGATACAAAAATGCAAATAACGCCTGAAGTAAAAATCAAATTAGATTGGTGGATTAGTACCTTTACTTCCGTAAATGACCCTATTCGAGATTCAGTTTTCCAAATGGAAATATGTTTAGATGCGTCTCTAGCCGCTTGTAGGGGCATGTTACAATGAGCAAAAAATTTACAGCCGGTGGGACGCAAAAGATCAAAAGGAACATATAAATTTACTAGAACTAAAAGCAGCTTTTAACGCTCTTAAATGGTTTGCATATAATTACCAATCTTGCCAGATTTTGCTTCGCATTGGTAATACTACTGCCTTATCGTACATAAATCGTGTGGAAAGTGTAAAAATCCCTAAACTTAACAAAATTAGTAGAGAAATATGGCAGTGCTGCGAGAGAAGTTTGTGGATCTTTGCGTCGTATATACAATCAAAAGAAAATAAGATTGCAGATAATGAATCTCGTATTCTTTCGCCAGAAACAGAGCGGGAGTTGAATCACTATGCATTTTAGTATATTGAAAAGAGATTTGGAAAATTCGAGGTAGATTTATTCGCAACAAACTTAAATAGAAAATGTAAAAAATTCGGGTACCAGAATATCTGGTTGAGCTTACCAGAACATCTGGTTAAGTTTACCAGAATATCTGGTTATGTTGACCAGAAAGTTGTATTCCTAAGCTACCAAAAAACTGCCTGGTAAATATTTCTGGTTAAACTTACCAGAAATTCTGGTTACATTTACTCGAATTTCTGGTTACATTAACCAGAAAATTTTCCACCGGAAACTTCAGATACTTTTAACCAGAATTTATAGTAAGGGCATATTTATCATTCTATTCTAGTTGAATTAACTAGAATTCTGGTTAGTTCAACCAGAATTTTTTTTGAGTGTATTACTAACCAGGCTTTTGCTCGACGAAATGATCTCGTTTTATTTCCCCCAAATATAAAACCCTATGCCGATGCCCACTAAGGTTTTAAAAATAGATTTTCTTCTGATATTTGCAATAACAAAATTATTGCAAACCATTACCGTCACGAATCGTTTCCTCAGACTTTGACGGAGAAAAGTCTCCAGGGAAGTTTCGCGGATGGAAAACTTCCAGTGGCAAAGTTTTTCCTTGATGTTTACGGATAACTTTTACAAAATTCAAGCCCAATCGTTTCATTTGTTTAAAAGATACGAGAGGTTTTTTATTGCTGCGCGCGCACTCGACTCGAGTCGATCGGCGCCCTTGCGCCGACCACAGTGGTCTAGAATAGGAATTTACCGTTTATAATCGCCCACAGGTCGTATTTCTTAACCGATTTCAAAGTTCTTTTTTTTTTTAGAAATGCTCAGCATTACATTTTCAAGAGAATTTCGGTTTGCGATTTTTCTATTTTTTCCACAGAACAACAATATATAAAAAAATAAAGTGACATAATTGGCCATTTCAGCTTTGTGAATTTTTATCCCAAGAAAAAATACAGAAAGAGACTCACACTAAGCTGGAATTATTGGAACTCAATATTTCTCTTCACAATTAGCCAAAAAATACGAATTAAATATTACTTTCCAAATATCACCCTATAAGTCTGTTTTATAGGGTCCTAAAAAACCCCATAAATGAGATAATGGTTTTTGCGAGTTTTTGGCGTTGATTATGAGTTTTTAGGGTTTTCGAATGCAAATTGTTGCTAATACGTGAAATACTACTTCATACTCATAATAAGATGCTTAAATAAATTATTAAACAATTTATTATTGTTTTTAGCTATTTTCTCTTAGAATAGAGATAGAAAGTCGCAGTTCTTTAAAAAAATATCCGCTTTTTGTCCAATTTTCAATAAACTGAGGTACACTCAAAAAAAAGTTCTAGTTAAAGTTACTAGACGCGTCTGGTTAAAAAATTTCTAGTTAGTTTAATCCGAAAACCTACTATGAAAAGGATAAGACTAAAATCAACACGATTACCATGAAACCCCTGCGCTTGATATGCGGCTTAACACTGCTGGACAAAGTGAGTAATGAGTTAATCCTTAAAGAATGTGATGTGAAGGAGACACTAGCTGACATATGTGAAAGAAAATTGATAAGATGGGTTGGGCATGTTGAGAGAATGAAAGATGAACGACTAACGAAACAATTGTATCAAGTAAGCTAGAGAAGTATGCCAGGACAGAAAAGTGTGGCAACAAATAGTTTACAAAAAGAGTGTCAGTGAAGTGAATGACGCCTGAAATAAAGGACCTTGGATACTAATGGACCCTAGTTGGGAGCAACCTGGGCCGGAGCAGTGTTGCGGAACGAACGTATTATTTAAATGAATAACACGGCAATTCTGATTCAATCTAAAAATCTACACTACCTTCCCCACCGAGTGTGTCACGTCTACCCCAAAAGAGTAATAGCCTAATGGTATAATAAAATTATTTGTGTGGAAGATTGTGATTTACATGCTCTACTCTAAAATGACGTAAGATTAAGTAACGAGAACCTATTGGAAATTCCTTGATTTCATCTTTAGTCAATAGAGAAATCATGCCGCTTTCCATGTTTATTCTTGCCCGTAAGTAATTGTTAATACTATAAGTATGTTTATATATTCCAGCAAGAGAATTACGACTGTCCAATATTGCAAAGACGTCACCATCAAGTGTCGATAATACAATTTGTTCTTGGGTTGGCACAGGCACATAACGACACCGTCCTGAGAGTATTCGAACTCGTTTATCTGCAGGAAAAGTGTATCTTTGAAGTTTGAATTGCCGGTGCTGATTCCTATTGGGAATAAGCCGAATAAATTCAAGTTGGTCAAATCCATATGAATTTCCGTCAGAGGAAACAATGAGCCTGGTAGGTGGAGTTATGCACCTGGTACTGGCAGGAGGATACCTGGACCTCTCATGAAGAGGAGGCTCGCCAAGAGATAGAGACCTGTCCAGATAATGTTCTCTGTCAAAATAAAAAGAATCCTTTCCGCCACGAGAAACACCAGGAACAGGTTCGCCATTAGGAATGCACTCGAACTGTGAACTAAATTCTGCAAGACGAAATAGAGGATTAATTTTTATTTAAAGTAGAGAAACCGATGACAAGAGTAGGCTACTTTTAAGGGTAGATCATTTTCATTTTTTGAAATATGCAAGAAAGTATGTTCTTTAAACATTAACCAGATTATGTAGCACAATATTTAACACAACTTAAAGAAATTTTTTTTAAATCACTTCTGGGACATTCGAACTGAATAACCGTTAAAATTTAATTTTGATTTAAAATACCTGAAATCTTAGAAAATATTTCGAAACTTTCTGAAGAATATCAGAAAACTTATATTTATTTTTACAATTTTATTTTAATTGTAAATTAATTGTAAATAACTGTAAAATCAATTGATTAAAATTTTTTCTCCCAAGAAATATCCCATGATTTTAAAAGGACGAAACTATTTTAAAGGTAATTGTTTGTAGTATTTTAATAACTAATGAACATAGTTCTAGAATATTTATCCTTGATTCTGCCCTGGGGTAAAACATGGTACAAAAATAAATGTGAAATTTCAAATAAAATCTGTACTCTGTATACATTAATTTTAAACATGAAAAATATTAATACTTTTCATAAATATTCCTACATGTTATTTGAATTTGACTCACATTGATTTTTATTTAAAAAATTCTTGTAAAGAGTTGGTCATTTTATAAATTGTACGACACTTCTCTACCATGTTTGACCTTATGGAATGAATTTTAAAATTGAAATTATAAACATATCTCCATTAATTATGGTTTAATTGAAAATTATATTTTTTGTTGACATTTTTATTCGGCATATCTGCAATTTTGCAAATTTTTTTGAAATGTTGTCAAGAATCGTGTGAAAATTATATTTATATAACCTTAAAATAAGCGAACAAAATACTTTAGAAAATAGATAGTTATTCCAAATTTTTATTTTGTACATAAAAATATTTTTCGCCTTAAATTAAAATTTTGATGCAATTTTCCTGTTTTCTTCACTAAAAAATTTTTTGTTTAAAATTTTTTTTTATTTTGTCGAAAATACATTATTTTCAAATTGATTTTAACTGTTTTTAATCAAAAATTAAAATATTTTTATTAGACTAGCAATTATTAGATTTTTCGTTGAATAATTCAGCTTTTTTCGTTGAAATATCATCTTTTTTTGATTGAAAATTGAACTGTTTAGCTAAAACTTTTTTTGCTGTTGAAATTTTCATTTGAAATATATGAAATATTGAAAAATCGTTGAAAATTTTCTTAAGAATTTTAGGAAAAATATATTTATACAAACTTAAAAACAACTGCACTTAAAAATAAATAGTCATTCGAAATTTTTAATTTTTCTACAAAAATATTTTTCGCCTTAAATTATCATTTTCATGCAATTCTCCTTTTTTCTTTACTAAAAAATTGTTTGATTAAAAACTTTTTTTGTTGTTGTTGAAATTACATTCTTTTCAAATTGATTTTATCAGTTTTTAATTAAGAAATAAAATATTTTCATTAAAATAGCAATTATTACATTTTTCCTTGAAAATTCAGCTTTTTTCGTTGAAATATCATCTTTTTTATAATTATATTATAGTGATATTCCTATAGTGATATTCCTATCATTTTTTCGAGATTCTAGGAAATTATCAAAGGAATCATTATAGAAAAGTCAGTATAGGCCAGACGCCTATAATGATTATCCTATAATTTTCTTGCGATTGTAGTAATTATTATAGGAAACTCAGTATAGGCTTATAATGATTTTCCTATTATTTTCTCGCGATTATAGGAGATTATTACAGGAATTATTATAGGAAAATCAGTATAGGCCAGAGGCCTATAATGATTTTCCTACAATTTTTTCGCGATTATAGGAATTATTATAGGAAAATCAGTATAGGCCTTGTTATGATTTTCCTTTTTTTTCGCGATTAAAGGAAATTATTATAGGAAAATCAGTGTAGGCTTATAATGATTTTCCTATCATCTTTCGCGTTCATAAAAAATTATTTAAGAAAAATCAGTATAGGCTTATAATGACTTTTTGCTTATTTTCTCGCGATTATAGGAAATTATTAAAGGAAAATCAATATAGGCTTATAATGATTTTCCTATTATTTTATCGCGATTAGAGGAGATTATTATAGGAAATATTATAGGAAAATCAGTATAATCCTATAATGATTATCCTATCATTTTCTTTTGAAATTATAGGAAATTATTATAGGAATTATGAAAGGAAAATTAGTATAGGCCAGAGGCCTATAATGATTATCCTATATTTTTTTCGCGATTATAGGAATTATTATTGGAAAATCAGTATAGGCTTGTTATGATTTTCCTTTTTTTTCGCGATTAAAGGAAATTATTATAGGAAAATCAGTGTAGGCTTATAATTATTTTCCTATCATCTTTTGCGTTTATCGAAAATTATTTAAGAAAAATCAGCATAGGCTTATAATGATTTTTTGCTTATTTTTTCGCGATTATAGGAAATTATGAAAGGAAAATCAGTATAGGCTTATAATGATTTTCCTATTATTTTCTCACGATTATAGGAGTTTATTATAGGAAATATCATAAGAAAATCAGTATAATCCTATAATGATTATCCTATCATTTTCTTTCGAAATTATAGGAAATTATTATAGGAATTATGAAAGGAAAATTAGTATAGGCCAGAGGCCTATAATGAATATCCTATAATTTTCTCGCGATTATAGTAATTATTATAGGAAAATCAGTATAGGTTTATAATTATTTTCTGCTTATTTTCTCGTGATTATAGGAAATTATTAAAGGAAAATCAGTATAGGCATATAATGATTTTCATATTATTTTCTCGCGATTATAGGAGATTATTATAGGAATTATTATAGGAAAATCAGTATAGGCCAGAAGCCTATAATGAAAGAAAGGAATGGGATAGAATAGAGCCAAAGCTGCCAAGTGGGTATAGGTGGAGACTCCAGGAAGCGGTCAGAATTAAGAAGAAAGGAAGAGCTAGTGGGGGAATTATAACAGGCGTTAGAGGAGGATTAGGGGAAGTAGTTTATGGAGAGGAAGAGGGGGAGGGAGTACGAATGAGAGAAGTAAAGCAAGGAGGGGTAAGGTGTAAGTTTGTGACAGTGTACAATAAGGATGGGATGGAAAGAATCAAAGAAAGGGTGGAAGACTTGCTAGGCGAAAGAGAGGAGGGTATGGTCGTACTGGGGGGGACTTTAATGCGAGGATGGGGAGGGAAGGGGGCCTTTACAGGGAAGGGGAGAGCTTCAAAAGAAAATCGAAGGACAAGTTAATAAATAAAGAGGGGGAGATTCTAAGGGACTGGATGGAGGATAGCGGTTGGGCGCTGGCGAATTGTATGGCAACGGGGGATGAAGAGGGAGAATACACATATGTAAGTTAAGTGGGTGTGTCGGTGATAAACTATGTAGTTATGAATATGCAAGGGTGTGAGGAGACGGAAAGCTTCGTAGTAGAAGGGAGGGTAGAATCAGAACATCAGCCATTAGGGCTGTGGATAAGTGGTGAGAGCGGCAGAAGGCAAGAGGGGAAGATGGGTCGACGGGCGAGAGGGTGAGCTGGATGAGTGAGGCGGTAGAGAGGTATAAGGAGCAGTTAGGGAAGCTGCGCTCTGAAGGGGAGTCAATGGAAGAGATATGGGAGGATTTAAAAGAGAAAGTGATAGGTTGCGTGCAAAAGAAGGTAATCAAAAAGAAGAAGAAAGGAATGGTGAAGTCGTGGTGGAATAGGGAATGTAAAAAGATGAAAAGGAAGGTAAAGATGAAGTACAGTCGAACTCGGATTTAACGTCGGTTTTGGGGCTGTCCTTGGATCTGACCTACTCTAACTAAACTGGATTTAGCTACGTTTTGTCACGCCTTCGTGAACCCCGCACACCCCGCGCAGCTCCTGACAAGCCAATCCGCGGAGCAGCGTCAATTCTCGGAATCCGTAAATTCGGGGACGTTGAATCCGAGTCCGACTGTACAGGAAGTGGAAAGAGGGTACAGCGGTAAGGCAGGAGTACGTAGAAATGAGGAAGGAGTTTAGATTGATGTGTAAGAAGAAAGGACAGGAAAAGAGAAAGATCTGGAAGAGGAGTTAGGAAATTTTAAGACAGAGGGGAATCATTTCAGGGCTCAGATTCAGGGAAGAAGGATGGTGGGAGTAGAAGAACGCGGGAGGCAGAGATGGAGGAGTTGGATGATGAGGAGATAGAGAAACAGATAAGGAATATATATATATATATATAAGAAGGAGGTATGTTCTCGAATATAATGTCAAGAAATAAATTAAATTTTTTTAAAAATTTACTAAACAGAGAAATTATGCCAAAGACTTTGATTCCGTTCGTTCAAAGTTCGGTTCCAAGACAACTCCAAAAAAATTTGTGGCCAGTTCGAGAAATATATTGTAAATCATTTTACTGCGTTGTAAAGATATTCCAATAGAGATAATGTACTTGATTATTAGTTATCTAGAGTTCAAATTTGGGCCCAATTGTAGAATATCTTTAAGATGATTTGTACATCTTGTGAAAATCTACTAAAAATCACGATTAAAACTTATGTATCTCTTTAAAACCAAAATTGCATAATGTTGAAAATGACCTAACCTTTTGAATTTTAGTTTAATCGAAAATTTTTATTAAAATTTCTTACTCTATCAGAAAAATAGTTCTTCCTATTTTTTAAAAATTTTCGAAACGTTGCAAAGCATTTAACTTTCTTAATTTTTATTGAAATAAAAAATTTTATGAGAATAATTTGCAAGTGTTTTTGTCATGTATCAGAAAATTTGACCAAAATTTCGAAAAGTTGAAACAAAATTTCAAATCTTGAGAATGCTCTCACTTTTCGATTATTCGTATAATGCAACAATTTCTTTGCAACGTATTGTAATATCTAGTAAAATTTTCAATTAAAATTGCTTAATTTATCAGAAAATATGGTTTTTACTATTGTTTCTATTTTTTCAACATTATTCAAATTTTGAAAAGCATATAACTTTTTCATCTTTATGGAAATTTAAAATGCCCTGAGCAGAGTTTTTGATGGAGCTTAATCCAGCACCCAGTTATCAGCAACCAGTAAATTTTTAAGAAATGCAGGTCGGTATCAATGACCTAAAGAAATACGCTTTGGAAATGTTGACATTTGCGTTCTCTCTAACCTCCGTTTGATATTTCTCGACAATATGTTCAAAATTTCCATATTTTTACAAAGATTTGTTAAGGGATGCGACTTTCGGTAGAGATCGGTCAGTCGGGAACAGATCACCACAGTGAATATTGTAGCTTGGTCGTTATTCCAATGGAATGATTGCGCTGCATTCTGAATTATGAAGGCTTTTCACAGAATTCATCTAGGAATTCATCAGTATCCATTACCAGAGTCTTTAGAGTACATCTATCAGTCTGTCACCAAATTTCAAGTCTCACTTCATTAATGCAATGTTCATCAAAAGCTTTTGTGAGATTATCTTTTAAGTTTGTAGTACCTGGACAGTTTTCACACTCACCTAAATGACAGGAACTTGAAGAGTTAGGACATACAATAGCATCATATATATATATATACCCTTAATTTAGTAACATAAATCTTACCATTTCATTTGGTAGAAAGTGATGGAATTACTAATTTAGCAGTCAGACACAATGCCACTAATTGCGTTGATGAAATTTCTACTAATTCGGATTTAGAAAGTACTAATTAAATGTTAAAAATAACCGACTAAATGAATGAATGAAAGTAACTATATTTACTAAAGGAATTGCTAATGCTACTATACTGTATACATTAATAAATGTATTGCTAGTAACTATTTTTAACGGTAGTTTTAAACAAATTCAAAAACTGATTTACAATCAAGAGAATTTTATTAAAATCAAATAATAAATTATTAAATACGTGGAAAAATACGAGGCGAAATTTGTATGAACGATACATGAAATTCAGAAACTATGTACAAATCGTACGTCAATATTAAATGAACAATAAATGTTGAATGATAAATAATAAGGAGAAATAATGAATACAGGTATACAATTCATATTGCCAAAGATTTCACAAAGATTTGAATGATTTCCCAAAGATTCTAGAAAGATTTCAAAGGTTTCGCAAAGATTTCAGATAAATTTAAAAGTCTTTACAAAGACTTTAAGGATTTCCGAAAGATTTTAATAATTTTAAAAATATTTCCTAATATTTCAACAATATTTGGAATATTTTGCAAAGATTTCTAAAGATTTCACAACGATTTTACAAAGATCTCCCGAAGATTTCAATAATTTCTCAAATATTTCATATATTTCGGAAAGATTTCGGATGGATTTAAGAGATTTCATAAAGAATCCAATTATTTCACACATTCACGATAGATTTCAAAGAATGCAAAGATTTCCAAAGATTTTACAAAGATTTTACAAAGATTTTAATGATTTCACAAATATTTCGCAAAGATTGCCGGTAGACTTGAAAAGATTTCATAAAGACTTTAATGATTTTCCTAAGATTTCACAAAGATTTCACAATGATTTCAGGTTGATTTAAAAGCTTTCACAAAGGTTTCAATGATTTCCCAAAGATTTCAATAATTTCACAAATATTACCAAAGATTTCGCAAAGATTTCTAAAGATATCAGAAATATTTTACTAAGATTTCACAAAGATTTCAATGATTTCTCGAAGATTTCGAATATTTCGGATAGATTTAAAAGATTTCATAAAGACTTCAATAATTTTCCAATGATTTCACAAACATGTCAAAAATTTCACAAATATTACCAAATATTTCACAAAGATTTCCAAATATTTCACAAAGATTTTACAAAGATTTTAATGATTTCACAAATATTTCGCAAAGATTGCCGGTAGACTTGAAAAGATTTCATAACTTTTTATTATTTCTTAAACTAAACGAATTTTTTGTACAATGTCATCATTTTTTAATACTCTCTTAAAATTAATTTACCAAATAAAATATTATTTAAATTTTACCAGGAACTTTAAGTTATATCTATTCAACTTTTTTTACTGGGTGGACACCAGCGCACTCTACCGCTTCGGGGAAGAAGCTCAGGTATTTCAACCGGAAGTTTACTTTCTACAATGCGTCTTCTCTAACAGTTAAAAATTTTTTGTATACAAGTTGCATCCTAACGGCTTTTAATAAAAATGCCACATTACTGTAGTGTTAGTTTTTAAAACAACAGTACAATAAAAAATAAACGATGTTCGTTTTTTCAAGTTCCAAACCCGACAACGTGAGTACAATAATAGCGAATACAATTGTTCTTGTAGAAAATTAACCTGATATGAAAATTCACCAAAAAAAAGAATAAATTCAGACAATAAGTTGCAACAATAACAAATAATGTCACTCGTAAACCGCAGGCAAGTGCAAAATTTAAATAAATATTTGTATTTTGCATCCATAAAGAATGTATTCAATTCGCTGACGTTGACGAAAACGTTTGTCCCGATTTTCGGATTTGTAATTACCATTTTGAATAAAAGTGCTTCAAAACTTTCTTTTCGAGACCCTTTTTACATCGAGGTGGTGTTCCTAATCTTAAAGACGCTGGAAATAAATGTAGGAAGAAAAAGACTTCTCAAGAAAGTAAATAATTTTGTTGATGTAATTATTATATTTCTTTGCTATTCTTTATGACTACTTAAAATAGTTTTTTTGTCTCAATTTATAACAATTTTAGCTTTAGATTCAGTGAAATATAATGTCCAAGGCACTGAATTTTCTTCGACCGTTGTATAAATAATTATGTTATTCTATATGAATAACTAATTTAGTAATTCGGTCCAATAAAAATGCAAAATATTCAGATATCAGTGAGTCAAATTTTAATTGTCAATTATACTTACACAGCATACTCAAAGTATAGTGAAATGTGGATTCTACGATTTTTTACATTTTTATTGGTTATTTTTGATAAATAAAATATGTATTGTTACAAAAAATAAATTATCTATTATTACCTTCTTTACATTGTAACTAGACTATTATGTGCGCGCGCTAACTTTCGTGTTCATTTTTCTTATATACTCAATTTTCGAATAACCATTTATTTTTAAACATTTTTTGACCATCAAATTCTTGCTGAAATTATATTTTTAAAGAATGTAGTCAGTGAATCCATGTAGCGTAGAATTTACTGTTACTATTAATAATAGTAAATGGCGAGATATCATTTAAAGATTTCAAGTGTAATTATATTGTGGAAATTTCAAACACTTTCTTGGAAAATCATCTCTTTTGATTGAAAATGTAACTGATTTCTTGAACATAACTCTTTTTGGACAGAAAATTTGTCCATTTAGTTTGAAATATTATCTTTTCATCTTAAAACTCGATTTTTTTAAATAAGAAAGACTACTATGAAAATTCTACTGTTTGGTTAAAAAGTTAATTATATCGTCGAAATTTGCAACATTTTGTTAGAAAGTCATCTCTTTTGGTTAAAAATGTAACTGATTTGTTGAACCTAAGTCTTTTTGGACAGAAAATTCATCCATTTAGTTTAAAAATTCATTTTTTCTTGATAAAAGTTGATTTTTTTACAAATTAAAAAGACTACCAACATATTTTTAGTCCAGAATTCATCTTTTTTGTTTAAAAATTGTACTATTTGCTTGAAAATTTAATGGTATTGTTGAAATTTTAAACACTTTATTAGAAAGTCACCTCTTTTGGTTGCAAATTTAACTGTTTTGTTGAACATTAGTCTTTTTGGATACAAAATTCGTCCATTTAGTTTGAAAATTGATTTATACTTGGTGAAAGTTGATTTTTTTACAAATTAAAGACTACTGTCATATTTTTAGGTCAGAATTCATCTCTTTTTCTTGGTTGAAAATTGAACTGATTTGTTAAACCTAAGTATTTTTGGACAGAAAATTCATCCATTTAGTTTAAAAATTCATCTCTTCTTGTTAAAAGTTGATTTTTTTTACAAATTAAAAAGACTACCAACATATTTTTAGTCCAGAATTCATCTATTTTGTTTAAAAATGGTACTATTAGCTTACAAATGTAACGATATTGTTGAATTTTCAAACTCTTTGTTAGAAAGTCATCTCTTTTGGTTGAAAATTTAACTGTTTTGTTGAACATTAGTCTTTTGGGATAGAAAATTCGTCCGTTTATTTTGAAAATGTATCGTTACTTGTTAAACGTTGATTTTTTGAAATTAAAAAGTCTGCTATTATATGTTTGATCTAGAATTTATCTCTTTTGGTTAAAAATTCCAATATTTGTTTTAAAATTTAATTATAGTCTTCAAATTTCAAATATTTTATTAGAAAGTCATATCTTGTGGTTATCAATTCAACTGTTTTCTTAAAAATTAGTCTTTTTGGAAAGAAATTCGGTCTTTTAAACTGAGAATTCTTTTTTTCGTAGAGAAGTCATCTTTTGTGGTTGCAAATTCGTCTTGTTGAAAATTGTTGTTGTTTTTTTAAATTAAAAATTCTGCTATTATATTTATGGTTCTGAATTCGTCTCGCTTGGTTAAAAATTCTACTATTTGGTTAAAAGTTCGAAAACCAGCACCCCGATGGTGAGAGGCGAGGGGACTCACCGAAATCAAGCACCCCCATGGTGAGAGGCGAGGAGACTCACCGAAGTCCTTGAAATAATCAACAATTACATTTTTTGCAATTGCAGCACCATCCATCGCGAATTGAAAAAAAGTTTTCGAATAAAACTTACGTATTTCATAAAGGAGAATCTGAATCTGTGATAGAAAATTGGGGTTCTGAATAGAAATTACAAATTTACCCCCACACCAGCCTCCTGGAGGGGTGAGGTGTGGTAAATTTTTTAAAAGTTGCTTTTTCCCCTCGAAAATAAAAAGTTTTTGTCACGGATATTTCTTCATAGGATGCGTATTTCTTGAGATATTTCGATGTCTCAAGTTAAAAAAACACCCTGTATAGTGTGTCATATAATCGTTATCTCTAAGAGTATAGGCGCCAAGCTTGTCCTGCTAAGATATTTGAATCTGATTAGAATAAGTTACACGGCAAAAAAATTAATGGCCGAGAAATGAGGTAAACAATATAATAAAACATATTGAGAAATTTTGTTTATGAAGTATCATATATAATAATGTTTTCAACAAATTTTAAAAAGCCATTAAAATAATTGAATGTGTATGCAAAATAATTTTTGAACATTGCTGGATATGGAAGATTGATGGTATAATATTATTCCGTCAAGTTTTAGAATGTTCAAAATATCTTTTTAAAATTTCTAATTTAGTTGAAAATTTAACAATTTTGTGAAAAAGTCATCCTTTTTGGTTGAAATATCCTCTTTTTGGGTTGACAATTCAACTGTTTTGGTAGAGAATTCAAATATCTTGGCAAAACGTAATTTTTTTTTTAATTCTACTATTTTTTGAAAAGTCTTATTTTGGTTTAAAAATTCATCTGTTTCACAAAACCTAGAAAAGTTCTGTTTTGAAAAAGAGCCTGAACATTGTTTCTTTTTATTTTTCTCAAGTATTCATTATTATTTTTGTATTTTTCTACTTATTTTACAAATTCAGATTGGTACCAGGATTGCATTTAAATGATATTTGTTTGTATATTAATTGTCTTTACAGTGACAAGATCTGAAACTTCTGGTTGATTTTGAACCAATTTATTCAGATTATTTTGCATGTACCATGAAATATTCCGGAACTCAGAAGCTTTGTTCATCTTACTAAACGCGAATTTCGTTTAAGATTCTAAGAAGAGAGGCTCCTCTGATTATTTCAAGGCACCAGAGACGAGTCCGGTAAAAAGATGTAATAAACTATTCACGATATTGAATTCAACTTGAATGCTTTTGCATTAAATATTAAAAATGTTAAATCAACCATTTTTCCAAAGTAGCAAAAAATATTATCGGAACAGAAAGTTCCTCATTGACACAAAAATTTGCCGGACTAGAAACTATAAATACGGCCAAATTTGCCGGAGCTCAATACTCGACCTTAAATATTTTGTTTACGATGCAACTATATCATTAAAAAGTCATCTATTCTATCACAAATTCAACTACTTTGTCAAAAATTAATTTTTTCACTTGAAGGTTCATCTCTTTTTTTGAAAATTTAATTATTTTGCTGAAAATTTGTTTCACGTTTGACTGAAAATTAATTTTTTAAACTGGCAATTAAACTATTCCATTTTTAGTAAAAAGTTTATCTTTGTCAGTTAAAAATTCAATTATCTGATTAAATATTTTTTTCTAATTGAAAGTTCACCTTTTTGATTGAAAATTCATTTATTTTGTTGAAAATACGTTTTTCTTGGTAGGAATTTAATCATCTTGGTTAAAATCTATCCTTTTTGGTTAAAAATGCAACTTTTGGTTAAAATATCAACTGTTACATGCTTTGTTGAGAATTCATATTTTTGGTTGAAAAGTCGATTATTTGACTCAAATTTGAGCTACTTTGTAACAAAATTAATTTTTCATTAAGAATTCATAATTATAGTTGAAAATTCAAGTATTTGTTTTTAAATTAACTTTCATATTAAAATTTCTACTGTTTTGTAGAAAATTCATCTTTTTGGCTTGAAAATTTAACAGTTTGGTTGAAAATTTAACTATTCCATATTCGGTTAAAACTTTAGCCTGTATATTTGATAAGTTGGAAGTTCGTCTTCTTTGATAGAAAATTAGTCTTCTTGGTCGAAAATTAATGTTTTTGGTTGAAAAATCGTTTTTTTTTCTGTTCAAAGTTATTTCTTTATGAGAGTTTTCATTTGAAATTTTAACTATTCCATTTTTTATTAAAACTTCATCCTGTGTATTGTAGTTAAAATTTCAACGATTTGGTAGAAAATTCATGTATTTTGTTAACAACTCGTACTTTTGGGTAACAAATTCTTGTTCGTTGAAAATGCAACTTTTTAGTTGAAAATTTTTATATTTGGCAGAAAATGCATATATTTTGTTAAAAAGTCGTCTTTTTGGGTAGAAAATTGTACAATCAAAACTCCAAACAGCCGTTTTCGGGGCTGTAGGGGAGTATAATTCCAAGAAGCCATAAACCCCCACTCTAAGCGCGGTCACGCTCGAATTCGTGGAGAAGAATTCAGCTGACAAACTCCGAGCAATGCCACGCGTCGGTTAGGTTAAAAATCTATCTCGAACATCGTTTTATGTACCTAGTGTATATTACATGTGTACAAAAGTGATGAGGGGCGAGAACGTATACCGGGGTTCCTCCCGAAAGCTTGGTACCCGGAGAGACAGGGGTTCCGTCCTACTTACTCTTGGACGACGCGGTCTCGGGTCTCAGATGCCTGGGTGGCCCCGGCGTATGGCCCTCAACTGCCACTCCCCTTCCCAGAAAAGTCCTGGATCAGCAGGGTTATATCCGGGCCGAGCAGCGTTGTCGGCGCCAGGAGTATCGACTTGTTTGTCCGTGCGTGGGATGGGAATGGCCCGTGGGATCGGCACCGCTTCTTCCTGACCGGCGCGCTGTGTGGTGACGGCCCTCCCGGTCTGCTCCCATTCCGCGTCGTAGGTCGTTGATCTCCTGGATCAGCGCCGCTTCCTCTTGGGCAGCGCGTTGGATGGCGGCGGCCCTCCTGGCCGTCTCGTCAAAAGCTCGTCGCTGTCGCGCCGCTTCCTCCTGGGCGGCGTGTCTGACGGCGACCGTCCCGGCCGACTCGTCAGTTGCTCGTTGTCGCACCGCTTCCTTGTGGGCGGCGCGTCCGGCGGCGGCCCTCCCTCCATCAAGGGGCTTATTAGTCCTATCACTAATCACTTCACCGAAGAGGAAACGCGATGAGCAAGGAAAGCGTACACTCTCCGATCGTGGGTAGCCCGAAAAGGGGTACCAGGTGAAAAGTACGGATGGTACTCCTAAATTCGCAAGAGGCGATTCGATTACCCGAGGATCACTTGTCACGTCACTTCATTCACTACACCGGGCCGGCGAAACAGAGGGGAGATTGAATAGATCGGTGGAATTGGCTTCTCGAGAAGCGAGAAGAGTAAAACGAATGAAGTCGCGAAGGAAAGAACTCGAGGATAACTTTTAAAAAAACTGTTTATTTGGTTTGTGGAGAGGAGGACAGGGCTTGCGAGACTGACCCATGAAAGATTAAAAAATGAACTAACTAGCAAAATTAAAATTATTTTATAAATTCAAATACCAAATATTTTCAAAAACTAAATGAAAACAAAAATTATTTCATAAATGCAAATACTGAATATTTTCAAATACTAAATATTTTCAGATACTAAATATTTTCAGTTTTCAATTTTTATATTGCATATTATCTGAAACAATAATAATTATCTATCTCGTTTGACTGCGAAATTATTTTTTTTCACGTATGTACAAATATGGTGACTGAAGAAATATGGAACAAAAATTATTTTATAAATTCAAATACTAAATATTTTCAAATACTAAATTAAACGAAAAATTATTCTATAATTGCAAATACTGAATATTTTCAAATACTAAATATTTTCAGTTTTCAATTTTTATATTACATATGATCTGAAACAATAAAGACCACACGTATTTCTCCAATTTAACGAAAATTTTGTTTTAAAGATGGGAGTATTTAAACTTTTAGAACCTGTGATGCCCTTCATCAAGAATTTATCGAGAGAAAAAGATTGAAATGCACAGTATCTAAAATAACATAGAAATTTTACATTTTCTTTTTTCCTCTGATAGATCTTTTCATTCTAGTTTGAAAACCACCGAAAAATGATAACTACTTTAAAGCTAACAATATGGCTGCACTTTCTCTGAAACAATTTTCAAGACAATGTTATTTTGTATTGCATTTATATTCTATGTGTATTTCTTCATTTTTTTCAAAACCACCATCTTTTTTCTGCTGATTTTTTTTGTAATTTGTTACTAATATGTCTTGGAGAGGAGACAGATTTTCTTTTTTAAATAAAAATTCACCTAGTTTAAAAAAAACAAGACAGGATATAAAAAAATTGATAAGGCAAAGTTATTCCTTTTAGTATGTAAATGAACAGGAGGGTCAAATTTGTCTACAAAATTTTCCTTCTAGTTTAAATATTCAAAGATTTCAATCAATATCTTACTATTACAGAATAGTAATTCTTGAAATAGTGACGCTATGTCCTTTTTGAAATTTTGAAAATTTTCATAAAATAGAAACAAATATTTTTCTGATAGATCAGGAAATTTTATTTAAAGTTTTCACTAGATATCAAATATATTTAGAAATCATCTCAGCTAAATTTTTCGATTAGATCAAAATTTAATAAGTTAGAGCTTTTTCAATATTTGAAACTAAACTTTTTATGAGTTTTAGAATTTTTTGTCAAATTTTCTGATACACGACAAATATACTTGCAAATTATCCAATGACATCTTCAATTTCGATAAAAATTAAAAAAGTTATATGCTTTTCAGCATTTCGAAAAAATGGTAGAAAAAAAGATTTTTGTTGTAGATTGAGGAATAGAAATTCAAATTGTAACTAGATATGAAATATTTTCAAAAACTATTCTCATGGAATTTCGTTATTAAACCAAAATTCAAAAAGTAAGATCATTTTGCTTCATCGTTTTTTTCTTATATCAGGTCTTGCTTTTGCAAAAATAGTAAATTTTCATTTTCCAAGTGATAAAAAAATTTTTGTTCTCAATAACATGGGTACAAGATAAATTCTAATGGGATATATCCACCATATCAGTATCAACTGTTTCGAAAATGAAGATTAAAAAACGTTGCTGTTTTTAAAGAAATTAGGTTCGCAAATTTCCAGAATAAGAGCCGCAATTTTATCAATTTTTGAATGATAAAAGACAGATTTCTTGAATGAGTATAATTCTGATTCAATTAACTTGAATGGTGAGTATAAAATGAAGAGCAATCTGAGAAAGTTTTCAGACAAGATGAAAAGTATTTATAGAAATTGCTTTGGTTCTGAGGTGAATCATCAAGAAATGGAATGGGTCCCGCATTTAATATGTAGCATTTGTAGTATTTCGTTGAGTCGATGGAATGGAGAAGAGAATCAATCGAAATTAAAATTCAATACACCCATTAGATGGACGCAACCGGAGGGCGAGAAAGATTGTTATTTCTGTACGACGAATGTTGCAGGATTCAATAGTCGCAATATTTTTCAAATAGTTTACGCAAATGTTTCCAGCGTAACAAAGCCGACGCTTCTATCTGATAATGATAATAATATAGCAGAAGTTGAATCTGAAATCATTGCATCCATCAGTGAAGTAGAAAGAGAAGACTATTCAGAACAAGAGTACGAGAGATGTTACGAAACGGATGATGCAAAAGGCTTGATAAATAAGCTAAAGACAAGTCCGTACAGATCTGAAGAATGAAGGCTGTTTATAGATTCATCAAAACGTAGTCTAAAGGCAGTGTTGTTCCATAATATGAACAGACATGCACCGATACCAGTAGCGCACTGAACAGTATTAAAAGGAGAATATGTCAATATCGAAGCAGTTCTAAAGAAAATTCAGTATGAAGAGCATAACTGGCAGATTTGTGGGAACCTCAAGGTTTTGTCTGTGATTTTTGCGCAAAAATCGAGCTTCACTAAATTTCCATGTTATGTATGTCTCTGGAATAGTAGAGACAGGGAAAATCATTATAAGCCGATTAATTGAACACCAAGATCGGAGTTGTTTCCAGGCTCACACAATGAGATAAACGAACCACTTGTCGATCCTGCAAGAATCCTTCTGCCATCCCTTCATATAAAGCTTGGATTGATAAAACAATTCGTTAAAGAACTAGACAAAGACGGTCAATGCTTTGCTTATTTAGATCATACATTCCCGGTGATTTCTGACAATAATCTGAAAGAAGGTATTTTTGATGGTCCGCAAATTCGCACAATAATGAATTATGACAAATTTATGGATGCAATGAATGATTTTGAAAAGTCGGCGTGTGTTAGTTTCAAGAAAGTTGTACTACACTTTCTAGGTAATAACAGAAGTGAAAATTACAGGGAGATAGTGTCCACTATGGTTGAAAACTTCAGGAAACTAGGTTGTTTGATGAATCTTAAATTGCATTTTCTTCATGCACATTTGGATTTCTTTCCAAGCAACTGCGGAGATTTCTGTGAGGAGCAGGGAGAGCGATTCCATCAGGATATCAAGACAGAGGAGCGTTGGTATCAAGGACGATGGGATGAGCATCGGAACCGCTTAGATTTTTCTGATAAACCCTCGATCAAGCGTTTTCTCTGAGAAAAGCGTGGCCAGCTAAGAAATATGTATCGGGCTCTGTTTATCAGTGATTTTTTTTATAAATATTATATACTAATAGGTAGGTTCAAAAGTGTTTTGTTGAAATTTTTTAATTAATCCTTGCAGAAGTATTAACTCACACATTCATTTTCATAACTAATATTTTTGATAATAAACGTAGCGTATACGGATCGGGCATATTTTGCCGAATTTTAATTTTCTCTTCCGGCATATTTTGCTGGATTATAATTTTCTCTTCCGTCATATTTTGCTGGATTTAAATTTTCTCTTCCGGCATTTTTTTAACAACGTCATGATTTTTCGTAAATGATCATAAATTTCATAAATTTCTACAAATTATAACAAATTCCATAAATTTTCACAAGCTTCATGAATTTCCACAAACTTCATAAATTTCAACAAATTTCATAATTTTTAAAAAAATTGCATAAATTCCTAAAATAATGAGGCAGGGTGGAGGCACCCCTGTGACTTGTTACAGAAATAAAGATAGTCAAATACCTGCCCCTTTCCAACGACTCGTGGGGGCGGGAAAGCACCTCTGTGACAGGTCACGTAAAGAGTGTTGGTCAAACTCCTACCCCTTTCATATCAGAGATATATACAGATGAAAGATAACCTCTACCTGTCATCAAGATCTCCCTTTAATTTTCTATTATCCGACATATTTTTCCAAGCATCAATTTTTTAACTCATTGCAATTAATCTAGAATTGTTTATAATTCATAATAAATCGTTTGGAATTCACAATAAATTCTTTGGAATTCAATTTAGTACACGATAAAATATGCCGGAACAGGAAATTAAAATCTGACAAAATATGCCGGAAGATGAAATTAAAATCCGCCATATTTTTCCGGAACAGAATACTCGACCATTAAAAAATCGTTTAAACAACATAATAATATATCAAATGCAAAATCGAAAACACTATTTTAAGATAAGGCAAACGTTGAATAGTGATTCAAATTAAAATTTTTTGCAAAAATAAAATTCTTCTTTCTAGATATGGGGATGCTGAATTAGAACAAAAGATGTTTGATTTTTGCTACAAATCTGTAAAAAATTAGAAAATACTTTTTTTCCATTAAATGATAGTAACTTCTACAAATATCAATTTATCAATGTGAAAAGCGTTATAAAATTATTACTATGTTAAAATTGTAAATCAATTTGTAATAAAATTTTATTACAAATTATTTTGTAATTATTGTATCAGAAAATGATATTTCGAAAAAAATGCATTATTCTACTAAAAAAAAATAGTGGCCACCCTGGTTTTTGATTGTTATACAATTTTTCAAATGTTGAAATTTCTGAATTCTTTTTTTTTTACAATATGTATCACAACATTGTAATTTATTTGTCGTTTGATCACGATTAATGAAAAATATCACATTTTTGAAAACTTCAAATTTGGCTCCCGGTTAGATCAGTATTCCCGGATGATTTCACGTTTTCCCGATTTGTAAACACCCCGGTAATATATTATAAAATGCAAGTTTATATTATAAATTCTACTTTTTTCTGTACAGATGCCACCTCAAGATGCGGTAAAAGAGGAGGAATTGATTGAAGTTATTTGCAAATTTAAAAGCTGTTTAAATAATGGAAAACTGCCAGCATATAGTGACAGATTCTACGTAGATGTCAGCAGAGAGTTGAAAAACAAATGTTCAGCTGAGAACGTGTACATCCGACTCAGGAATAATCGTAAAGGATTGCGTACAAAAGTATTCGAAGAATTGTTAATTACAGACGCGCAAGTTGAAAGTAGAGAAAAAAGTACAAAGTTAAATTTGGTTGAGGATAGTGAGTCCCATAGTATCTCTCATCAAGTTTGTAACCCAGCAGAATCTTCTCATAATGAAAAATCTGCGTTTTCCACACCAGCAAATAATGAAGGGACATTTAATTTTTGCATGCGGGATGAGCTCTGGGAGAAAATTAAACCAGCTACCAGCACTTCCGGCGATGGCCGCGAATATCAGGTGCTAAAGCCTAGGACCTGGACTGATGTCATCGCTGACGAATTTTGGGCACAATATAGAATGCCGTGTGCATTTTCGTACAAAAACCACCACGTTTATTCAGGGACAGCTTTCTTAATAATCAGCAGCAAATGAAGGAGCCAAAAATGCGGTAACACATTTTTGGGTGTTGTTTATAAGGAACCACTTAATGGTGCAGATGTCTGGATGGAAGTGAAAACCAGGGACACACGAGGTAAAGGACATGAAACTATGAAGCGGCAACTGCGGAATGAAAAGCGTCAGGTGGTTGGACAGCAAGTTCTTCGTGAAGGAGCAGCCAATTTAAGAAGAAAACTCGCAGTTCAAAATATGCACTTGGGCGACGTGGAACCAGCAACCCTTTACACGAACGAGGTTATAAGAAAAGTAGCTCAAGAGCGCAAGGATAGGAAAATCGGTATTGATTCCAACGACGGCAACAATCCTGTTCTCATTCTTCAAAAATTAAAGCATAGAGCTCGCTATGCAGGCACAATTGAGAAGATTAGTTTGGAGCCATTTATTCTGATCTACATCTTGCCAGAACAAGTTTTTCTTTTCAAAGAGTACTCCCGTCCACAAGCATGATCCCAATAGTAGCATTATATCTTATCTCATCAAATCATTACAATCCAAGTAGAAAAATATTCCATCACAATTATAACGTCAATCAAATATATTTTTCTTTTTCTTTTTACCCTCAGGAAAATGATTTACTCGAAAGAACCGATTCCAAAACTAGGAAAACGAGCACCTCGCCTGCGAAAATCTAAACACCAGTGAAAGTTTTTGTTCATCCTGTTTACCAGAAATAATTCCAGAAATTCGTTCCAAATACGAATTAATACTAAGCAACCATTTTGCAATTAACACAGTTGAATTGTTCAATTGCGTGATATGTAAAATTCCAATCTATATGTCACGCAATCGGGCAACTGATTGCGAAGAATGTATTATAGGATTAAGACGAACTATACAATGGGATAGCGATTCCGATTCCGATTCCGATTCCGAATATGACATAAATTCAAAAATGGATGAAAATGAAGAAAATAGTGGCGATTACGACTCGGAAGCGGAAATGATAATTTTAAGTAACAATGATTGAAAACAATGAATAATCAAAGCAAAAAGAAAGACAAAAATGTTCATTAAAGATTTGAAAAAAAAAAAAATTATAATTCACCTTTAATGCATGATAGGTTACTTTGTCTTTCCGTATCTCTTTCTACTTACAAATTTTATTCATAAGTCGGTTATACTCCTATTTTTCTGCACAATGTTTCAGAAAAATCGCAGTTCCGGTTCGTCACATCAACGCAACTACCATCGCTAATCCAATTCAGACTTTAAACGAATCAAGCGTCGAATATAATTTATCACCGCCCCAGTATGATGTCTTTTCACCAATTAATGAAAAACTAGTTTTTGTCGCCGTTTGTTCTATATATAAAGACAATCAAAAACACATTTGCACTAGAAAAGAGGCCCCTGATAAAAAAGAGGCAAAACGTGACGCAGCACGTAGCCTGCTATCAAAGAGGCCACATATTTAGGCATTGTAAAGGACCTATTAGAAATAAAGAAATGCGTTTAAGATTGCAACAATAAAATCACATAGAAAAACGTTTATTAAAAAAAACAAAAAAAAAACGTCATTTCTTATTTTTAAAATTAGTAACAATTATCACCATTTTTCTATATTTTATACTCGTATTTAACCAATCACTTGTATTGTTATAGTCAAGCATGTTATACTTATAATTAAGAGTCGCGAAAGGAACGTGTACGTCAGCCACTTCTGCTCCTTCTGTCCCAAAAGGTAAGCAAGAGCGGGAAATTTACGCGAGAAAACATAGTTCAACACTGTTCCTTGGAGTCAGGTCTCTAGCCGCGGATGACCTTATTCAATTCCTGGGTCTTGGTGATTTTTTTTCTAATGCATTTTTGTCACTAAAAAGTTTTCATGTACCTCAAATAATTTTCCTCCTATTTGCAAAGGCATTGAAAAGAAATTCCTAAACAATGGTAACTTAAATAGGATTATCTTTCAGAAAATGATAGATAAAAATCCGAAAAAAATTGAGAACACTTTTCTTACCTCCAGGTATATAAAGAAACTGACACTCAATAAAAAATTTAAAAACTCTGCAAACGAGAAAGTAGATATTATGAGGGCATTGCACAGCTCCTTGATGCTATCTTGTGTTTTTTGAGTTTTCTTTCTGCTGGACTTCTTAGGCTTCTCTCCCCCCGCCTCTCTAGACTTCTCCGGGTGTCAGATAGTACCGGTATCCTCTCAACAACACGCTGCGTGATGGTTAGAGGCTTTGACTTGTTGAGTGTGTAATGACAGATCCGCAGTTCGCGCGCGAACTATCGGACCCTGGCCAAAAAATGTCTGCCATATGTTATATCTTTGTGCTGAGTTGATGCATTCGTCTTTGGTCTTATGATCAGCTGTTGGTCTTGTTCCACGGTTTGCTCTTTCTTTATTGGATGCCTGCTCGTGGTTGGTATCAGTGTCGCCCCTCTCTCTCTGTTGCCGGCTCGTTCTGTAGGCGGCAGAGCAGGCGCTCCGCTTAAATAACCCTTTTCCGAAGGTAATCGGCACAGTTACGCAGAAATTGATGCGAAAATTGCGAGAGCTCTGAGTGTCTCTTACACCACAGGGCATGCAGTCGCGCCATTTAAACTTCTCACTTAGGGACCATACTGGTATCGTAGCACTCCAGCAGGTCGTCCTTCATTTGATTCGTCTACTCAAAAGTATTAAGATTTTACCAGTCCATCGCATTGACTCTGTCTTGATTGGCTCCCCCAACTCTAGGGTGATCGGCATTGTTGTTTCCAAGAGCAGTTAGGGAAAAGGGTTCGTCCATCCTTGTAGAGCCCCACATGCAAGGATAAGGCTGCATACTCTGAAAGGTCGCCCGATATTCCAGAGTCGCTGTTTAAGACACCTCGCCCAGTTGCTCTTCAGCTTTTGGCACAGTTGTGACGCCTCCACTTGAGGGTTATTCCTTCCGGGCCATCTCTGGACAAGTGTCCGCGACTTCTTATGACGTATTGTTACCATATTCAGCAGAAACCCTTGGTATAGGGACCCTCTGTCCGCAACTTGAGGGCGAGTCCGGTGAGTTTGTCACGTCACCCTTCAGTTCGATTTTACAGGAACCGAAACCAAAATCGATATATATATATATATATATATATATATATATATAACAAAAAAACTAAAATTTGTATAATAAAAGTTTATTTATATTTAAAATAGCCTTATTCCAGTTACATAAATGTCCAATTGTTTCTGATGTTGCGAAATGAGTATCTGAATTCAATTTTCAAAATCATATGTATGTATGCTTTCATTTTCCCTGAAATTATTTCAAAAGGTTATTAATAACTTAAATTTCCATAACAATATACAGTAAAAATTATTTGAATTTTCCAATGAAAATAATTATTTGATACTTTTCATTCTCTAAACTGAATAAATAACTATTTGCTGATTAATTTTTTTCACAATATTGAATTACATGTAGATTGAATTTTGATTGATTTTAATTAGGTAACATAAATTGATTATGCATTTTAAGGTTATGTAATTCAATACTGGCTATAATTTTTATAATAACATTTTTTTAAATACCTTCATTATACTTATATAATTTTTTGTAATGTTTGCGATGATCTGAAATGATTTATATAATAATTTAAATTTTAAGTAATCCAATTGAAAATTTCAAAAATAATAATTAAAAATTAATCGTATATTTCAATGAAAATATTGATATACTTGAATGTATGTAATTGAATACTGGATATGATGTGCATGATAAAAGTTTATTTATATTTGAAATAACACTATTACAATTACATTTTTTTTAAATCATTCTGATGTCGTGAAACCAGCGTCTGCATTCAATTTTCAAAATAATATGTGAATATGTTTTTATTTTTTCTGTAATTAGTATGAAAGTTTACTGATATATTAAATTTTCAGAAATGATATCGAAATTTTTTATTAAATGTAGAGTTAAAATTATTCAAATGTTTGAATGAAAATTATAGTTCAATGTTTTTATGTTATAAATAGATAAATTAATTATTATCTGATTATTTTTTCCACAATTTTAAATTACATGATGATTGAATTTTAATTGCTTTTGATTAGGTAACATGAACTGATTATTTACTTCATGGTTATGTAATTGAATAATGACTATAATTTGGATAATAAAAGTTTGTTAAGGTTAGCAGCTATATAATTTTTTTAAATTTTCGTGTTGTTTTGGAATAAGTGTCTCAATTCCATTCTCACAATTATATATAAATACGTCTTAATTTAGTCTGAAATTATTTTAAAACGTTAATTATAATTTTCATAAAAATATAAAGTAAAATTTATTTGGATGTTTCAATGAAAATAATTGTTCATTAATTTTTAAGTTGTAAACTCATTAATTTTTTCACAATATTGAACCAAATAATTATTGAATTTTTCTTTTTCTTTTGTGTGGTAACATGAATTGATTACTGACATTAATATTATGTCATTTAATAAAAAAGTTGGAAAACCCAATGTTTTCATATGAAGAAAGTTGTTAAAAATAAATTCAAACAAAAATTCGAAGGGTGTAAGTTCCCCTTGTAATTTTGATTTCATAATTTTCTTATAGGGGTAAAAAGTAGGCACAATAACAAAATTTTGGATATTTTTTGTTTAAAAATAAAAAAGGGCATAAGTTTTCAAATTTAAAAGACATTGGCCTTGATCTTATTTTTAGACCGTCCGACCGTAAACTGGCCGGGCTGCGTGAATAATTTTTGTTGGATTTAGACAGATGACGTAATCTGATGCAACTAAGGCGCGGAGAGCGCGGCCTTCGAGTCGTTTGTCACGCTTGACTGAGCAGCCACCCGTGCTCCCGCGTCAAGAAAACACCACGGCATCAATTCTCGGAACGGCGTAGATACGTACTGATTCAATACAAGTTCAAGTGTGTATCATTTTACATTGTAATAATTCATCATAAAGTCATATTTATTATTTTAATGAAATAAGCTATATTTGATATTCAGACAAAATTCTAACTTTCCACTAAATGCTTGGTACTGGGATTTTCTATTATTAATTACTTTTCTTTGATGTCAGACACTACCAAAAAAAGATTTATCGTAATATCATTATGTGCAGGCTGCATTTTCTCTACCCACGCACTTTGAAATGTACACGAACATGGGGGGGAAAAATTATAACTTTCCTCTAAACGTTCGGTTCTTGATTTTTATTTTATTAGTTACTTGCAATTGATTTTCGAGAATACCAAAAAACGTTTCAGAGCAATATCCTTATCGGGAGACACTCTGGAATTTCAACGAAAAAATTCGGAAAAAATTATAACTTTCCGCTAAACGTTAGATTCTCAGATTTTCTTTCACTTATTACTTGTATTTAATATCAGGATGTCTCATCTGTTGTTGAACATCAAGTATAAGTAAATATTCAAAGAAAATTTGATAACCGAACGTTTACAGGCAGGTTATCATTTTTTCCAAATTTTTCTATGTAAATTTCAGAGTACATGGGTGAATAAAATGCAGTATTCAAATAAGAATATTGAGATAAAAGTTTTTCCTTTTTTTTGGACATCGAGTAAAAGTAATTGGTGAAAGAGAATTTGAGAACCGGGCGTTCAGAGGAAAGCTATAATTTTTTTCGTCTTCTTCCGTATACGCTTCAAAGTGCGTGGGTGACTGAAACGCTGTCTTCTGATAAGGATATCGGGATGATACCTTTTCTGGTATTGTCCAACATCCAGTACAAGTAATTAGAAAACTCAAATTCAAGAACCGAACGTTTGGAGAAAAGTTAAAGTTTTTTCCGAATCTTCGATTGAAACCCGAAAAAGCTTTAAATTTAAATTTATCATCATGAATCATCGTGAAAGTATTAAATCTATTATGAAATATAATAGTTTTGCATCAACTAAATAACGTTGTCTTTCTTTATAACAAAATTAAATGATAGTAATATTTGTTATCCAAATACGTGTAATGCCGATAGCTATACCTTCCACCTTAGATTAAAATTTATTAAAATTTATATGAATTCGAAATTTCCGACATTTCGGCGCGATACTGGATTTTAGTTTCAATGCAGGGTTCCAAATTTTAGGCGACTCTCGAACGGTATCCCGCTGTGTCGGAGTTTCACCCTACTGAAGAATACTGTTTTGTATTGAGGCACTTTTCCTACTACACGATTGAGTTTTCTATTTTGGTAGGAAACAACGGGGTATCCTATGTACCCGTACTCTGGTGTTACTGCCAGGGTTGGTTTTGTATCTAATAAATATATGCGAAAATAAATGACTGAACATTTCAAACCTTTGGGGAGACTTCTAAAATTTGCGGTAACTCAGTTTCTTTTACCAGTTTACAATTCAACAGTGGCAGTGGCGTTGAAGTAAAGGCATAACAAGTTCCTCGAAATCATTGGAAATTGTTTAGAAAAGTAGGAAATTTCTCAAAGATTATAAATAAAGGACCCGTACTAAGTGTACACAAACTGGCTTCCCGTGGATTTGGCCTAAACTTGGCAATTCCGTAGGTTATACAAAGTTACAAATTTAAGTCAAATTGACGGAATGAAATTCATTTTTTAAAAGAATTTTCAAGTTTTTGTCTAGATAGCGCGAACCCCGCATTTTGTTTCCTTCTGAAATAGAAAATTCAATCTTGCACTGGAAAAATTCTCGATACCATTAAAAATTGTCGACAAAGATTTTAAATAATTATAAAATTATGAAAAGAAATGTTTTGAAAATTATAAATAATACACGACCCGTAAATGGAAAAATATATACTTTTACAAACAAAAAAAAATCATATTTCCTATACTTGTATAGCAATACGGTAACGAAAGTTTCAATTATTATTTAAAAAAATGGTTACTATGTCTGAATTTTTTATTGAAAAAAATATCAGAACTGAAAAGGAAGAGAGTATTCTTATTTCTTAAGACTAAAAGATATAACGATCTACTTTATAAATATTAAATGCTTTCTACCTAATTTATAAGTGAAAAGTTTTGAAAATAACGCACATTCCATTTTCATACCTGCAAAGTTCTGAAATTCTTACAGAGATTTATATGAAAGGAAAATTTATTAACAACTCTCCCGTTTATTTTATAATCTAAAATTTACTATTGCAGAGTGTGTTAATTTTCGTTTCCTCTTTTGGATTTTGAAAATGCTGTAAGTCTGAAAATTTTTATTTTATCGAAAAATGTCATCAGAATATATTGTTTGAATTTTTGATTACTATGAACAGACGCTCATGTAGTTTTCAAATTGTGAAAAAAATGGCCTAAAAAAGTTTCAAAATGCGCTCACTTTTTTAATTTTCATCCAAAATGGCTGGCTAACGAATTCGGCCTTTCGTTTGCCAGACTAAAATAGTATACCAAAGGCCAATCTAATAGGTCAATTCTTTCGAAAGTTATCGTGCTCACAGGTAGACATACATACATACAGACAGACAGAAACATTCGTAAAAACCTGTTTTTTGGGTTTAGGGGGTCTCAAAACGTGGTCTAATGAAAGGTCTTATTGATAGATGTGTAAAATTGAGCGATATTAAATTCCGCAAAGAAAATTTAGGTCAACTAAAAATTACTCTCATGCAAAATAATTACCCACTTCTATTAATAAATAAAATCATAAGAGAAAAAGTCCATGAAATTTATAATAATTTATCTGAAAGCACAAAATGGAATGAAAATCACAATAAACTTGAACTTGAGGTATCGCTACCATATGTTGAAGGTCTTTCGGAACGTCTTAAGAGTTCTTTAAAAAAATACGATACTAATGTTTATTTCACTAAGAACCACACACTAATTAAATTTTCTTTTTTTTTTAAATAAAGATAAAGACAGCGAAGAAAACTCATCCTGTATAGTTTATATGATAAATTGTAAATGTTGCAATCAAATTTATTTTAGTGAGACTGGCAGGAGACTAAAAACACGTATTTATGAACATAAACGAGATTTTGAATTAGGGAATCAAAATACTGGTTTGTCACAACATGCATGGCAATTTAATCATGATTTTGATTTTGAAATTAATAATATAAAAATTTCAGCTCGTGACAACAATACTCACAAACGAAGTATCCTAGAGTCCATTTTTATGAATAAATTCATTGAGAATTCAATTAATTTAAAAACCGAAATTTTAAATATAAATAAAATTTATCAAACCATTTTATATCAGATTTATATATAAACTTTAAAAATAAAAAAAATTAAATTGAAAAGGAAAAAAAAAATTATATCAATTTTAAACTCTATTTAGTTTGGCGCACTTTTCCTTTAAGTCTCTATCTAAATATCCGTCTCTTTTAATTACTCATGAAAATATGACTTTATCCATAATGCATTTCGTTAGTCCGTGTTTGTCCGTTAATATCAAAACACCTTGTGTTCGGTTTACTCATTAAAAATGTAGTAAAATTACTATATTGGAGCCTCGGAATTTTGAGATATATATATATATAATATTATTAAATATTATTAATAATAAAATTAAGAATTGTTAATTTTTAAACCATTTAAATTAACTTGAAATAAGTGAAATTTCAAAGGATTTGAGTATAAAAGTGCCAAATAATAATAAAATATTATTTATATATAATATCCGATTGAATTGCCCTTTGGCATACTTTTTTAACGCAAAAAAAAGGTGGAGTTCGTTTTCCAGCCATTTTTGACCAGCGGTTCTGGTTTTATGCATAGAATTTTTGGAAAATAAAAAATTCCATTTTCCAGCAAAACCATATGAGATACGAAAAAAGTGTTCAGAGCAAAATTGTTCATCTAAAAAATTTCTTCAAATTTGCTTCATACTATTTTTTTTTAAGAGTTCTTTTTATGTAGTCATCCGCAAAGTACCTAAGATCGAGCAACTTCGAATTCAGTGAGATGTAGTGTCGTTGCACACTGAAAAGGAAAGGGTACACAGGTAGCCGTAGAGGATAATACGATCGCCCGCCCTTACGTACTGGTCTGAGGTGATTTTAGATCTCTTCAGATATCTACTTGATACTTTTATTTAGAGAAGGCCGGAAATAATGATTGTATGGCACGTGGTTTTTCCTCACATTATGCATATTAATAGATTGTAAATTTATTAATTTTGAGGCATCACTGCCATGTCTCAAATAATAAACTGCGTTAAATCAAATGAATGCATGCTAATTACCAGGAAGACTAAAGGCAATTGTTCCAGAAATCACTTATCCGAAAAAATAGTTTTTCTATTATTTCAAGAATCAAAATAATATTACTGAGGAACGCATTTTCAGTACTTATTTTAACAGTGATTTTCGCAGTTTCTTTTTTTGTTGCTATGCCTTCTTATAAAATGTTGGAAAATGGCTGAATTTTAGTAATTAATGTCTTATTTTGTCGAAGAAGATATAAAGATTTTTTACTCATTTAAAGATTTGGTAACAATAAAGTTGGAAGGCATGTTTTCCAACAACAAATAAGCTATTATTGATTGAAATTCAAACTTTTTTCGAATTGTTAAAAAGGGACAGTAGGAAAAAATTCGATCACAAACACTATTGTAAAGATAATTATTTCTTGTATGTTTTTAATTTTTTCATAAATATTAATAGTTTTTCTTCCGTAAGGAATCATCTATATCCACTACGTTACCAAATTTGGGATATTTATCACCCCCTCCCCCCAACTCACTTTTTCTCAATATTAATTTTTTTTCTTCATTTTTTGATACTTTAGGGTACGTTATGTTTCAGTAAGTAACTTTTAATTGTTTTCCATAATTGTTAAATGATTTTCTGAAAAGAAACAGAATCACTTGCTTCAGCTCGATTGGAAGCTGCAAAAAGACGTTGTAAAAAGTATTACGACCAAAAGATTAATGAACAAAAGTTTGAGCAAAATTAATACGATTATTATTCAGGTCCATTTAAAATCGTTCGAGTCATTGATGATCTTAACGTAGAATTACAAATCACACCAAAGCAAACTTCTATTGTTCACGTAAATCGCATCAAGCATGCATTTTTTAGATACGTTTAAACTTCAATTAGAAAACAAATATTACAATTCATTTTTCAGCCTTCATATCAATCATAGTATACAAAAAAAAAATCTTTAAAATTCATATGTAAATTACCAAAAGTCAAATAAACTTTTAAAACTTGTAATTCATTGAGAATTAAATCACTTTTCATTGTATAATTATTATTAAATTTGAATTATTGGAATAATTAAATTGGAATAATCGAAATTTTTGTATTGCACTTAATGAATTTCAATTAAGAAACTTGCTAAGTAACTTAGGACCATGTGAAAAATTCATAAGAGAGAAAAAGAAGTTAGGTCAGTGATAGGAAAAGCAAGGACATGCGAGTTTAACGCGGCAAGCCCGCCTGAACGAGATATGTAAGAGAAAGAGGGAAATATGATAGTTATAAATAGAACGATACATGCACAGACAGCGAAGCTTAGTAAGAAAAAGAGGAAATCTACTGTAGTATGGAAGAAAGATAGAAACCAAGAGATTACAAAATTATCAGTAGTAGAAACCCGTGCGAGCGTGCTTAAAATTTGGCTAACCGAGGCTGAGAAAGAAAGAGAAAGAAGCGAATGCTCTGATTATAGTCGTAAATGTTTGAAAGTGAATTTAAATTATTAATTTCAATTCAAATTAGGCAAAGGATGGATACACTATAAACTAGTTATGTAAGGTCATACAGGGAGACCAAATTCTTAAATTTAACAATTTATGAAAAATAAAAAAAATATATTTACAATTGATCACTGTTGAAAGGGTTTTAGCTGTAGAAAATTACAGAATTATTAAGTAATTATAGTTACAAATAACTGTCAAAGAGATTTTATACAGCAACATTTTTTTAAAGTTTCAATTACAATTAGGCCAGTAGTTTTAAATTTGTATCAAATAATTGATCTTAATTTCATAGACGAACCTCATATTCAGATTTGTTTCCAGAAATAAAATTTAGATAATATGGATTGTTGTTAGAAATCACTCTAGTAATTTAGTGATATTTATATACTAGAATAATTGAGTACACTCGAACTCCAAAGATACGAGAATCTCGGGAATCGGGAACTCCAGAGATACGAGCGTGAAAGGGGCTCCCACAAATTTGTGCTTCGCAAGTTGTTCCACCCTTTACTTTGTTTTCTTCTTTTTAGTAATAAGGAATGTAAACAAACCGTGTAGTGACTTTGTTTTGAAATTTTTACTATGAAAAGGACTCAGACAATATAATTAGACAGTTTTAGTTATTTTTGAGTCTGTGAATTTCTAATACATAAAATATTAATTTAAACTGATACTTACATGTTTTAATAAATTGTTTAAATAATATATTATTGTTTATAGCCATTTTCTCTTAAAATAGAGTTAGAAAGTCGCGGATTTTCTGAATTTTTCCGCTTTTGGTCTACTTTTAAATTATAGTGAGTTAACAATTAATTCACGTTAACGAGCATGATTTTTTAAACAACTTATTATTATTTTTCATAATATTCTCGTTAAATAATGTTTAGAAAGTTGCGGATTTTTTCTGAAATATGCCACTTTTTGTTAAGCTTTCACTTGGAGTTAGGGCGAGGTAATACTTAATGCAATTCAGCAAAAATAAGTGTTTAATCAAATTATTGTCGTTTTTTAACTATCTTTTCCTGCAGTAATGCTAGATAGTGACGAGTTCTTTTGACATTTTGACCTTTATTTAAACATTTTAATACTATTCGGAAAACCCAAGAGTTATTCCAAGACTCAGTAATAATCTTTTTGGAACAACTTGCGAAGCACCAATTTTTTTATTTTCAGGTATTTGCTAATTCACTGAAAACAACGAAATGTCCAACATATAAAGCAGTGGATTTTCTATTAATTGGGAAAGGGATAGGTTTTTTTTAATGTTTAATTATTGAAAAGACGAGTCCTTTATGTTTACAGGAGAGTGCAGACGAGACTACTAACGTTGAGAAGCGTTTGAATATGCTAACGAGAGTCGTAGACGGCGTCTCGTACTTTCTTACAAAATGGATATTTCCGCCAATTATTAATGAATTGATCTAAAAATTTCCAGAAACCTTCCTTTAATAGTGACGAACAAGTGTCTCACTGGAAGTTGTTTCAAATCTGAAGTTCCCTCGATACTTTTCTTCTCCGAAGCTAAGAAAGCGTGCTTACCGTCAGGTCTCAATTTCCAATTAATTATTATTAAACAATTGGCAGTTTCGAATTTTTTCTTCGTCTTCTAGGCATCGCTATAGTATAATGCATCCAAATTTCAAACAGTTTCGATCATATTTGTCTGAGTAAAGACGATTTATGCTTTAAAAAATAATTGAATTTGGGCAACATTTTTTCCTACTTTTTCAATTTTATTATTAAAAATATACACCGGGAAGAAAAAATTTAAATAGAAAAAAGTTCCATTTTAATATTCTCTACAAGTTTCGGATTTTATTATACTCACTGTAATTCTTTTAATACTGATTTGTGGAGACTGCAATTTTCAATTCTTGAAGATTCTAGAAAAGTTTCCTCTGCCAGATTTTTGTCTTAGTGACGTTTCAAACTTTTTCCATATCTATCAGTAGACGTCAAAATAGTTAAGATAGACTATCCTTTCTTTCTACGAGGGCATCCTAAAGCTGTAAATAATTTTATGATTTTTTATTTCTTTTCATATACACACGTGGAAAAAGTGAGATTTTCAACCCAACTTTTAATTTTCTGCTATTTGAAAGAAAATATATATTTATATTTTTCTTTACTTACCAGTTTCTTCAACACAATTTGTGACACGCAAACATTAATCAAGGCTCAAATATACGAAAAATAATATCGCAATGACCGAGTTTGATTAAATTTTATGACAACTGGAAAAGCACTAGCGTGCACCACAACATGACGCTCACATAACCTCACTGACGGCAATGTCGGCAGCGATGTTCGTTGAACCGTGAAGTTTGGAGGCTCTGCGCATTTACAATAAAGGTACAAATATTATTTGGAATAAGATAAATACATCAATGATTTGAAATAAGATATTTATTTGATTCAACTGAATCGAATTTGTTCAATGAAAAATATTATTGACATATTGTTTATATTTATTCAGGAAGGACTACGACGAAATATGAGTGATGGCTGAATGAGCCTCATTGTGCACGAACGCATTTATCCATCACTTTATCGCGGAGTGTGCTTACCATTTGCATGCGATATGGGTCGCATCGTGCGACTCGCACGCGTGCTTGAATCGTGCGTCGCACGATTGTTATCTGCTCTAGTAAAAATGCCTATTAGAAACTAAATAGAAACCTAATATGATGTGGCTTCTGTCAGGTCCTATTACTTTCGAAAGTGGGTTTTCTTCCTGGTTCTATATGGTGTTCTATTAGGTAATTGTGAACTTTCTAATTGGATCTTATTAGGATCTTATGTGTCCGTATTCGGCTCTCGTACAGTATTAGCTATTGGTTTCTAAGTGGAACCTAAGTGGAGCCCAATCAGATTTGAATCCGACGTCTATGCGGTTTCGTATTTGGTAATTTTGAACTTTCTAATTGGATCTTACAAGGATCTGATGTGGTTTGTATTCGGCTAGTAAAAATGCTTAATAGAAGCCAAATAGAAACCTAATAGGATGTGTTTTCTATCAGGTCCTATTACTTTCGAAAGTGGCTTTTGTTCCTGGTTCTGTGTGGTGTTCTATTAGGTAACTGTGAACTTTCTAATTGGTTTCTAATTGGTTTTATATGGTGTTCTGTATTCGGTACGTGTACAGAGTAAAAATTGTCTGAAAATAGAGAAAATTGTAACAATTCTGCTATTACACATTGCAGAATCGATAACAGTTTTATTTAATAAGTGAAAGCATTGGGAAGAATTGAATGTTGTTTTTCTTGTTTTTTGAAGAATTTGAAAAAGCTAAATTCTGTTTTACTGATTTAATAAATCTTTAAATTATACTTTTCAAATAATAATTCATCTAGAATCCGTAAGTACGTCTTCGATAATGTCACGGCTCTTAAAAAATGTGTAAGTTCTACCAAAAAAGTATCCTGACCAGTGCCCGGTCGGCTCCCGACCATGAAATCTAACCAGGGTTCGCCCGGCCGGTATCCGGCCGGATCCCGACCATGAAATCTAACCAGGGGTAGCCCGGCCGGAATCCGACCAGAAACATTGTTGTAGTAGGTCCAAGCGGGGCAATTTCTGCACGGAATACAATACTTTTCCACGTAGTTCCGCTTTCGATTTCCATTTTTTTTTTCGGACCCACTTTAATTTATTGAAGTATCAGATTTTTAAAAAGAGACGATTATTTATATTTGAATACATATTAATAACTATTCCAGGTGGAGAATCTATGGTATACTTGTATATGGGACACTGAGGTCGTCCGATTTCATCAACAGGGCACATTTTTACAGAAACAAAAATACCGTCGCCTTTTATGAGAGTACAAGTATAAACAATGTAATCCGTATAATAAAACACTCAAGTGTAACATTTTTTATTATTTCTTAGTTTTCCTTGCTTCAATTTTAAATTGTAATGAGTGCCAATTTATTTACGTTTTTACTAAATAGTACATTTGTCAGCGCATTAAAGTTTCGGTAAAATACATCTCGCTCGTGAAAATTTAATTAGGCGCCCGCTTCACTACACAATTTCAAAAACATCATATGAAAGGATGATTTTTTATTTGAATACTGATTTTCAATTATTACTATATTAGAATAAACAACAGGTTTAAAAATTCCATGAATGAAAACTTCCACCCATTTGGAATGGAACATTAATTTTTCAAACGATCCTGAAAATTCTAACCAATTTTCATACACTAGACTTTCAATTGTAGCACGGGTTTGGTTCTGATCTTGACTTGTAGGTGCATGAGGTTTAACCGCCCATTAGGCGTTTTCGGGTTAGGAGCCTAACATATATATTACAACATATATTACAGTTTGAGAACTCATTTAATATAGTGATCACTCGGAAAGAACCACATTTCATTGTTAGCAGGTCCCTCGCAGAAATCGCCATATATTTTCCCTATTACCCATCTGGCCCCGATCGGGCTGGCATGATCTGGCCCGGGTACAGAAAACATCGAAGAACACTTGAATATTTTAACCGAAGTGTTCAAAACAGCTCATCGTTATGGCTTAAAGTTCCGCCTAGATAAATACTCATTTTTATACACGGCAATGACATATCTCGGTTACTTGATAAACGAAAACGGTATAAGACCAAGCTTAGAAAATGTTAAAGTGATTGTTAATTTTCTGACTCCAAAAAATGCGAAAGAAGTTCATTGGAATGGCAGGTCATTTTCGGCGATTCGTACCGAACTTTTCGATAATTGCGAAACCGCTTTTCGATACCTTTAAGAAAGATTCTAAATTTAAATTTGGGAAAAAAGAAAATGAAGCATTTGAATTATTAAAAGAAAAGTTAATTTCGTTTCCAATTTTAGCTGTTTATTTGCCTCATTTGGAAGCAGAGCTACATTGCGATGCAAGCGCAACCGGCTTCGGAGCCATTCTTATGCAGAAACAAAATAATGGAATTTTTCAACCAGTTTCTTATTTCAGCCAGTGAACAACACATATAGAATCGAAATACCACAGTTTCGAACTCGAAACTCTCGCAGCAGTTTACTCGATAAAACGCTTCCACGTGTACCTCTACGGGAGAAAGTTCAAAATTATCACCGATTGCGATAGCTTTAATTTAACTTTGTAAAAGTAAAATCTTAATCCACGCATTGCAAGATGGGCAATGTTTTTAGAAAATTACGATTATGATATCCAAGACCGTCCGGGTAAAAGAATGGGACACGTGGATGCGCTTAGTCGTTGCCACAGCGTACTAATTTTAGAAGCGAACACATTCGAGCAGGTCATATCCATCAAGCAAGATCAGAACATTGAAATAAAATCAATACGCGAAAAATTAGAAAAATCAGAGGATAAATTCTTCGAGATGCGTGACGGACTCGTTTATAGAAAATACGAAAACGAGAAACTTCTATTTTATGTACCGGACTCAATGATCGAAAAAGTCATTCACACATGTCATGACGATGTAGGTCATGTAGGATTTGATAAAGTTCTTCAGAAAATAACGACAATTTATTGGTTTCCAAATTTAAGGGAAAAAATTAGGAATTACATACCGAATTGTTTAAAGTGCATAGAATTCTCGCCGAAGTCTGGTAAAAAGGAAGGTTACTTACATAACATTCCAAAGAAGGATGTCCCTTTCGACACGGTACACATAGATCATTACGGTCCTTCAGAAAAAACGAACAAAGGGTTCAAACACATCTTATCTGTCATTGATGCTTTTACGAAATTTATTCGCTTGTACCCATGCAAGTCAACAAAAACAGAAGAAGTAATTGCTCATTTAAATAATTACTTTCGCGTCCTGGTAGTGTTTTCGGAGGTGACCCTTGTTCTAACGTTTACATAGTTTGTTCAATTGTTGACATTAAATTTTCTTTGGGCGAGGCAGTTTCAAGTGACGGGTAACCAAAAAAAAAAAAATATATATATATATATATATCCCGTCACAGTTCAGGAAGTGAGCTCATATGCAACATTTTTGAGACCACTTCCGTTTAATGTAAAAAGTCTATGTACGGATATTTGCAGTACTCACAAAGACGAACAATTGATCTCAATGAGTTTTTTTTTTGATAAAGCAAAAGTTACTGGAGTTATAGCATTTTCAAAATTCCAAGAAACGAAAGAAAATTGAACATTTTAAGCCAAAAAACGCACGATATGAAAAAAAGTGAGATCGAGGAAAACGTTGCTTTCCGAACACCCTACAATACTGTCATAATACATTTTTGAATGTTTGGAAAAATTCCAAATTCAAATTTTTACGGCACAAGAAAATAATGAAAAGTTCAAGAATTCCATTTTGCGGTCAATCTATGCAAGATACGAAAAAATATGAAAAAAAATTGTGCATATAAAAAAATGAATAAATTTTTTATTGATCACTTTGTCGTAGGATGCGTAATTTTTTTCTAATCTTAGAAAATAAAATAAAAAATAAACGAATTAAATTTTCGCACAAAAGACAGAAGCAATGAAAGACATTATTAGAGAAGAGTTGCTCACAACAAAAAGAGCTATCAAAATCTGTCATGAATAATATTTTTGAAGAAGCTTAGTTTTTGTTTTAACCATAAGAAATAGCATTGAAAATCAACTCGTAAGAAGTAAAATTAAACATAATCCAATGAAAGGTATAGAAAAACGACACAAGTTGCAATAAAATGTTTAATACAAAATAGGTTTTTTTACTGGATGCGTACTTTTTTAAATTATAAAAAGAAGACAATGCAAGTACGTTTGATGCAATACCGATGCATATTACAGGGGCGGATCCAGAGGGGGGGCGATGGGGCGATCGCCCCCCCTGAGCTTTTGATACAATTAGTTGAACTCTTCAAATAACTCATTTACTAAACACTTTGATTTAAAAAAAAATGTCCGTGCAAGGAGTCATTGTTTTGTCCGTATTTTTATGATCGTTACATAAACTTAGCTTCTAATATCAATTCGCGACTTTAGAAAGAGAAATTTAGTTTATTATACAAATGAACTCGCAATGATTGAAGGCTCAAATACGACAATTTTTGATAATTTATGTTAGCACATGTGCGATTTATCAATACTGATATAATATTTATATGTATATAATATTTAAAAACGTATTGTACAATACATTCAGTATATTAAATGGGATTTACCGCGGTCCTACTGGGAGCCGATGTCATTTTTTAGATGACAGTTACTCCCAGTGGGACCCTGCGGTGTTTGTTAACCTTTAGTTTTTAATTATATATATAGAAAGGTTATTTGTCTAACAAAATTTTTATCTTTAACTTTTGATAAATTTGCGCCTCTTCATAACCTTATAGCAAAAAAGAAGTCCGCTCCTTGGATTACATCTTATATCAAAGACTTGATGTCTGAAAGAGAGAAAAAACGTAGATTGGCTGTAAGAACAACAAATAGTATTATTCAAGCCGAATTTCGTAAATTGAGGAACTTAGTTCAAACCAAGATCAGGAATTCATAAAACCAATATAATTACAATGCCATTAAAAACAGGAATGAAAATGAAAACACCTGGTTTCTCTTGAGACGACTTGGACTTATTCCTCCAAAACACTTGGCTCCTGATTACAATTTTTCCCCCGCAGATCTTTTAACAGCCTTCACCACAAAATCCACACTCCTTGCAAACAGCACCCCTTCCTCGTCCGCAGTTCCCTCTACCTTTGATGATACTATATTTTTTTTTCGGACATATCGCAAGAAACCCTAATTAAAGAACTCTTAGAGGTCAAATCAAATGCTCAACATTCTGATGGTATCTCAATTAAAATGATTCGCTTGGCTTTACCAGTCATTTGTCCTATTGTCTTGCATATCTATAACGCATCTGTACAGGTGGGAATCTTTCCTGATACCTGGAAAGGGGCGACTATTCGCCCTGTTCCTAAATTATCTAACCCTACATCTCCCAAAGATTTCCGCCCGATATCCATCCTCTGTGCCTTGTTCAAATCTCGAACGCATTGTCCATCAGCAACTTACCGCACATATTGAAACTAACAATTTAATGGCCCCAATGCAATTTGGGTTTCGTGCCAGGCATAGTATTCTTACAGCTACACTTAAAGTAACTTCTGACCTTAAACTGGCAATTGGTAGAAGGGAAATAACTGTTGTTGTCCTTTTTGTCTTTTCTAAGGCGTTTGATATAGTTAATTATAATTTACTATTGACGAAGCTCAAGTCACTTTTCCTCCCAAATATGGCTGTTAAATGGTTTGAATCTTATCTTAGTAATCGTTCTGAAAGAGTACAAATCAGCAATAGTGAGCGTTCTGCTTGTGGGGAGGTCAAGAGTGGTGTCCGTCATGGATCTAGGCTTGCACCCACTCTATTTAATATTTATACCACTGAACTTTGTAGCCTATTGTCACTCTTAAGAGCTTACTTCAAAAGGTACAGGAGGATATTGATTTGGTGGTGCAGTGGGCCTTGACAAACGGTCTCACGGAAAGCTTTTGATTCAACCTCCCATAGACTTATCATCTGTCTGTTGGAAAGCTTAAAGGTTCATCCACACATCGTCAGGTGCATAGAGAGATTAATGCCGCTTTGGAAAACCAGAGTTACTATCTCGTCTGGAAAACATCGTGTGATCACTAACAGTGTCACTTTTCAGAGAGATGTGTTTCAGGGCGACACCATCAGCCCTCTTCTGTTTTGCCTCACATTATTACCACTACCTCTCGCACTTACCCATTCCGAAAGGTACCTCCGCGGCAAACCTGGAAATCGAAAACATAAGATCACTCATGTATTTTCCATAGATGATCTTAAGATGTATCTTAAGATCAAGAGAAACTACGTCTAGCTATAGACATTATCAAAGAGTACACTCAAGAGATTGAAATGGAGTTCGTGTTAGCAAAATGAGCCAAGGTTTATTTGATGGTTGGAAAACTTAATGGCATCCCGGAAGACCCTCAGCTCGTCAACAGAAGCGCTATACGACACCTTGGCGCTAGAAAGACCTATACATACCTGGGTGTGCCACAGTGCCGCATTCAGGACGGGAGATCGATAAAGGATACTCTACGATGCAGATACAAACGTCTCATCCGACGGATTTGTTCTTCCGAACTGTCGGCGAGGAACAAAGTATCTGCGACGAACATGCTTGCCTTTCCCGGTAGTAATCTATTCATTTGGAGTGGTTCCATGAACTAAGGACGAGCTCTAATCCTTCAATATCGCGCTTCGAAAGGTTATGCACATGAACAAAAGCATGCATCTATCTTCTATTCCGCGACTTTACGTCTCACGGCATCAAGGTGGTCGCGGAATACTGAATCTTGAATGTCTTCACAACAGTATTATTCTGGGTACAGCACATATAGCCGCAAATGGACAAGACCCTATGCTTCAAATGGTCAGGAAAGACGAAGAAGTGGGCAAAGGGGCATTTCTGTACATATCAGCGGAGAAGGTGTCATTTCCACTCTAGCATATTGTCGCCACATTTGGGGCCAAGACATTCCCGATGATAGCTGCCCTAGTAAAAATGCCTATTATAAACCAAATAGAAACCTAACAGGATGTGGCTTCTGTCAGGTCCTATTACTGTCGAAAGTGGGTTTGGTTCCTGGTTCTATATGGTGTTCTATTAGGTAATTGTGAACATTTTAATTGGATCTTATTAGGGTCTAATGTGTCGGTATTCGGCACTCGTACCGTATTAGCTATTGGTTTCTAAGTAGAACTTAAGTGGAACCGAATCAGATTTGAATCCGACGTCTGTGCGGTTTCGTATTTGGTAATTTTGAACTTTCTAATTGGATCCGAGAAATTAGTCTTCAAAAGTAGGGTAACTTTGACTAAGTATATTTTTAATATGATAAATGTTTATATAAAATTGGAAAATGTTCCTTGAAGCTCATTATTTTTTGAATCCTGGCATACCTCAAAAGTCATATTTTCCCCTATACTTTCGAAGGAAACTGTGGCCGGCGATGACCTTACAAAAGCTCATGTCCACGCGCTCTTAAGTGCGGAAATGAAAGGCAGAGCGAGGGAAAAGTGTTAGCGTATGGAAAAGGGGTGCTGGGGCACCAGCTTTTAGGTGGAATTACAGGGCACCTTGTGTGTGACTAAGTTAACTTGGAGGAGCCCCAAAAAAGGCACCCCTGACGCTCAAGCTATGCAGCCTATTGTGTGTGATAAGAGTGCATTTCAAGAGGATAAGAAGAATGGACTAGTGAGAGCCAGTTAGTGGCACATTGGTGATTCAGTATGTTTTAAGAAGGTTCGATGATTATCGACTTTCTATACTTTTTGGCTGAATTAAAAATATTATGTACTTCAATGGTCCCTTCATCACCCAGGAAAGTTTCAGCTAGGTTAACATAACAATTTTTCGAAATATTTGTTCATAAAATTGCTGGTTTAAACATGGACTCTTATGGCAACATTTCAGACTTACGCACATCATGAATTTTAGTAGTCTGGATATCTATACAATTTTGCGAGAAAACATCGAATATGAAAATTAAAATCTTTCTAAATACATACATATAAGAAAATGTATATGTGACCGCGAAATTAACGTACTTATGTTAAAATAAAGACAGCCTTCTCGGTCTTGATGGCTGAGTAAAATACTTCCGTAGCTGCTGAGAAGCAGTACTAGCCAACATCGCATTGACTAGCTACTAGCTCTATGAACGTAGCTGGACTAAGCAGAAGAGGAAAAAGAGAAAGACACACCATAGGAAGAAAAACCTGTTAAATGGAATAGATAAAAAATTATATATAAATGATTCCCCTGAATTGTGACGTGAAAACGGGATATTCTAACTTATTCAAAATTGCATTCACCTGTATCTTACACAATTGATGCATTCATTATTTTAAAATAATTTGAAAAAAGAATAAAAGTATTGGAAAACGTTCAGCATATCAAATTAATCACGTTTCTTTGACATAATTTATTTACATGAGAAATTGATTCATATAAGTTATGAAAATAGCTAAGGACTTATGGTTCGTCACAAAACAGTTACGAAATTATTATATATATATGCATATCAATATATTGCATATCAATTCGTCAGTTCCGCGATTATACATTTCACGCCGTCAAGGCGGACGCGGACTTCTGAATCTCCAGTGAAAATCAAACTTTAGTATTTTAAATTTTGTTTGTTTCCCAAATTCTGGGAGACACGACTTTCCTCTACTCAAGCAGGATAGTTGTTATTGGAAGCAGATTGCATATAAACTAGTAGCAGTAATAAATGAACATTTTTACTTTAACTATCATTTCCTTACTCTTATATTTCAGCTAAATTCATCGATTCTCCTGACCAGGATTTAAAAAATATTTCCAACCCTTTAGTATTTGATGTGAAGAGTACATACTAATTTATTCCCACAGATGATTCTAAATCCTGAAAATGCTTTCTATAAAAATGATATCTCCAAATATTTGAAGAAGACGTTATGGATCAATCTTAAGAACTGAATATAGAAGAAACGTGCCGTAGGGCGAGTTTGTCTGCAAACAGGATAGCGTTACAAATTCCTTCAAAGAGCCGCAGTATTCGAATTGAATGGAGGAGGGGTAGCTTGAATCAGAAACTGGGTGGTGGCCGGGTATATAGCGTCATGCGCCGGGGGCAGAATCAGCGGATTAGCCGGTTTGAATACATCTTTACTGATCCCTCTGCTCTCCATTCCTCCTCGGTGCTATCCATCCAGGAAGGCAGCAGAGGAGAGAAGAATGAATTTTAATCCGAGATTCATATATGGAATATCGCGTATGACTATGTGCTCCATTCCTCCATTCCGCCATGAGATCTTGATCACGGGGGAGGGCCATGTTTACCCCTCGTAATGTTACGCCGATCCCTGAGATTCTATGAGCTTATTTTTGTGAAATTGAATCCATTAGTGTCCTTGTTATTGAAGGTATTATAACGTATCCGGCCCACGGCCCGATCCAAGCCATATGAGCATTGCTTCGTAAGTGGACACCTGCATTCGAAATATTCTATAGGTGGCGAATTAATGCATTATCAAAAATAATGAGTAAACAGAAAAAAATTCATATAATGCCTTCTGTATAGAGGGTATCTATTGATTTTTATTTTAGAAAAGGAAATTACTGGATTCATGCACTAAAACTCTAAATTTTGTATGAGGATAATAATATTAATAATAAAAAGTTTTGAAATTTGGACTGTTACTATTTTTTTAAAGGAACTTCGAAAACCCAATTTTTTTTTATTATTTCACGTCCAAAATAGAACCAAAATCCCTATTTCAGAGTAAAAGAATGATATGTGTAGTGTAGTAGATACATTTTAGAGCGATAATTATGTTCATCTGCGTTCTCTGTTAATACAAGTTAATATTATTATTTTTTATTATTATATCATTAAGCCGTTTCCCTTTCGGTGTAGGCGTGAATTGCTCGGTTGGAAAGTAGTGATGTGTGGATTACCTATTTGTGACACATGAAATCCTTTGGAATAGTCAGAAGATCAATATTAACAAAGTTTCAATACATTTGGACCACAATAGTGTAAGCTTCAATGATTTTTTCGAAGCTGTCATAATAGACGAGAAACACCAAAAACACACTTTTCAACTTGAAAATTAAACAATTATCTTAAATAGTCTCATTTTATTACTATTTGATATTGCATTCGTAATTGCATATACTGAACCAAACCTCACTCGTTAATAATAGGTAGATTTTTTTAAAATCCACCGCGCCGCATTTCCCGCCGCGCCGCTTTACCCGCTTCTCCCCTAAATCACCAAAAAGTTTTAAATTTTTAAAAATGGGACTTGTTCTAATTAGTGTACGTATCCAATGGGCACAACATTTTACGAAGTCTTTACAACATCGTTACGTGATCTTTACGACGACTTTAAATCATCCTATATGTCCATGTCGTCAAGATGTCTACGATGTCGAAAAGACATCGTCAGATCATACGACGTTTTTACGATATCGTAAATACATCTTAACCACATGGACATAGGGTGTCGTAAATTTTTCGTAAAGATGTTGTAACGATGTCGTAAAGATGTCGCCAAATTTTGAGCCCACTGGGTAAGTATTTACAATACTATTTAGTCAATAGAACTATAGGGGTTACTTACGGGAATGCACATTTGACAAAATATTCCGAAGTCTTTATATGTATGTATTATTTTAATTTGAGATTATCTATCGAAATGCAAAAACAATTTGTTATGTTTTTGTTTCCCCTTGATGAGGAAAAAAGAAATACCTATTATAAGTAATAAATACTAGAGAAATATTAACCGTAAAATATTTTGAATATTTGGACACCATTTTGATGGTGGAAGGAGAAATGCCTATCACAAATATTCAATATAAAAGAAGACTTTCCTTGTAAAATTAGCAACACTTTTTACGAGGAAAAAATATTGTAGAGGTATGTGAAATTTAATTATGTCGCAAACATCATTGTGTAAATACCGCAGGGCATTTTAACTTAAAAAATCTGTTAATTCCAAACCTAAAATTTGAAAAGGAATGAAAATGAACTATAAATTCTACCAAAAAAATACAAAACAATGAAAATAATATCGATAGGAACAAATGTTCAGCCTTTGCAAAATAAAAAAACAAACGTTACCTTCAATGTTTCCTTTTGTACTTTTGCAGATTGCTCGTCGTCCGTCGAATTTTCGCTAACACTTACGAGAGTCCTTTCGCTTGGAACTCGGTGTCGATTTTGTGCCGAAATGGCGGCCTCTAATTTTTCCTTCGTGTCTACAAAACAATGATGCGAGGAAAAATTTTCTGAAGAAAAAGTTTTTTCCCAAAAATGTCAAAAGCACTATCGGCTTCAATAACAACAATAACATTTAAAAATTAGATAGTAAATTTTCTGAGTCAAGATTTTCTGTAGAAAAAATTTTTTCTCAGAAATTTGAAAAGCACTATCGGCTTCAATAACAACAATAACAGTAAAAAATGCGATAATAAATTTTCTGAAGGCAAATTTTTCTGGAGAAAAAATTTTTTCCCAAAAGTGTCAAAAGCACTATCGGCTTCAATAACAACAATAACGTTGAAAAATTCGATAGTCAATTTTCTGAGGAAAAATTTTCTGAAGAAAAAATTTTTTCCCAAAAATGTCAAAGGCACTATCGGCTTCAATAACAACAATAACATTGAAAATTTCGATAGTAAACTTTCTGAGAAAAAATTTTATGAAGAAGAAATTTTTCCCAAAAAATGTCAAAAGCACTATCGGCTTCAATAACAACAATAACATTGAAATTTTATTGTTGTTATTGAAGCCGATAGTGCTTTTGACATTTTTGGGGAAAAATTTTATTTCTTAAAATATTTCCTCAGAAAGTTTACTATCGAAAGTTTCAATGTTATTGTGGTTATTTAAGTCGATAGTGCATTTGACTTTGTTGGGAAAAAAATTTTTCCTCAATAAATTTACTATCGAAATTTTCAATGTTATTGTTGTTATTGAAGTCAATAGTGCCTTTTACATTTTTGGGAAAAAAATTGTTTCTTCAGAAAATTTGTTCTCAGCAAATTTATTAACGAAATTTTTAATTTTATTGTTGTTATTGAAGCCGATAGTGCTTTTGACATTTTTGGGGAAAAATTTTTTCTTCAGAAAATTTTTCCCCAGAAAGTTTACTATCGAAATTTTCAAAGTTATTGTTGTTATTGAAGACGATAGTGTTTCTGACATTTTTGAGGGAAATTTTTTTCTTCAGAAAATTCTTCCTCAGAATATTTACTATCAAAATTTTTAATGTTATTGTTGTTACTGAAGCCGATAGCGCTATTGACATTTTTGTGGAAAATTTTGTTCTCCAGAAAATTTTTCCGCTGCAAGTTTACTATCGAAATTTTCAATGTTATTGTGGTTATTGAAGTCGATAATGCCTTTTACATTTTTGGGAAAAAATTTTCTCTTTAGAAAACTTTGCCTCAGAAAATTTACCATCAAAATTTTTAATGTTATTGTTGTTATTGAAGCCGATAGTGCTTTTGACATTTTTGGGGAAAAATTTTTTTTTCAGAAAATTTTTCCTCAGAAAATTTACTATCGAAATTTTTAATGTTATTGTTGTTATTGAAGTCGATAGATCAAATATTGTATTAACATTTTTTTAAAATATTTTCTTCACAGGTTTATTTGTTTTTTCATACCTTTAGTTATTCCCTATAAATAATCCCTGATGATGAGGTCTAAATGACTTCGAAACATGTTGGTCCCTGGTAGTATGGAGCATAGAGAGCATAAAAAGGACGGAGAAAGGAAAAAGTTAGAGGTTGATTTTTGGTTGACTTTTTCTCTTTTTCTCCCTCTTTTTTCATCGGAAACAAAAAAATCAAACAGATTCTTAAAATATCCCAGCACGGCTATAGCCGGGACTGAAACGAATAAAAAATATTGAAAATTGACAAAATGGCGCCCATTTGAAATTTTGTTTGCGAATTTTGACTTTTTTGGGAGTAGTTTTTGACTTAATAAAAATTCTAAAATCATTATTTTTTATTTATTTTCGTTCGGACATCAGCCAAACATCTGCTAAATATATCCTCTAAATTTGAGTTCAATCGTTCTAGTAGTTTTGACGGAATCATGTCAGCCATTTTAAAAAATCGTGTGTTGTGAAAGACGCAACTAAAAAAAAGTTAACCAATAGGAGGCAACTCAACCACAGCCAGCCATATTGGATACGTGAGCGAGCGAGAATGAAGTATATTTCAAATGAGGAAGAAAAACCTTTTTAAGACGAACAATGACTCTATTATACACATTTATGACCTGCCTGCCTGCTCTCCACAGCGTGCGGCTGAGTGCTCTCCACAGCGTGCGGCTGAGTACTCTCCACTCTGTGCAGTTGACCCTGCTGCAGCTTCGTTAAAAAGTCCAAACCAAACAAATTCCTTTGCGTACAAATTCCACATACTATATGCTATCAAAAAATAAAAAAATAGATTTTTAGTCCGATCAAATAGAAATACCCCCTTAAAATCGTCCGAAATTTCACACCTCAGTTTTTTAACGGATCTCCACGTTTTGAGACTCCCTGAAGCCAAAAATCATGTTTTGGCGATGGCGTCTGTTTTAAATTTTTGAATTTTTTAAAAAATATTCAGAGTTTTTTACAATTTAAAAAACTTCACTATATTATGTTCCCTAGCCAATCCTGCCCAAATCAGTTTGAAACACTCGTTGTACAAAATTTTATTTTAAACTTTTTTCAAATTCGAAAAAAATCTCGAAAAAATTTTCAAACATTTTTTACAATATATATATATACAGCTTTTGCACATTTTCAAAAGCTTTTCTAAATCATTGGACTCAAATATAAGGACCCACATATTTAGGGGCATTTAAAGTTTAAATCCCTCATTTAAACTCGGGGAAAACCTGTAGGCCATTGTTCTAGAATCGAGTACGAACCTTACGGAATTTAGGGAATTCATGGAATTTACAGTATCAATGGAATTCACGGTATCCATGGAATTCACGGGATTAATCGAATTCGCGAAATTCATGGAATTCGAATTCGCTTGGTCAAAATATTTAATAAAATCGACCTTTAAACTGTCAAATTTCATTAATTGTATATAGAAATGAACCCTAAGGGAATAGACACGATTTCCGGAGACCGTTTGTGCGATTTGAACCTCTTCCGCGCGGATAATTTAGTATTTTATTGTTGATCTTAATTCGCTTGGTCAATATATTTCATAATATCGACATTTAAACTGCCACATTTCATTAATTGTATATGAAAATGGACACCATATGGGAAGAGACACGATTTCCGGAGACCGTTTGTGCGATTTGAACCTCTTCCGCGTGGATAATTTAGTATTTTATTGTTGATCTTTATTCGCACGGTCAAAATATGTAATAAAATCGACCTTTAAACTGTCACATTTCATTAATTGTATATAACAATGGACCCTATAAGGGGATAGACACGATTTCCGGGCACCTTTTGTGCGATTTGAACCCCGTGCGCGCGGATAATTTTGGATTTTATTGTTGATTTTCTTTCGCTTGGTCAATATATTTCATCATATCGACCTTTAAACTGTCACATTTCATTAATTGTATATGAAAATGGAAACTATAAGGAATAGACACGATTTCCGGGCTCCTTTCGGGCGATTTGAACGGTGTCCGCGCCGATAATTTCGGATTTTATTATTGATCTCATTTCGCTTGGTCAATATATATCACAAAATCAACCTCTAAACTGTCACATTTGATTAATTGTATATGAAAATTGACCCTATAAGGGAATAGACACGATTTCCGGGCACCTTTTGTGTGATTTGAACGTCGTCCGCGCAGATAATTTCGGATTTTATTATTGATCTTATTTCGCTTGGTCAATACGTTTCATCATATCGACTTTTAAACTGTCACATTCGTTTAACTTTATATGAAAATGGACCCTATAAGGGAATAGGCACAATTTCCGGGCACCTTTTGTGCGATTTGAACCTCGTCCACGCAAATAATTTCGGATTTTATTGTTGATATTATTCCGCTTGGTCAATATATTTCATAATATCGACCTTTAAACTGTCACAGTTCATTAATTGTACATGAAAATGGACCCTATAAGGTAATGGATACGATGTCCGGGCACGTTTTGTGCAATATAAACCTCTTCCGCGCAATAATTTCGGACTTTATTGTTGATCTTATTTCGCTTGGTCAATATATTTCATAAAATCGACCTTTAAACTGTCACATTTGATTAATTGTATATGAAAAAATTTTCAATTCATTTCCATTTTCAACCACTGAAAATTAAATTTTCAACAGTTGAAAATGAAATTCTAAATTATCTTTAATTTGAAATTTCCTTAACCTTTCCAAAACTTCGAAAAAACCTCAAAATTGTATTTCGAAATCTTCAGAATTTTCGAAATTTTCAATAAGTGCTGAATACATTTGTAAATTATTCAAATTTTTCCTGAAACTTTTTAAAAATTCTGAAAACTTACAAAAATTTCCTAAAAATCTCCATATCCTTTCTTGATCCTGATCTTGAAAAGAAATTTGCATTTTTTAAGACCCTTTTTTTGAAGAATTCTTCTTTTTCCCTTTTTCCAATGAGCTTCCTCTTTTCTCATTTATTCACTTAAATGCAAACTGAGTTAACAGAACCCAATAAGAAAATCAAAATATTGTTCATTGGAAAATCATTATTTTTAATTGCAAAGTCTACTAATATATTTTTGGTTCAGAATTCACCTATTTTCTTATAAAGTCGATTTTTTTAGGTTGAAAATAATTTTTTTAACTGTAAATTTATCTATTCTATTTTTAGTTGAAAACTGACCACGTTAAGTTGAAAATTTGACTATTAAATTTTCATTAAGAATTCATCTTTTTTGTTAAACACTTATTTCATTGCTTAAAGATTTACCTATATTGTTCAAAATAATTTTTTTAACTGAAAATTTAACTATTCATTGTAGGTTGAAAATTTCTTTTTTTTTTAGTTAGAAATGCAACCATTTGGATGGAATTTCGTGTACATAAAAATATGTTTCTTAAGATTTATGGAAAAATTAAAAATGGAGAATACTCAACAAGATTTCAAAATATTTCTACATTCTCAAAAAATAATCCTGAAGATTGTAAGGTAATTATTTCAATTATGTAGATTAAAAAAAAAATGCAGAAAAAATTTGAATCATATTAAAAGATATTCATCTAGGTTTCCAGGGTTTGAAAAGATTTGAGAATAATAAAAAATTTGAGAACATTTCAACAATGTTTTGAGGAAATGTACATTTTTGAAGATTTAGAAAAAAATTGCAAGCGTACCAACGCAACATATTACAGTAACCTCCGGTTGAGCACCACAACGCCCTGCCGAGTTTCGAGCGCTTTTCAATAGGAAGGGTCAGTTGAGCCGTCAGGTATGGCACGGTAAGCGGACATCGCCTTAAGCCTCTTCCTTCAATAGTGGGGAAGAAATATCTCACTGGAAGTTGTTTCAACTCTAAGGTTCCCTTGATACTTTTCTTCGCCGAAGCTAAAAAAACGTGCTTACCGTCAGGTCTCAATTTCCAATTAATTATTTTTAAACAATTTGAAAATTCATCACTTTGGTTGAAAATGTAACTCATCTATTGGCATACTTTCGAAATGTAGAACAGGCCTGCCCAGGTAGGAGAAATCGATTCAAAGGCCACATGTTTGAGTTCCACCACCACTTCCCTCTGCTCAGCTTCAGAGACTTGGGGTGATGGTCACTCTCGTGCATGGACATAGGAAGGTAGGGGACTGGGCATCTCGTTGCGGGGTGGATTGGTTCAGAGGGGAAGGCCGCCATCTTACCATGAGAAAGATCTTATATATATATATATATATATAGCGTATCTGCAATCGTACGAAGTGGAAAGGTTATCGTATGCATTGCTTTTTCTTACAAGTTTGCATCTATTTTCTCTTGTTAAAGTGGAAGAAGTCGATAAGAGAATAAATGGTGAATTGTGCAGTTCCTCTTTGCAGTAATTATACAGGAAAGAGGAGTAAGAAGATAGGTTGGATGGTTACGTTTCACACGTAAGTAAAAGATATTTTTATTTTTTTCATTAAATAAACCTAAATATATATTAAATATGAAGAAACGGGTAAAAGCCACTTATAATAAAGGATATTTGCACTTCATGGAATCATGTGACATTATCTTATAAAGGCTTTCAGTTACACATAACCTATCAAACTTAGTGAAGCTTATGATAAATTTAAATTTGAAATTGAAAGCTTTTTTGGGATTCAATCGTGTGCAAAACTACGAATCTTGCCGACGTTTCGTTCACATTGCAGTTCACTTCTTCAGGGCTAACCTGAAACTGAAGTTTCAGTTTATGTTGTTCTTACATATATTCTCTACGATGCTTGTCATTGGCTACAACGCTTCATGGTAGGGACTGCTCGAACTTACTAAAACTAATACTTTTAGTAAGCTCAGGTCTTCTAAAGCTAAGTTGATAATATCTTTAACTTTCTTAAAACGGTGTAGGGACAATAACATCGTCTCAAAATTCTTACAGTTGAAAAGCCATTTGGGAACATCTAAATCCGAAACAATTCTACATAAAACAAGTTTGCTTCTCTTGAAAGAATACAACATACCAAATTGGTCTTGCACACTACCTCCAAAAAACTATTAAAACTTCACCTCTTCCTATCAAACACTCTCAGATTTCATATTTGGTCTAGATTGGACTGCATATTATTTGACCAATCCCAACGGATTAAAGATCTTTCTACTTAAAAACAAAAATAAAAATTGACAAATTACTTCCAGTAAGGCAAGCACCATTAACTAACACAGTAAAAAACATCTCTAACCATCCTCTCAGCAATTAAATGATTTCAGCCTTATCTAAAGGACATAATTTTGCAGTAGCTCCTAACCAACTACTACTAGTGCTTCCATACATAAGTCATTTCTTTTATCAATTTCACCAAATTTATAAGAAGATTTATGATAAATTCAATGCGGAATATTGGGCAAAAATATAAGTAAAAGTCTTTTTTGTGAAAACCATATTCTTATCTTTTTGAAAAAGTCGTGGCCATTCTATGAATATTTAAGTTTCTTTCAAATGTTCCGACAAATTTCAAAAAGGACGGTGAAACCAACCAGAATCCGAGAAGATCATTTGAGCAGCGGAAGTAGGCGAGAAACTATTATACTATAACTACTACTGATCACGTGATAATTGATTGAAACTTCAAAGAACATTAACACTTTCGAGAAATCTACCTAGAATAAATAGATTCATATAGATTATTATTATATTTTACACACATCTCGCATCATCACAAGAAATGACTAATAAAAAAGGGTTACTAAAAGTTTCGAATTGTTCACGTAACACTTTACTTGATGAAGTCAGAATGTTACTGAATAAATCTCTGGTATACTGCTACACAGCGTCACCTTTAATAAAATATTTACATAGACAAGATAATATCATTTCACTTGCAAAGACAATAATCGATACGGAAAATCCTACAATGACAGTTAAAAGAAGAGGTATCCTAATATCTGTCGTTTGGCTGTAGTTCTGAATAATTTCAGTGATTGGATTCGAGACGGGATTGACTATATGATCTTGCTTCCACTTTCCATAAATTCCAGACTGGACTAACTGTGACAAAATTCGATCAACTCGCCGAATGTAAGGGGATCCTGGTTCCAAAAGCATAGCAATGATAGTTTTTCGAAGACATGCTTTCCCGATCTTCATAGAGGCATGCAGCCTATCGTATTCTTGCATATAAAAATTTGCCATACTTTCTGACATGATGCAGGAGATATTTTTATGCTTCTTCAAGAACTTGATGCAGCTTCTATGTGAAGAGTCGATAATAGTTTTATTCAGCAAGGCTTCAACAATTTCGTCGTTTTCGCTAAATCGCATTACGTGTGAGGTTACTGCGTTCATAACGAGTGGAAGAAGAGAATTATTCAAATCTTCTAAGGTATTGATTTGCATTTCGTATTCTGTTGTCAACTTGATGTCAGTGAGAACTGAGAAAATTACAGATGAGGAAATAAAAAAAGCGAAAAGTTCGAAAACGAAGATGATTTGTTCTGCCAACTTTTGAGGCATAGGCGGAATTGAGAGTCCAAGCGCAGCTTCGAATATGTACAAAGGGGACCAAACACTGCTATCTGATTTCAGAATGTATCCTACGATGAGAGGAATCAACATCATTACCAACAATGTTACTTCATGCCTGAGAGCCTGTTTCGAGGCGTTCGCAATGTTGCAAACAATCCATCAGCAGTATGGTTGTCATGCCTGAGACCCCGTCTCGAGGCGTTTGCAAGGTTGAGAACAATCACACAGTCAATGGGTCAGTTTGTCATACCTGAGAGCCTGTCTCGAGGCGTTTGCAATGTTGCAAACAATTCATCATCAATTTGTCTGTCATTCCTGAGAGCCCGTCTCGAGGCGTCTGCAATGTTCCAAACAATTACACAGTCAGTAAGTAGGTTTTTCATGCCTGAGAGCCTGTCTCGAGACGTTTGCAATGTTGAGAAAAATCAAACAGTCATTGAGTAAGTTTGTCAAGGCTGAGAGCCTGTCTCGAGGCGTTCGCAATGTTGCAAAAAATCCATCAGCAGTATAGTTGTTTTGTCTGAGAGCCTGTCTCGAGATGTTTGCAATGTTGCGAACAACCCCAGAGTCATTGAGTCAGTTTGCCATGCCTGAGAGCCGGTCTCGAGTTGTTTGCAATGTTGCAAACAATTCATCACCAATATTTTTTGCATGTCTGAGAGTTCGTCTCGAGGCGTTTGCAATGTTGCAAACAATCACAGTCAGTGACACAGTTTGTCATGCCTAATAGCCTGTCTCGAGGCGTTCGCAATGTTGCGAACAATCCTTCAGCAGTATGGTTGTCATGTCTGAAAGCCCGTCTCGAAGCGTTTGCAATGTTGAGAAGAATCACACAGTCAGTAAGTTTGTCATTCCTGTGAGCCTGTCTCGAGGCGTTCGCAATGTTGCAAACAATCCATCACCAGTATGGTTGTCATGCCGGAGAGCCTATCTCGAGACGTTTGCCATGTTAAGAACAATCACACAGTCTGTGGGTCAGTTTGTCATGCCTGAGAGCCTGTTTCGTGGCGTTCGCAATGTTGCAAAAAATCCATCAGCAGTATGGTTGTTATGCCTGAGAGCCTGTCTCGAGACGTTTGCAATGTTGAGAAAAATCAAACAGTCATTGAGTAAGTTTGTCATGCCTGAGAGCCTGTCTCGAGGCGTTCGCAATGTTGCAAACAATCACAGTCAGTGACACAGCTTGTCATGCCTAATAGCCTGTCTCGAGGCGTTCGCAATGTTGCGAACAATCCATCAGCAGTATGGTTGTCATGCCTGAGACCCCGTCTCGAGACGTTTGCCATGTTGAGAGCAATCACACAGTCAGTGGGTCAGTTTGTCATGCCTGAGAGCCTGTCTTGAGGCGTTTGCAATGTTGCAAACAATCCATCAGCAGTATGGTTGTCATGCCTGAGACCCCGTCTCGAGACGTTTGCCATGTTGAGAGCAATCACACAACTCGGGAGCGTGTCGAATTTCCCGAAACGAATAACCCTTTCATTGTTATGAGATGCAGGCCGGTTCGAAAAACTGAAATTATGAAAACATCGCGTGATTCAATTTTAATTAGCAGAAATAGTTTCTTCATATAATTTCAAGAAAGTGAAAAAAAGATTCGTGAAAATCGGATAATATTTGCAGTAATAATAGAAATGTTGAAGTGCACACGCTAGTCTAATAGGATGCACTGCGCTATGAGAGGAAACGCACTTTTTTCGTTCAAGAGGTCTACACAGCCTTCAATTTTGCCCCAGTCCGCAAATAATTTTTTTTTATTGAAGGGCTCTACATTTCAAAGAGCACCTTAGTCAGAGATTGTTGAATTTCCATTTGTTTATTTATTATATGTTTAATTGATGTATGAGAAAATCGAGATTTTTCACAAAATCATTATTTAGTCTTCAATAGCGGTTTGCGTGTAATGAAAATCATCCTAAATCGATGCAAGAGTACTCCGAGAATTTAAATAATTGGTTTATTGTCTGTTCCAATTGTTCTAAACAAATGACATTAACAAACAGCCACATAGTGCAATTTTTGTTGAAAAGATTTCTTTTCGGATAAATATGCTTTAAATTATAGTAATGTTGTAAACAATTTTTTGCAAAAATTAGAATTTGTTTCTTCCTTCATTATCTGAAGTTATGAAGATATTCGGAAAAGTGATATGTGTTACATTATGTGTGTTCAAAGACAACAGTTTTTGATTTTGTAAGCAAATTAAATAAGTAAATATAAAACTTTATCCTGAAAAAGTAATTTTTTTTTTGCACTGAAACTGCTTCGAATGTTTGTGAGAGAGATATGCAGTATGTACAAATTAACATTAGATCATTTGTATTGTCTATTCTTGTAATCTTAAATGTCATGAATTTTTCATGTATTACAAAAAGTCCTTTGGTGATCCACTTTACAAGATCAATAAATCCATAACCTAAGACCGAAAGACACATACATCCTGCAATTTATAACCACCTGCCATGACAAAAAAACTGAATCTGAATTGTCTTAAATGATTCAGAGGAGTCCAACTTTGATAAAATCGCTCATTTAGAGATGTCGCTACAAACATTTTTTACAACAATTTTATATTGTTTCTTTTTTATGAAAATAGACACAAAAAGTATATATTAAAATTTACTTACGAAAATGATTCTATGTGCAATATTTTATATTATTGATCCACATTTTTTAATAGAAAATAGCTTGAAGCAAACAATTGTTTAAACAATGACACGACGTTTTTGACAGAATTTGCTACTCCTCGAAATCATTGAATATTATGTTGGGGGGGGTTTTTTTGTATTCTCCACAGGTTTCTTTAAATAAAAAGGGGAGGATATTTTATTTTTAATATTATTTCTAAATTGGAAAAATAACATTCTTTATTCTAAATATTTGTATTGATTAGGAATAATTAAGCATTAAAAAAACAACTAATTTTCAACTTTTCAAAATTTTGAATTTTCAAAGCCGAACGATTTAGAAAATAGTTGAATTTTAAATCGGAAAAAAAAGAATTTCCGACAAGAAAATCATTTACAATGAAGCCAGA
>JAABKJ010075445.1:188678597-188957760 GCA_011634705.1 Andricus grossulariae | reverse complement strand
ATTTTTGAGAGATTACAAGAGAATAAGCGAATTTTCTTAAGTTTCCACGGAAAATTTGAAATAATATTTTTATTTTAAAAACCTAATTTTTAAAAAATATTAAAAAAGATTCAAAAACATTTTCAAAATTGTTTGAAAAGGTTCTGGAAGATTTTAAAGCAATTTTTTTAAATTTGCAGGTCTCGAAAATAAGTTGGAATCATTTTAAAAAATATTTAGAAGTTGCTAAAAGCATTTTAAGGATTTTGCAAGGTTTCAAAATAATAATCTTTTTTGTAATATTCCACGGCAAATGTAAAATGATTTTTTATTTTGAAAAATTAATTTTTAAGGAATATTTGAGAAGATTTCAATAAATGTCAAGATTTTACTACTTGGTTGAAAGTTGATCTACTTTGTTAAAAGTTAATTTTTTGGTTGAAGATTCATCATTTTAGTTAAAAAATCTTCACTTTGGTTGAAAATTTAACTCTTGTGTTAAAAATTGTTTTTTCTGTGGTTGAAAATTAATTTTTTCAACTGAGAATTTAACTAATTACCGAGAAGATTCTTCATTTTAGTTGAAAATTCATCTCTTCGACTGAAAATTCTACTATTCCAGTTTTAGTTGAAAATTAACTTCTTTTTTTTAATTCATATTTTCGAGTGGAAAATTCTTTTTTTTTTTTGATAGAAAATTCAACAATTTGGTAGACAATTCAACATTTTGGTTGAAAATTCAACTATTTCGTTAAAACTTCAACTCTGGTAGAAAATTAATTTTTGTTGTTATAAATTAATTTTGTTAACTGGAAATTCAACGATTCCATTCTGGGTCGAAAATTTATCCTTTTTAGTTGAAAATTCTACTATTTGGTGGAAATTTCATCTATTTTACTGAAAATCCATCTTTGTTTGTAGAAAATAAATCTTCTTTGTTGAAAATTGAACTATTTTATTGAAATTTCTTTTTTTTTTTAATTAACTTTTTTTAAACTGAAAATTTATAACTATTCCATTTTTATTTGAGAGTTATTTTTTTTTAATTTATATTTTCGGGTTGAAAATTCAACTGTTTTATAGAAAATTCATTTCTTTTATTGAAAATTCAACAATTTGGTACAAAATCCAACTTTTTTGTTGAAAATTCTTATTTTTGGTTTGAAAATTCAACTCTTTCGTAGAATATTAATTTTTGTTGTTAAAAATTAATGTTGTTAACTGAAAATTCAACAATTCCATTTTTGGTTGAAAATTTATCTTTTTTAGTTGAAAATTCAACTATTTGGTGAAAATTTCATATAACTTGCTGAAAATTCATCTTTATTTGTAAAAAAGAAATATTTTTGTTTAAATCCAAATATTGTCAACTATTTTTTATTAAAAATTGAATCAAGTATTACTATTTTCTTGAAACTTCGTATTTGTTGGTTATACATTCAACTACTGGTTGAAAATTTAACTGATTTGTCAAAAATCCATTTTTTCATTAAAGATTCATTATTTTACTTGGCCATTCATTTGTTTGGTTAAAAATTGAACTATTTTATTGTAAATTTATTTTTTTCGGTGAAAATAATTATCTTTTAGTCGATAATTGAAATTTTTCATAAATTTCATCTTTTTTGGTAGAAGATTAATCCTCGTTGTTCAAAATTCATCTTTTTCGGCCACTTCTGACTGATTTCAGTCGTAAAATGCGCAATTTTTAAATTATTAGTTAATTCCTTCGGGAACATCCTTGAAAAATTGTCCGCTATTAGTATTGTTATATTGCTGCATCATATATCATATCACATACGCTACTTACGTCACATAATTACAAAAGAATTGTAAAAAAGTAATAAGAAATAATCCAATTACTTCCGAATTTATTGTACAACGTATAACTATCGGATCTACCGAAAAAGTGGAATTTAGGCCAATTTAGTATGACTACCATTTTTGTTAGTTAACCCTCCGTCAGAGGCAACCGGCCTTACAGGCCACCTCAAGCTGTTTTCGCTCATCTCTCCTACTAAAGAATGCACAGGGCTTGAACTTCTTATTATTTTTTAATCAATATAAGCTCTTTCGACACCCTCTAATTAGTTTAATGGCAGAATGCGTAAAATGTGACAGTGGTCCTTCATACTTGCCAGATTCCCTGCACCAGAGCGGAGGGTTTTTTGGGTTTCCGATCAAGAATTTGATGTCGATTTCATAAAAAATGAAAATGTCGGATTCAATATGGCGGACACTTGTACAAACAACTTATTCGATTTCGATGACAATCGTCATATTGGAGTTGCATAAGTCGATGATAATATATTTGTCGTCTTTTTTGTGAAAAAAAAATGGCGGATGCAATATGGCGGACAATGTTTTCGAAAACTTACCTTATTCCAACAAAGATCAGTATAGTGGTAGCTTATTGAGTCACTCGTTTGATACACACAAAACAATCGGTTTATTATCGCACGAAAATTGAAAAAAAATTAGTAGTAATCTGTGTAAATATGGTACTAAACATAGGAATAGAATAAAAACTCGCGAGAGACAGAAATGCGAGAAGAAAAAGAGAGGTTCGTGTTCACCAAAGCGGTGGGGGAGCAGGAGCGCGCGACTTTCTGATTCCGAGGTAGTGGGGAACGTCAACTCGGGACCAAAACATAAAGATAACTTTCTATAACAATTATGTATGATGTACTTCTCGAGTGAATACACTGAACTATCTTATAAGATCATTTTTTCTTCCTCGGAGAACTTTTTCCATAAAAATATTTATTTTCTTCTCTCAAAAAAATAGATGCCATTTTATTGGTGTTAAAGCTTTTTACAATTTTTCAAGTGATTCTGGAAAGATATGTACAATATCTCGATTGGTGGTCAGTATTGGCAGTCAGTACTGAAAGGATTTGCAGTCCAGCCCACAATATTCTCCAAAGAATATAAATTGATTTCGCCACTAGTTCCGTCTTTTTTCATATAATCATTTTGTCCAGCTGCTGCCACGATGTCCGTATAACAACTTGCCAACGATGAAATTTGACGGTTGTCAGCAGGTTGTTTGCTTTAAATTAATTAGCAATAATCAAGTCTTAATCTTTTTCTGAATGGAAATATTAAATTAACAATTTAAAAAAAACGAGCAATTTTTCTGACCGTTTTTTTACCAATAATGCAATTTTTAGAATAAAATATCAAATTTATATTGATGTTTTTTGAAATAATAGAAAAAACAAGGACAATATTTTTGAAAACTGATGAAAATTGATATCTGAAATGATGAATCTTCAATCAAAAAAAGTAATTAATTTTTATCAAATTAGGTCAACTTTCAACCCAGCAGTTCAATTTTCAACCAAAAATACTGATTCTCAACAATTTAATTTTTAATAAAAAATAGTTGACTTAAAAAAAAGTCCAATTTTAAACATTGAATCCTTAACCAAAACTGATTAATTTTCCACAAAATAGTTGCATTATTTAACTAAAAAATATTAAATTTCTACAAAAAGCACTGAATTGTAAAACGAATACGACGAATTTTTTACCAAAGAGTTGAATTTTCAACCAAGAAAGATTTTTCAGTTGAGAATAAAAAAAATTAAACCAAATTGTTGAATTTTCAAGCCGAAAAGACGAATTTGATAGAAAACAGTTACATTTTTAACATAAAAGTTAAATATTCAGAAAATAGTTGAAATGTGAATCAAACAGTTCAATTTTCTAGTAAATCGTTACATTTTAAAAACAAAAACCCTAATTCTCTACAAAATAGTTAAATTACCAACCTGAAAATATGAATTTTCAAAAAATAAATAAATAAATAAAACATAGAATAGGTAAATTTTTAATAAACAGTTTAATTTTCTATCAAATCGTTAAATCATAAACCCAAAATCCCGAATTTTCTACAAAATAGTTGATGTTCCAACTAAAAAAAAAAGAATCTTCAACAACAAAAAAAATATTTTTTATCTAAGTAGTTCGAATTTCAACTGAGGAGTTAAATTGTCCTCAAAATAGTTGAATTTTCAACGCAAACTGAATAATTTATAACTAAACAGTTGTATTTTTACCAAAAATTAAAAAATTCCTACAATCAAAAATTAATTTTTAAACCAAAAAGATGATTTTTCAACAAAAGAGTTGAATTTAAAAAAAAAGTCACTTTTCAAACAAATATTTGAATTTTCAATCACTGAAGATCAGATTTGAACCAAAAACAGATTGAATTTCAAGTTGAAAATTAATTTTTTAACTGAAAGATATGAATTTTGAATGAAATAGTAAAATTGTCAAGCAAATATATGAATTTTCAACTAAAATGATGAATCAACAACTAAAAAAATTAATTTTAAAGACAGTAGTTCAACTTTCGCCCAAGTACTTAATTACTATTTCAGTTAAATATTTACAATTTTAATTTAAAATTCTTCACTTTGTTTCAAAACGTAACTATTTTTTTGAAAGTTAGTTTTTTTTTTCGTTGAAAATAATTCTCTTAACTGAAAATTTAACTTATTCCAATTGAAAATTTCATAGTTGTAGTTGAATATTCATCTGTTTGGTTGTATTTTGTGGTAGAAAATTAATCTTTTTATTTGAAAATGAATCTTCTTGTTTAAAAATTCATTTTTTTTGTTGTCAAAAATGCAAGTGTTTCAGTTAAATATTCATCATTTTAGTTGAAAATTAATCTTTTTGATTTAAAATTCAACTATCTCAGTTAAATATTTACAATTTTAATTTAAAATTAATCACTTTGTTTCAAAATGTAAGTATTTTTTTTAAAGTTAGTTTTTTTTCGTTGAAAATAATTTTGTTAACTGAAAATTGAACTTATTTCAATTGAAAATTCCATAGTTGTAGTTGAAAATTTATCTACTTGGTTGTACTTTTTTGTAGAAAATTAATCTTTTTATTTGAATATTAATCTTCTTGTTTAAAAATTCATCTTTTTGATTGAAAATTCAAGCGTTTCAGTTAAATATTCATCATTTTAGTTGAAAATTCATCTTTTTGGTTTAAAATTCAACTATTTCAGTTAAATATTTACAATTTTAATTCAAAATTCATCACTTTGTTTAAAAATGTAACCATTTTTTTTAAGTTAGTTTTTTTTGGTGGAAAATAATTTTTTTAAATGAAAATTTAAGTTATTCCAATTGAAAATTCCATAGTTGTAGTTGAAAATTAATCAATTTGGTTGTGTTTTTTGGTAGAAAGTTAATCTTTTTATTTGAACATTAATCCTCTTGTTTAAAAATTCATCTTTTTGGTTTAAAATTCAACTATTTCTGTTAAATATTTACAATTTTAATTCAAAATTAATCACTTTGTTTAAAAATGTAACTATTTTTTTGAAAGTTAGTTTTTTTTTGGTTGCAAATAATTTTTTTAACTAAAGATTTAATTTATTCCAATTGAAAATTCCATAGTTGTAGATGAAAATTCATCTGTTTGGTTGTAGAAAATTAATCTTTTTATTTGAAAATTAATTTTTTTATTTGAAAATTTATCTTCTTGTTTAAAAATTCATCTTTTTGATTGAAAATTTGAGTGTTTCAGTTGAATATTTAGAATTTTAATTTAAAATTCTTAACTTTGTTTGAAAATGTAACTATTTTATTGAAAGATAGTTTTTTTGGTTGAAAATAATTTTTTTAACTGAAAATTTAACTTATTCCAATTGAAAATTCCATAGTTGTAGTTGAAAATTCATCTGTATTTCATTATAAATTTATGTACTTTGCTGAAAATTAATTTTTTCTGATAAAAAATGTATCTTCTTGATTGAAAATTCAAGTATTTGGCTTAAAAATTAATCTCCCTTGATAAGGATTCATCTTTCTATTTGAAAATCCAACTTATTGTTTGCAAGTGGAACTACTTTGTTAATTAATAAAAAACAATAAGATTTTACCCCACGCAATCGTCTTAAGTTTTTTTTGAATGAGATGGTTGAGGGGGTAAACATTATACGGCCCTATAAAATGAAATTTTTAGTTTGAAAATTAAATTTGCATTGAAAAAAACGAATTTCCAATTTAAAAAGAATAATTTTCAACTAAAAATAGGATGGTTAAATTTTCAGTCACAAAATGCAATTTTGAATTTCAAAAAAGCAACAAATTTCAAATCAAAAACAGTAATTTTTCACAGAAACAGATGATTTTTTAACAGTAGTTAACCTTTTAACCAAGTAGTTAAATTTTCAAACAAAAAAGATAAATTATCAATCAAATATTTAAATTTTCAAACGAAAAAATTAATTTTTTACCAAAAAATGAATTTTCAATAAAATTGTTGAATTTTAAAGCTAAAAAGACGAATTATCTACAGAACAGTTGAATTTTCAACCACATTTTAAATTTCTAACAAAATAGTCAATCGTTCAGTCACATACTTACTAGTTTTTTGAAAAATTTCGGCTTTAATTGGAAACGAAAAATTTGATTATTAACAAAATAGTTTATTTTTCGCCAAATTGTTGAATTTTAAAGCCAAAAAGACGTATTTAAAAAAAACACAAAGCAGTGGAATTTTTGACCATAAAATATGATTTTTCAACTAAAGTGATGAATTTTAAACCAAAGAAAATAATTACTTTTCAGAAAGTGATTTGACTTTAAGTGAAGTAGTTAATTTTCAACCGAAAAAGATTATTTCTCGACAAAAGACGTAATAGTAAATATTTCAACCAAGAAATACGAATTTTCAAAAAAGTAATTTGATCGTCAGCAAAAAAAGACTGATTTCAAACTTGCAGTTGCATTTTCCACTCAAAAGGATGAATTTTCTAGCAAGAAGATTTTGGACATCTGGATCTGGATTTTGAACATAACATAACATAGAAGATGTTTCTAACCAAGAAACAAATAATTCAATTTTAACCAAATGAGATAAATTCCGAAATGAAAACATAATGCTAGACTTTTCAACGAAAATTATTTGGATTTTTTTAATAAGTGCTATTGATTCTGTTTTAAGGGCATTTTTTTAGAAACTGTGAGAAAAAGAAGAATTGTTTGAAAAAATATTTAAAAATGGGAAGAACTTTCAATCTCAATATAAAGAGCAGCAATCGAAGTTAGAAGATGAATGGCCTAAAATTAGAAACTACCTTATGAGTGTTTTAAAATCAGCTAAATCAGTCACTAAAGATGATGCGCCATACGTTTTGGTATTGCCAACATTAAAGCATGGAATGTACAGTCTATTCTCAAAGAAAATATTGATGACCAATTTAACTTGTTTTTAAAAAAAGCTTACGTTTCAGAAAAATAAGGTATACTTTTATTCTACTTTTTACACTACGTTACAACGACAGATAGACAGAAAAAAAAGCGAAAAAATGAATCGTCTCAGGAAAATTATGAAAATATTCAAAAATTAAGTGTTCAGGAGAAAAGAAATTCATATCTCTCACTCGTCCAAGTAAGAATAATTTTAAACTATATATTTCAACTTCTATTTGCACTTCAGTCATTTGGCTTCGGTCATTGCTAGATTGTAGGATTTATAAAATTGTCTTCTCTATTAACGACTTACCGTAAATAGTATGAATATTTTTATTTCATCGAAGAGTCCAGCAAAACTGACAGACAAGTTAAATGTAATCCAAGTTTTGAAATATTTACACCTATCATCAATATATTTTTAAAAACATGTTTTCCTAGACTGGCCCTTATTTCTTAATTTTCAAATTTTTTTGTGCTTACCTCTCAAAATGCAAAAAAAAAATCTGCAAATTTAGGCGAAATCGGTTAATATTCAGGTGTTGCGCAAAGACCAGGAAGGTCTTTATTGATTTAGCGTGGAAGAAAGTCACCTTTTTATAAATCTCATCCTTAAACGTTATATGTTATATATAATTCCGTATTTCATTATATTATTCAGAATTCGTCAGATATTAAGAATGAATCATAAATTTCGAATGATTCGTGATATATCATCGTGTTTAAATATAAGACTTACAAAAAGGTGACTTTTTGCTATGTTGAATAAACGGAAAACTTCATGGTCTTTGCGGGGCCCCCAAATATCAATCGATTTCGCTCAAATTTCGAGGGAACTTTTTTGAGTTATTGGATAAAACAGGGTTGGGAAGGAGGAGAATCAGAGCAGAGCAATTCTTTAAAAAAATCTACCGAGTATGAATAACAACCACCATAATGTTTTTCTGTACAATTTGATATACCAAAAACCTTCATATATTAACAGAGGTTTTTTGACGGAAATTATTTTTGTTTATTTGAGATTTTCATAAATTTAATATTCTAATAATTTATATCAAAATCATGTATTTGATAACAATTTTTTCTTCCTCCTAGGACGAGTTCAAAAACTGCAAATTTGAAGCTCCAGCCATTCACGGTGATTATTGGAATTTTTAGCCAAAAATGAAATAGTTTAATTTTCAGTAAAAAAAAATAATTCTGAAGCAAAACAAGGAGTTTTAACAAAATAGTTGAATTTTCAACAAAAACAAAATTGATTTACAATCAAAAAGATGAATTTTCAAGCAAAATGAAGAATTTTTAATTAACAAACAATCACTTTTGACTGACAATTTTATTATATTTAATGTCTTCAGTTATCTTCAAATTTCAGATAAAGAATCGGATTTTTAACGAAATTGTTTAATTTCCAACTATGGAAATAAATTTCCAACCATAAAAATTAATTTCCAAACAAAAATGTAAAGTTAAATTTTCAGATAAAAAGTTGAATTTTCTACAAAATAGCTCAATTTTTTAAACGAAAGAAATGAATTTTTAACTAAAAATGAAATACTTTATGTTCAGTTTTAAAAAAAAATTTGAAGAAAAACAAGGATTTTCAACAAAAACAAGAATATTTTTCAACAAAAAAGATGAATTTTCAAACAAGAAGAAGAATTTTTTACCAAAAAGACGAACTTTCAATTAACAAAAAATCATTTTTTAACTGATAATTTGATTATCTTTAATATCTTAAATTATCTTAAAATTCCAGATAAAGAATCGAGTTTTCAACAAAATAGTTCAATTTTCAAACAAAAGAAATCAATTGTTTACCAAAAATGGAATTGTTTAATTTTCAGGTTAAAAACAAAATTTGAAGCAAAACAAGGATTTTCAACAAAATAGTTGAATTTTCAAGAAAAACAAATCACTTTTCAACAAAAAAGATGAATTTTCAAACAAGAGGAAGAATTTTCTACCAAAAAGACGAACTTTCAATTAAGAAAAAATCATTTCTTAACTGATAATTTTATTATCTTTAATATCTTAAGTTATCTTAAAATTTCAGATAAAGAATCAAATTTTCAACAAAATAGTTCAATTTCCAAACAAAAGAAATTAATTTTTTACCAAAAATGGAATAGTTTAATTTTCAGTTTAAAAAAAAAAATTGGAAGCAAAACAAGGATTTTCAACAAAATAGTTGAATTTTCAACAAAAATAAAATTGATTTTCGAACAAAAAGATGAATTTTCAAATAAGAAGAAGAATTTTCTGCCAAAAAGTCGAATTTTCAATTAACAATCATTTTTTAACTGATAATTTTAATATCTTTAATATCTTAAGTTATCTTAAAATTTCAGATAAAGATTCGAATTTCCTAAGAAATAGTTCAATTTTGAAACGAAAGAAATGAATTTTTAGCCAAAAATGAAATAGTTTAATTTTCAGTAAAAAAAAATAATTCTGAAGCAAAACAAGGAGTTTTAACGAGTATACAGACAACGACAACGACGACAGACAGACACCGACGTAAAAAACTATTTTTTCTAACTCAGGGTGCCTCAAAACGTCGACATTTGATGGAATCCATGAAAGTCATTTTTCACATAAAATCAATATCTTCTCATTATGATGAGAATGTAATAAAATTAGAAATACAATGTTTGATTAGGCTTTAAATAAAAAATAAATACAATGAACTTAATACTCCGAGGACAGTTCTTCCATCAGCTGCTTTTGCTTCTCGTTCCAACAAAATATCTTTCGGAGCAGAATGCAACTGACGCACTTTATGACCCGGTTTTAAAATTGTGTCGTCGCGTCGTATTGCTTTCTGCCATAGTTTGACATTTTCTTCACCTTTTGGCACAAAAAAGCCACTTTCGTAGGATTAGAATCATAATCCGAAGTACATTACACCCGGTTTTTGCTTTTTTTTCTCACTTCCACTATTCCTATGTTCTTGATTTTCTTTTCTTTTGAGGCGTCTTTTTCCTTCTTATTTTCCCAATAATTTAGAATTAAAATCAGTTCTTAAAACACTTTCTATCAAATAAAAATGGTCAAAAAACAGAGCCTGTCTGTACATCTACCATGTCGTTGTTGACAAATTCAGGTTTACATGCCACCCAGCGCCACCTACAACGCAGCTTACGCCAAAAAGCTGCGTAAACTAACGTCAAAACTAGTTGAAATTGAGAACTTCTTTCTCTCTAACCTGCCTATTCATCAACAGAATAATTCATTTAAAATCGTTAATACACACTTTTTTCGATGCTTTAGCAAAATATGTTTGAACAAATTTTTATTTTCGTAACTTTAATATTATCATGGATTTCAATTTGTTATATAGTCTGCAGATCTAAACAGTCTCCACATATTGCTTTTTATCTTTATCTGATGAAATGGTTGAATTTTAAACTAATGAATAGTGCGCGCTTCAGTTGCATCTCGAGCTTCGCGTTCAATAATGTATTAACCTCACGCTGCGCGATCGTTCATTATTCATCCTTCATATTTTTGCATATGAATTTCAAAATTAAAGGTGAAACGTCCACAACTGAAACTTATTGATCGTGAATTCTTTTTTACTAAAGCTCCTTCGGCTTCAACTAACACGTTTTCCTCACGTGTCTCGTAAGAAAAAAGATTGAAAGCAAATCATCAGATCTAATTCAGAAACAATTTTGTTATTAAATATTTTATTGTACCTTGTTTTTTTGTTTTTTTTTACGAATGCAACAAAAACTAAGCGTCAAATCGAAAAGTGATTAATAATGAATTAGTAGACCTTTTTTTGGGTGCATGACTTTCTTCTCTATTTTCAACTCTTGAAAATGAAAATTGAGTTTCCAACTGTTTGAAATTTAATTTTCTGCAGTTTTTAACACTTGAATTTTCAGCTTTTAAAATAGAAGAAAATTTTGAATTGAATTTTCAACTGTTGTAAATTGAACATTAGCATTTTATATCCAAAATTCAAATTTTCAAACAAAAATCATTACAATTTAAAGAAACATTAGAATCTTTTTAAAATTTTGGATCATTTTAGTGATGCTTCTCGGAAATTGGCATTTTTAACAGAAAAAAACAATATTTCAAAGAGGATTCGTATTTTTAAACAATTTTAAGTTATGTTCACGTTCCACGCCGTAAATTTATATTTTCAAACAAAAATAGTTATAAATTGAATGAGATTTAGAAATTTTCTACAATTTTGGATTATGTGAGTTTATCTAATAGAAAATTTGTATTTTTAGTGAAAAAAATTATGTATAAAAGAAGATTCAGAACTTTTTTTGAATTTTAGATATATTGACGTCTTACACCAGAAATCGGTATTTCTAGTATAAAATCATTATATTTAAAAAATATTTGAATCTTTTGAACAACTGTAGGTTCAGATAGCGGCTTCCGATATAGATTTCAAAGACTTTGAACTGATAAAATTTACAAGCTTGAACAATTTCGGATAAAGTTAGTGTTTTTCATCAGTAGAAATTGAATTTTCAACCTTCGAAAATCAAAAAACATTTAAGCTTGAAGAAAATAAAAAAAATCGTAAATATTTTCAAACTGAATTTTCAACTGTGATACATTGAACTGTTGAAAAAGAAATTTGTATCCTTCTTCAGTTTTGAACAGTTTGAAATTTAACTTTTTTAAAGTATTTACTATTGGCAAAATAATGTCGTGGCAAATTAATAGTGATCCAATAGACTCTCAGTAGGGAACTAAAGAGATTAAAAAAAATCCCAACTCTGATCATTTTCTTTATAAACAATAAGCATCAAATTTAAAAGAATGTTTACAATCCTGAATTTCGTTTATTACTTTATGTTAATGTTTTCCGTCTATAACTGCTATTGTTTATAGAAAAACATTAGATTCCAATGAACATTTACAATATTTGAACCATATGTTAGCTTGTTTATCGGAAATCGATTATTTTAAATATGATCATTTGACTTAAAAAACTAAACTGAAAACTTTAAACATTTTTAAGTTACGTTATTTTCTGTCGGGAAATTGTGTTTTTGAACAAAAATACAACAGTTCGATTGTCTATTATATTGTACAAAAATATAGTATATTCTGAAGTTAAGATATCAATTTGCATCAATTATAAAAAATATTGCCATGGCTTGTCTATTAATTTTAGAATATCATCTCCATAAGTCTGTTTTATAGGGTCCTAAAAAACCCCATAAGTGAAAAAATGGGTTTTACGAGTTTTTGGCGCTAATTATGATTTCTTTGCGGTTTTTTGAATGCAAATTGTTTCTGATACATGGGACACTACTTTAAAATAATAATTAAATGTTCAGATAAATTGTTTAAAAAAATTATTATTGTTTTTACCAATTTTCTCTTAGAATGGAGATAGAAAGTCGCGGTTTCTTTAAAGAACTTTCCACTTTTTGTCCATTCTTTAATTAGAGTGAAGTGTTACTAATTCAAATTAACAAAAATAATTTGATTAAACAATTTATCATCATTATTAATAATGTTATCTTTGCCTAATGGTAGAAAGTTGCGGTTTTTTCTGAAAGTTTTAACTATTTGTCTATTTTTCACTTGACGTGACTTAACAATTATTTAAGTTCAGCAAAAATAATTGTTTAAACAAATTATTATTGTGAAGAACTATCTTCATCTATAAAAATGCCAGATTGTTGAGGTTTCTTTTCTGAAATTTTCAACTTTTTTCCCACTTTTCACTTACTGAGGTAATAATTATTGTAAGTTAATAAAAATAGTTGTTTCAACAATTATTGTTTATAACTATTTCCCCTTAGGTGAGTGCTAGGAAGTTGCAGCTTTTTCTGAAATTTTTACATTTGCTTTGCCTTTTTAGTTATAAACAAATAATAAATAAACATTAGAGACAAAAATATTTCAAACAATCTCCTTCTTTTTCGTGAATATATTTTACTGGAGGGAGGCTGATATAAAAAAAGAGTCGATTCCAAATTTTTCGTTTATGTTTTTCAATAAACTTCTTGTTGTAATTGAAAAAAATACTTTTACAGGTCATTTACACACCTAGTTCTCCCACCTAATTCTAATTATTTAATTCTTCGTTTTTGTCTCTCGTGTAAGATAGCTTTTTGTTTAAATTAATTTTTACAAAAATTGGGAAAAGAGTAAAATTATTTCACATAATAAAATAAAATACTCTTTAAAAAATTAATTTTGTTAAGGTTCACTTATTATTTGTTTATAGCTAAAAAGTCAAAGCAAAACTAAAGATTTCAGAAAAAACAGCTTTCTAGCATTACCCTAAGAAAATATAATTATAAACAATAATTCATTGTTTAAATAAGCATGTTTGTTAACTTGCATTAATTATTACCTCACTAAGTGTAAAGTGGACAAAAAGTTTGAGAGTTCAGAAAAAACCACAACTTTTTAGCACTTATCTAAGAAAAGATAGTTATAAACAATAATAAATTATTTAAACAACTATGTTTGTTAACTTAAACAATAATTTGAAAATTTCCCCGGAATTTTATGAATTTTTTTTTATTCTCTTCTAACGTTTCAAAATTCTTACAAATTTTCAAAATTCCTTATTCAAAATCTTCATAAATTTACATTTTCTTTAATTTTTTTTTCAATCTTTTGAAAACTTGAATTATCTTTGAATCTTTTCAAAACTTCTGAATATCTTTCAAAATTATTCGAATTTGGTCCAAAATTTTATTTAAATTCTACTACATTCTGCAAAATTGCCTTAAAATCTTTACCAATTTTTATTGAAAATTATATATTTTTAAATGAAATATAATTTGAAATTTTGTCAGGAATCTTAAGAAAATTTTTTTATCCTCTTGAAATCTTTCAAAATTCTTAAAAAGCTTCTAAACGTTTGCTCGAAATCGTCAGAAATCTACATTTTGTTAACAATTTTGCAAAATATTTTCAAGTTTAAAATTATTTTTGAATGTTTGTAAAACTTCTAAGATATATTAAACTTACTTTAGTGATTTCACTAATTTAATAGGATTTCAGAGGATTTCACAAATTTCAATTGATTCTGAAAGATTTCAAATTGGTATATATATTGTAGAAAAATATTTGAAAGAATTTCAGTAGATTCCAAGGAATTTGTTATTTATTTTAATAATTTGAAAGCACTACGAATATTTTGGGGCATTTGAAAAGAATCCAAAAAGTTTGAAAGAGATGTCAATAATTTCAATGAATGCCAAAAGATTTCAAAGGGTTTTAAATTTTTTAGGATATTTTCACAGATTTCAAGGAATTTCCAACTGATTTTAGTAATTTAATTAATTCAAAAGGATTTTTGAGGGCATTTTTAAAGATTAGGAATATTTGAGGGTATTTCAAAAAAATTCAAGGTATTTTCAAGAGATTTCAACAATTTGAAGGAATTTCAAAAAAAAATTAGAGGATTTGAAAACTTTTAGAGGTTTCTTGAAGATTCCAAGGATTTTTTATTTGATTCAAAGTTTAAAGTGTTTTTTAAAGTTTTAAAAGGTCTTGAAATGTTTTGGGAAATTCCTAATGACCGCAAGAAATTTTTATATTTGAATAATTTGAAGGAATTTCAAAGAATTTGAAATATTTTAAGTTATTCTTTAAATTTTAATTTGATTTTAAAGAGATTATAAAAATTGTAAGAATCCAAGGAATTTTAAATTGATTTCAGTAATTGATTTCAGAGGATTTTAAAAATTGTAGAGTATTTTAAAAGATGCTAAGGCGTTTTCAATTATTATTATTATTATTATATCATTAAGCCGTTTCCCTTTCGGGGTAGGCGTGAATTGCTCGGTGGTAAAGTAGCTCATTAAGCTAGTAGAGAGATCGAGAGAAGAAACTTTATTTGAGAAAATATACGCATTATTATGCTAGATGGTACAAATCAAATATTTTTTTTAAAGGAATCTGTATTATCATTAGAGAATAACAGACAATTTTTAACGACTTTTACAGACTAGATGGAGTTATGAATTAAAAATCATTTTTTATTCTTTTTTTCTGATAAAAGATCTTCTCCTTTCACTCCGCTGGGATTCGAACCACAGAACTTCTGATTTCCGGTAATAAGTTCTGTGGTTCGAATCCCAGCGGAGTGTAAGTAGAAGATATTTTTTTCAGAAAAAAATTAATTAAAAATGATTTTTAATTCATAACTCCATCTAGTCTGAAAAATACTTCAAAAAATTTCTGTAATTCAGATTAAATTCTAGCAATTCACATTGAATTCTGGCAAATTAAAATTGAATTAACAAATCATGATAAATTCTAGTAATTCATATTGAAATCTAGCAATATTTGAATAACCATTCAGCAATAATATTGATATCTAGTAATTCAAATGGAATTTTAGCTATTCACATTGAAATCTATCAATTTAACTTGAATGTTAGGAATTGAAATAATTTAATTCTAAAATATTAAATTAAAATCAGCAAAATACATATTGAATTATAGCAATTCATGTTAAAATGTATTACCTAAATGGTATTTTAACAACTAAATTTGAAATCGAATAATTTATATTAATTCTAGCAATTAAAATTAAATTCTAGAAATTGTAAATTAAATTCTAGAAATTAAAATTAAACTCTAGAAATTAAAATTAAATACGAGCGATTCAAATTGAATTCTAAGAATAAAAATTAAACTGTAGAAATTAAAATTGAATGCTAGTAATTCAAATTGAATTCTAGTAATTCGAGTTAAATTCTAGCAATTTAACTTCAATTCTTGAAATTCAAAATGAATTCGAAAAATCAAAATTGAATGCGAGAATTGAATTCTAGCAATTTAAATTAAATTCTAGAAATTAAAATTGAATGCTATAATTGAATTCTAGCAATTCAAATTAAATACTAGAAAGCAAAATTAAATGCTAGTAATTCAAACTGAATTCAAGAAATTAAAATTGAATTCTATAATTAAATTCTATCAATTAAAATTCAATGCTATAATAGAATTCTAGCAATTAAAATTAAATTCTATAAATTGAAATTGAATGCTGCTAATTCCCATTGAATTCTAGCAATTAGAATTCAATTTTCGAAACTAAAATCGAGTGCTAGTAATTCAAATTGAATTCTATCAATTTAAATTATATTCTAAACAATAATAATGAATTATAATCAACCACACAAGGTATCTGCGACTAACATGCTTGCGGTCCCCGTTCTACTCTGCTCGTTTGGGGTGGTTTACTGGACGAAGAAGGAGCTTACGGCCCTTGATATCACCACACGTAAGCTCATGCATATGCATAAAAGCTTGCATATCAATTTGTCTGTTCTGCGATTATACATCTCACGTCAAGGCGGACGCGGACTTCTGAATCTCCAGTGTCTGCATAACCGAATTGTTCTAACCACAGCTTACATAGTTGCAATTGGAAAATATCCTCTCCTGACAATGGTCCGGAATCACAAGATGATTTGCAAAGGAGCGTTCCTTTACAAAGCCACGGAGCAGGCGGCTCAGAACCTTGGCCTTAATTTGAATATCAGAAGTGAGGAAAGCGCATTACTCCATATAGATGCTTCACTTCTGAAAGCCGCAGTGAAGAAAGCATCAGTTGAAAAATTCCACCAAGAGCTACTCGACAAGAAAATGCACGGAAATTTTCACAAGGATGTAGAAAAACAGTCCTTGTCGAAGGAGCAAACTTTTTCTTTTCTTAGATCATCAGGCCCTAATTCAGGTACAGAAGGTTTTATTTGCTCATGCCAGGACGAAGTCATTTCCACCTTAGCATACCGTGACCGCATTTTAGGTCAAGAAGTTCCAAGCGTTAGGTTCAGACCATGTCATACACACGTTGAGTACCTAGATTACATACTATCTGGGTGTCCTACTCATGCGGGATCTACAGACATAATGCGGCCCTAAGAGTGCTTTGTTCCCATCTTTGTCGCTCTTACAATTCATGGAAGTCAAGGAATTCAGTGAATTCTTGGAATTTCAGGAATTCAAAAGATTTAGAGAATGAATGAAATTCAAGATATTTAAGGAATACGAGGAGATGTAATTCAGAGAATTTCAGCGATTTCAGAGGATTTTGGAAATTTTAGGAATGAGAGAATTCAAGGAATTCTGGGAATTCCAGGGACTACAGAGCATTTAGGGAAGAAATTTAGAAAATTTAACAATTGAGATAATTTCGAATATTTAAGGAATTCAGGATATTCCACTAATTGAAGGATTTCAGGGAATGCAGCCAATTTCAGGTATTTCAGAGCATTTAGGTAATTCAAGGAATTCAGAGAAATCGAAGCATTTCAGAAATTCACAATATTCAGGTAGTCGAATCTTCAAGCCAAAAAGACGAATTTCTCAGAGAACAGTTGAATTTTCAACAAAGAAATATTAATTTTTAAGCCAGAACTTTTCTGCAGAAAAAGATAAATTTTCATAAAAATAAGTTGAATTTTCGAATAAAAAAGATGACTTTTTAACCTGCATTATCAATTTTCAGTTGAAGATTCATCATTTTAGTTGCAAATGTTTGAATATTTGCTTGAAAATTTAACTATTTCGTTGAAGATTCGTCTTCTTTGTCCGAAATTAAATGTTTTTAATTTAAAACTAAAATCAGTTTTGTTTTTGGCCTTCCTACAAATTTCTTTGAAATCCCTTGAAATTTTTCATATCTCTTAAAATTCTTTAGAATCCTTTTAAATCCCTTGAAATCTTTGGAGATCGTAAACATCCAATTGAGAAAGTATAAATTATTTGATAGCGCTTGAATTGTTGTTGAAAATTCGCATTTTCTGGTTGTATTCAATTCTTGTTTATTGAAAATTTAAATCCTTTTTGTTTGAGATATCACCTTTTACAATTAACCTCAAAAGGTCATATTTTTCAGTTTATAAACTACTCAGTTGAAAGATAAACTACTTTGTTAAAGATTAATTTTTTCAGTTGAAGATTCATCATTTTAGTTGCAAATGTTTGAATATTTTCTTGAAAATTTAACAATTTCGTGGAAGATTCGTATTCTTTGTCCGAAATTAAATTTTTTTAATTTAAAACTAAAATCAGTTTTGTTTTTGGCAATCCTACAAATTTCTTTGAAATCCCTTGAAATTTTTCATATCTCTTAAAATTCTTCAGAATCCTTTAAAATCCTTTGAAATCTTTGGAGATCATAAAAATCCAATTGAGAAAGTATAAATTATTTGATAGCGCTTGAATTGTTGTTGAAAATTCGCATTTTCTGGTTGTATTAAATTATTGTTTATTGAAAATTTAAATCCTTTTTGTTTGAGGTATCACCTTTTACAATTAACCTCAAAAGGTCATATTTTTTAGTTTATAAACTACTTTGTTAATGATTAATTTTTTCAGTTGAAGATTCATCATTTTAGTTACAAATGTTTGAATATTTTCTTGAAAATTTAACAATTTCGTTGAAGATTCGTATTCTTTGTCCGAAATTAAATGTTTTTAATTTAAAACTAAAATCTGTTTGTTTTTTGGCCTTCCTACAAATTTCTTTGAAATCCCTTTAAATTTTGCATATCTCTTAAAATTCTTTAGAATCCTTTTAAATCCCTTGAAATCTTTAGAGATCGTAAACATCCAATTGAGAAAGTATAAATTATTGGAAAGCCCTTAAATTGTTGTTGAAAATTCGCATTCTTTGGTTGTATTCAATTCTTGTTTATTGAAAATTTAAATCCTTTTTGTTTGAGATATCAACTTTTACAATTAACTTAAAAAGGTCATATTTTTAGTTGAATAAACTACTTAGTTGAGAGATGAACTACTCTGTTAAAGATTCATTTTTTCAGTTGAAGATTCATGATTAAATACGAATACACTTTTCACAGAGTACCAATAATAATTCTACAAAGTGAACATTAAATCTTTAGCATTGAAATATGTAAATATTGTAAACTGTGAAAATAGTTCATTTCCATTGAATTTGATTTTTATTGACATTTATAATGATTATTGAAAATTAAATTAACGCTTAATTGAACTAAATTATAAAAATTTATAATTTTTTTTTAAAGCCAGAAAATAATTTATTTTGTTTTGTTATGAATATTTTGAAATAATTTTCAATTTTATTTTACGATTAATTTTTCAAAATAAAAAATCATTTCAATTTTTTCAGGAACCCTTCGAAACTCTTGAAAAGTTCCTTTCTTTCGTAACTCTTAAAAATTCCCTTTTTTTCGAAACTTTAAAGACCTACATTTTGTTTTCAATTTCTTGAAATTGTTTCAAGATAAAATGTGCTGCTAATAATGAAAAAATTGCTTTTAGATCTTCCAAATTCTTTTTCGACAAATTTTCGAAACCTTTCGAAGTATTTCCAATTTTTTTCAATTTTATCTTAAAATTAATTTTTCAGAACGGATTATCATTTAAATTTTCCCAGGAATCTTAGCATAACTTATTTATTCTCTTGAAATCTTTCAAAATTTTTAAAAACCTTCTTTTTCAAAATCTTTCAAAATCTGCATTTTCTTTTAAATTTCTTGAAATAGTTCCAGGTTTTACATTATTTTAGAATTTTTTTCTAAACTTCTCAACATCTTTTTATATAAGTACAATTTTTCCTAATTTTTTCTATCAAAACTCTGCAAAATGAAAAAATTGCCTTATAATTTTCCAGAAACTTTTCTGACAGTTTTCGAAATCTTTTGAAATGTTACAATTTTTTTTCAAATTCCATCTTAAAATAAATTTTTTAATATAAGATTTCTTTCAGAGTTCCCAAGAAACTTTAAGAGAACACTTTTTTGTTCCCTTGAAACCTTTTAAAACTCTTAAAAAGCTTTTTTTTTTCAAAATCTTCAAAAATCCACATTTTGTTTTTACATTTCTTGAAATCGTTTCTAGTGTTAAATTATTCTAGAAATTTTTTCAAAATTTTCTAGATATCTTTTAAATTGATTCGAATTTTTCATTAAATTAAAAAAAATTGCTTTAAGATCTTCCAGATTATTTTTCGGCAATTTTGGAAATCTTTTGAAATGTTTTGAAATCTTGTTCAATTCTATCTTAAAATTAATTTATCAAAATAAAAAATCATTTCAATTTTGTCAGGAATCTTAAAATAACTTGGTTATTCTCTTGAAACCTTTCAAAATTCTTAAAACCCTACTTTTTTCGAAATTTTCAAACCCCTAGTCTTAATAATGGAATAATTTACAAATCTCTATTTTTAAAATTCGAGACTTTTTATTTGTGACCCTTCAAAATAGTGAAAATTTGAATTGTCGATATTTGAAATTAAAGATTTCCTTATTTGAAACATATGCAATTAACAATTATCAGAATTTTATGTTTCACAATAACATTTTTTGAAAATTTTCAAGAATGACATTTACAATTTCATCAATTTGGAAGATTTAAACTTGAAAAGTCTTGATTCTTGATCTTCACAATCATCAATGTTTGAAAGTTGTTATTCACACATCTTTCAGAAGTAAACAGTTTTCAATTAAAGGGTGGAAATCTAATGTAGTTGGAAAATCGCGAATCGAACAAAAATGTTGTGTATATAAATTTTTGAAGTTTGTCGATTTTTAAGTCCACTACCTTTGGTAACCTTTGGTTACCTTTGGTAACCTTTGGTAACTGCCATGCCCTTTGAAATTAACTCTCCCTGCACTTCCAGAGCTAATAACTTTGTGGGACATTAGAATTCGTGCATTCAACTTTACAGTATAATCACTGCGGTAAAGAAGAACATAAAAATGAAATTTTATTAATTTTCATGAACATACGTTTTAGGTTGCAAATCGTTAGAATTCCAGAATTTTCCATTCGATATATTCAAAATTGAACTTTTCCAAAAAAATCTATCAAATTACATACTTCTGAAACATAATTCTTGAAAATGGAATAATTTGTAATTTCATATTTTCAAAACTCAAGAATTGGCAATTATTGTAACTCTTTGAAATTGCAAAACTTTGATTCGCTTTGTTATAATTAAAGAGTATTCAATTCTCACAATGGCCAATTAAATTTTCTACAAGAATATGTACTTTAGAAGTTGAAATTCTAAGCTTGTTTCAAAGGTTTCCAGGGGCCCCCACCGTTCAGCGAGAACAATTCAATGGCGGTTGAGAATCAAATTTATTTTTTCTGAACTTTAGCATTTTCTTTTGTAGGTTCAAAAAAATGATAATATACTAACGTTGACTTCTAGAACTTGATGGCACCTGATGTGGTATTCGATTGGAGCATCTTCCTGGTATTTGATGTCGACTTGGCCCCTCATTACTTCCATCTGTAAGATTTAATATAGGAATTTTTAGTGACGAATTTTTTAAGGAACCCCAAAAATTCGCATGTCTGGGGCGCGCGACTGTTGGTTCTCGCGCTTCACGCCCGATAATATATTTATCTCGCGTTTCGCGCTCGAAGATGTATTGACCTCGCGCTACGCGCTCGGTCCATTTATTTCCCATACATTTGTGCACATAACTTTTAAAATTACAGGCAAATCAGGCGCATGAAAGTGTGAGGTAGCGGTGAATTTTTGATGCTGAGTTTTTCTGACATATGTGGTCAAACTTTAGGCGAGTGGATTTGAGAGGTTGACAAGGGGGTGATGATATTTTTGGGGATCAAGACAGATATGTGTAGAATTCGAGGTTAGGTAGGTTAGTACCAACAAGGAAGAAAGGGATTTAGATCAGCAAGTTTTTAGTACACCTAAATGGGAGAAGAAAGAAAGAACGGCAAGGGGAAAGTATAGGAAAACGGTAGTATATGAAGAAAAGCAGGAGAAAAGGGCATAGGGAATAAAGAAAGAAGGCGGAAAATGGCTGAACTTAAGAAACAAATTAGCAAATGGGAAGAGGTCAGGGAAAAGCTAGAGAAAAGGATGCCGACATTGAAACAAACACTATAAAAGCAGAAAGAGTCTAATGAAAAGGTGGAGGAGTTGGAAGGTAGGAAAAAAAATAGAAAACTCAAACCGTGAGTTTAGAGGTGGGGAGAGAGAGAATAAGGAGAAGGAAAGGTTAAGAAAAATTGAACAAAGAGTAGAAAGAAAAGTAGAGTAGAAAGTAAATGAAACATAGTGATAACGGGTCTAAGATTAGAGGGGAAGGAGCTGAAGGAAGGAGTGAAAGAAGTACTAAACATGATTGATACTAAGGCAGAGATGGAGGGAGTGCGAAGTATATGAAGGGAAGAGCGAAGAGGAGAGAGAATGGTACTAGTGAGACTAAAGAAATGGGAATATAAGAGGGAAGTTATGACAAAGAAGAAGATGTTATATGGAAGCTCGGAGAGAATAGAGGATGATTTGACATTGGGAGAAAGGAATATGTAGTGTAAGATAAGGAAAAGAGCGGAAGTGAAAGGAATAAAGGGAAGAAAAACATAGTTAGGTATGAGAGTATACAGATAAAAGGTGTATGGTGGGACTGGGACGAGGGCAGGGAAGAGTGAGTAAATATGAGGTGTCGGGGAACTAGGAAAGAAGGGAACGGCAGATATAGAAATAAGAAATGGTAGGGGAAAAAGGCGAGAAACGAAAATAGGAGTGATTGCAGGATATGCTACTGGAATATAGCAGGGTTGGCAAGAAAGGATAGGTAGTTAATGAGAAATTTTACACAAGGGGATGTAGTAGTTGTGATGAAGACGTGGCTAGAAGAAGAGGGATGGGAAAGAGTGAGGGGAAGATTACCAAGAGGTTACAAATGGCAGGCTCAGAATGCAAAGAAAAAGAATAAAAAAGGCAGAGCAATGGGAGGAATGCTAATGGGAGTAAGGAACGAATGTATAACAGAGAAGGATAAAAAAGTGATCAACGAATAAGTGATTTTAGGTAAGTTTAAATATCCGTTTATCAAATTAGTATACTTTTCTCGTGTTAATACTTGGTTACATGCCTGTCGATTACTAAAACATTTGCATAATTTGAATTTTAATCGTGAATAAAAATTGACTTCCTTAATCGGTCAAGCCCTCTGTGAAAATAAGAATTGTGTTTAAAATACAATTACAAGCATTTTTAATTTACAATTTGGCTTAAGGTGACGATTACTAGTGCATTTACCTTACATTGAAATAGTGAAATATCCAATAAAAAAATGTTCATCAAAACAGTTAAATTTTTGACCCATTTTGGTTGATTTTTCAACAAAATAACTGAATTTTTAACAAAATAGATAAATTTTCAACGAAATAGTTGCTCAAAAATCAACCCATTTGGTATGGTTATATTTTTTGTCAAAAATTGAACTGTTTTGATAGAAATTTATTTCTTATCTCTAAAAATCAACCAATTAGTTAAAGTTATTTTTTTTTTGTCAAAAAATTAATTGTTTTGAAAAAATTAGATCTTTTGAATTAAAAATTCAACTACTTCGTTAAAAATGCATCTCTGTAGGTAGAAAATTCAACTATCCTGTTAAAAAACAACTATTTTGTCAAAAGTTTAATTGTTTCGATTAAAAATGCAACTGTTTCGTTACTTTAAGTGGGGGGGGGGCGTCGGAACCTAATAAGCCAAATTATTTGAATTCCTGAAAACCGTTTTCTTATCTCAATCCAATAGATTGTTCACTTTCAAGTCTCCTAACTCCCGAGCAATGTTGTTTGGACCAGGCTATCCGAGAGATGAAAAGCTAATAAATTGAAGAATACAAGAAGTCTAAGATTAGCATGCTGAATGCCGAATAAAGAAAAAAAGGAAAAAGAAAAAAGCGGTATGCATGAACCAGAGTATGTTTTTGTGAAAGTTGGCAAATCTTAGGATTAATTGACTGGGCCAGCCAGTTTTGAAAGGGTTGGAGATCTTAATGGGGGGGATGGGGTGAAGGGGGGGGGGGAGTTTGCGTCATTCTTAGAATCCAAAGAAAATGAAGAAGAACCGTTTGCAAGTGCGACCGGTTGTGAATGATACTGTTTTGTGGCCTCTTCCTGCGTCAAAATCGTGAGACCCTAATGGAATGACGTCGAATCTCGCCTGCACCAATACTAATGACTATGCACTGGGTGGACCAAAAAAATGTCTTCGAGTGAGAAAAGTAGAAAAAGATTCGTCAAACTGGTATTTAAATTCTGAAATGCTTGAATAATACTTAAATGGTATTTAAATGTTTACCAGAAGAGGATTCGTTAACTAATTGGAGAGGGTAGTTAAGATTGTGATTAAAACCAAAGGATTTTAAGGATTGTATTACGCGAAATTGCACGTGAATCTCGTTACCATATATAACTGATAAAATTACCGTGAATTATCGAAAATTTCTGGAAATTTATGGATATTTTCAATCATGAATTTCGGGTTAACATTTTTACCTGTGAAATTACCATAAATAACCTAATTTTTTATAAATTTCCGGAAATTCATGGAAATTTCAGAAAAAGAATTTGTGATAATTTACGGTAAGCTATCATATATACTTATAAAATGGTCGTAAATGACCAGAAATTTCCATAAATTTCCGCCAATTTATAGATATTTTTCAATTGAATTTTGGGCAATTTACGGTAATTTACCATAAATCACTTCCAACATTGCCGTAAATCACCAAAAATATCCGGCATTTTTCTAATTGAGTTTTTGATCATTTGGAATAAGTTAAAATAAATTTCATGCTTCCTCATTCAAAATCCAATATGGACTGAAATCATGACTATATTTTGAGAAATGTCTGGAATCATCCATTTGTTCTCGAAAATATCGTATGCACCAATGGGGGGAGGCACTTTTTCGACTTCTATATGTTTTCAGTACTCGCTTCCGACTCATGCTACGCGCTCGTCTAAGACTTGTACTGGAATCATACTCTCGTTGAAAAAGACCATCTTCTTCCCTGAGGTGCATAATATACTTTTATACTTTTCATAGCTTTAGTCTTCAATTAAAATCAAAATTCAGCCTGTATATTAACCGCATTCAGGCTTCACACATTCTTGCACACTTTTACCAACGATTTCATGACATGTAATTAATTCCTTTCTTAAACCTGAATGCCCAGCTGATGTTTTATACGATGCCTTAATAATTATCAGTAATTTATCATTCCAGAAAAAGAGAAAAAATTACGGATTCGCATGCAATATTCTGTATACTGTTATTCTTAAGTCCAATGTACTATACACAGATTTTACAATTTTCCTCGTGTACTACGAAAATATTATAGTTGAATACTAGTGCAGATATTTTGGAAGGCGGGCGCAGCCGCTGGGGTGTAAAATTAGTAGCAGTCTTTCCCTGAGGGGGCCCCGATTAATTGTGGATTAGTCGAACATGTGGGGCGTGTCACGTATGGTATACCTGACTTGTGCGAAATAAGAATCGTCCCGAAACAAAAGAAACTAATTGTAGAATTTTGAAAAATCAACAGAAACCATGTATCAGGTTCGCCTCCTTTTGAGTGAAATCTCTGCGAAAACAGAGAGAGGTTGTTTCTTGTTGGCTTGTTAACGGTGAATTTGCAATCTTAAATGACAAACTAATCAAAATGCTTGCGCATCCCCAATCTACCCCTTCTCCCTGAAACTGCGCATCGCAACTTGATTCTTCTGAACGAACGTGGTCGCTCGCTTCGGCGCGGTGATTGGGAAAAGCATCGTGTGCAACAAGCTACTATTGTCTTACACCCGCGATGTAAATGCGATTTTGGAGGCTCGTCTCGAGACGACGAAGTTGTCGATTCCTTAACTGATGACGCCACAGTAGTCGATGTGAATTTACTTTTTTACTAGTGGGAAAATTACTCATTTCGACCACTGTGACGCCTTGTAGGAGACGAAGATTCGACTCGCGCGGCATACTCCACGCTCGTCTGGAATCGCCTACTTCTCCTACTCGATGCACAATATACTATTATGTAACGCAAGCATGATTTACGCAATTTATTAGCGTTTTTTTCAGTTCTGAAAGTAGCCGTTTATAAAACATGAGGACTGTACAGCGAATGCGCATGTGCGGCGTGGTGCGAAGTAGAATAATAGTTCTCTGCGCATGCACCTTTGCTGTCGCCCCTGTAAGATTATGGAACGCAGCCCCGTGCTACTCCTTCGGAGGCTTGTAGAAACAAAGTGTCATGAAATTTAACCGTGGCCGAGTGGCAGCGCCACCTATGCGTTTGAGCTAGGTTAAAAAAAATGCATGGAAAAATGTTAAAAATTCTTTCTTTTTCGCGAACAAAATAATTTTCTCGCACTAGTGTGTACAATAAATTGATATTTATGGATTTTTAAATCTTTTAAAGTAATAAGTACTGGATAACATGTTGAAATTGGTTTCAGACGTAAATATCAAATTCAAACATATACATTACCCGAAAATGAAAAGCTAATTATGCAAGTAATAAATCGCAGAGGGGCAAGACATAACAATAATAATAATTTTATTAATGAATTAAATCATTTGAGTAGAATAAAAATAATTGTTTATCTTTAATTAAACTTAGCACGTCACTGATTGTATATATAACCGTTCAATTTTCAACAAAAAAATGTAAGGTAATTGTGTGGATTTAAAAATAATTACAAAATGGGTAAATAAGTATGAAATTGCCATTTTTTGTTTCTTTATTCAATTGATAATTGAAATTTATATTATATTTTCAATTTCTTTGGAAATAAATACTTTATATTTAGATTTAACATTTGGTAATTTTGAAACGTGGTTTCTTTTTAAGAGTATACAACATTTTGTATTTAGTTTCTTCATAAATACATTATTAACATTATTTAGATCTTTATATTTTTAACTAAGTCTTTTTTCTTCTCAGTCAATACTGCCAAGATGTTGTGAAATTTGGACTATGACTTTTTTGTAAATGGAACTTTCCATTGCCTTCATTCAGTCGCTACCGATTTTAGATGTAGCCTCCAGGGTCCACGACGAGGATGTAGAAGGTGGATTTTGAGACCACACACAGTCCAGCCAATCAAGGCAAAACGGGTTGCCCAGTCGGTTAGGACAAGGTGCTGTTGCCCAGCCTATTAAGGCAAGGCGAGTTGCATCCAGTCGCATTCAATGTGGTATTTAGTAATGAGTTAACGGGATATCTGATATTGCCTTGATGTCGTGCATGTCCCAGATACCATAACACTTTAGGAACATGTGCACATGTACCTAGAATCCGAGCTTCGCTTTGACAGTTACAATAGTATCCAAGAATTACATCATTATCATTTTCGATATGATTATGATCGTCTTCAACATCAAATCTATATGTTATCAAAAGTTGATGGTTAGTTGCATTAATGAATCTCAAATATAGACGTACTCTCAAGAATCCCAGCTCATTGATGTTTTCATCAAGCTGAAAATGCTCATCCTTGTCTCTTTCTAACTTATCTTGAATATACGAGGAGGAAAGACGTATTTGGTAAGTTCCTACAGTCAGGTCTTTCAGGTAGTCTAAATTAAATTCAGAAAAATGTAAAAGGTTTTGTTGATCTAATTCTATCCACTGACCGTTCCTTCGTATTAAGTTAATCACCTCTACTTTCACCTGCACAAAATTAGGCATATTTGACGTAGCAATCATTCCTCTAGCGAGTTCGATTTCCGCATCTTGCATATGAATAGTAGGACGATATCTGTTTAACATAGCTCCATCTATACGATAGTAACTATTGAGTTTCTTTACATGCTGCAGGTTTAGAGTTTGTGATAGAAACTTGAAAACAGATCTTAGTTGCCCATTTCGTACCTCGACGATCTAGCGATTTTTAGTTACTTTTCGCGATTCATTTGCCTCTTCCGTTTGGAGTTGTCTTTGTCCAGGTTGAATAAGTGCAGACATTCTATAATCAATGCCGAAATGTTGCAATAGAGGTATAGCATCGCGATAACTTCTATCCATCAAAACAGTGTCACCATCATGGAACCAGTTTGCTAACGTAACAGCATCTCTTTCAAAATCTTCACGGAGAATTTCAGCATCGTTATTACGAGCCTCAGAAAAATACGGACCTATTATCCTTAGAATATAACCATCCGGAGCTACTATAAGAGTTGGTTTTAATAGGTGCCGATTTTTATAAGTAGAGTAAGACTGTCGCAATACCCCAATGTTCGTACTTTTGTGTATATAGGCTTAAGTAGCATCAATCACAGCAACTGCTTTTCGTTCTTCAGGTTGAGGATTGTAGAGCTCGTTTGCAAACTCGAATAGTAACTAGTAAGTGATGAACAGAAAATGAGGAGGAAGTAAGGGATTGAAGGTATTGTCAATAAAGGAAGTGGCGATAGAGGAAGACAGAGGAGAGTGGTAAGTGGTAATTGATAAACAGAAAAAGAGGAGGAAGCAAGGGATTGGAGGTATTGTCAAGAAAGGAAGTGGTGATAGAGGAAGAAAGAGGAGAATAGTAACTAGTAAGTGATGAACAGAAAATGAGGAGGAAGGAAGGGATTGAAGGTATTGTCAATAAAGGAAGTCGCGATAGAGGAAGACAGAGGAGAGTGGTAAGTGGTGATTGATAAACAGAAAAAGAGGAGGAAGCAAGGGATTGGAGGTATTGTCAAGAAAGGAAGTGGTGATAGAGGAAGACAGAGGAGAGTGGTAAGTGGTAATTGATAAACAGAAAAAGAGGAGGAAGCAAGGGATTGGAGATATTGTCAAGAAAGGAAGTGGTGATGGAGGAAGAAAGAGGAGAATAGTAACTAGTAAGTGATGAACAGAAAATGAGGAGGAAGTAAGGGATTGAAGGTATTGTCAATAAAGGAAGTGGTGATGAAGGAAGAAAGAGGAGAATAGTCACTAGTAAGTGATAAACAGAAAAAGAGGAGGAAAAGAGGAAATAAAGATATTGTCGAGAAAGGAAGTGGTGAGAGAGGAAGAAAGAGGGGAATAGTCACTAGTAAGTGATGAACAAAAAAAGAGGAGGAAATAAGGGATTGAAGGTATCGCTCAGAAAGGAAGTGGCGATAGAGAAAGAAAGAGGGGAGGGTGAAGTATTAGGTGATGAACAGAAAAAGAGAAGAAAGGAAGGGATTGAAGGTATTGTCAAGAAAGGAAGTGGTGATAGAGGAAGAAAGAGGAGAATAATAACTAGTAAGTGATGAACGGGAAAAGAGGAGGAAGTGAGGGAATGAAGATATTGTCAAGAAAGAAAGTGGTGATAGAGGAAGAAAGAGGGGTCACTAGTAAGTGATGAACAGAAAAAGAGGAGGAAATAAGGGATTGAAGGTATTGCTCAGAAAGAAAGTGGTGATAGAGGAAGAAAGAGGACAATAGTCACTGCTGAGTAATTAACAGAAAAAGAGGAGGAAGGAAGGGATTGAAGGTATTTTCAAGATAGGAAGTGGTGATAGAGGAAGAAAGAGGACAATAGTCACTACTAAGTAATGAACAGAAAAAAAGGAGGAAGGAAGGGATTGAAGGTATTTTCAAGATAGGAAGTGGTGATAGAGGAAGAAAGAAGGGAATAGTCACTAGTAAGTGATGAACAGAAATAGAGGAAGAAGTAAGGGATTGAAGGTATTGTCAAGAAAGGAAGTTTCTTTTCGTGAACGGCTAAGCAGATTTCAGCATTCCACCAAGCATCCCCAGGCATTCTTCCCACAACCGGAGTGCCACACACTCTAGTTGCACTTCCAACAATGCTTTCCTGGAGGATTAAACATGCGCCCTTCATATCTTCATTGTGTGTTAGCGTCTTCCAAGCTATCCTATCTATCCAAGTTAATTTTTCAAACTAAAAGGCAATCATCCGTTGCACATACATATCCTCTCATTACCGTTGTTTCTCTCACTAGCTCTTTTAGTCGCTCATCTGCAATAACAAAGTCAATCAAACTGTGGCTACCGCCTCTGCACCAGGTGTACGAGTGGATTATTTTATGCCTAAAACCAAGCGAAAGTAATGAACAAGCCCTCTCCTAAGCATAAGCTGACCTAGCACCCTTTTCGTACCCTCGCGTTGGACTTCAACCCATTCATTCATATCCCCTAGTAGAATCATTCTTTCCTCATGATCGCAAGTCCCTGTATAGTATCATTTAAAATTTTTCAGAATGCGTCGTTTACCTCACTACTTTTACCATCAACTGGGGCGTAACACGCTATGATAAATACCCTCCTGATTTTCACTTTTATTCCAACCCTTGACCCAATAAGAAGGATTGCATTCAAGTAAATTAAAATGATTTTGAATATGGTAACATTCACAACGTTTTCAATATAATTGAATGTCGTTTTCTGCCGTTATAGATTTAATTCATATAAACCTGAATTATTCGCGTCTCGCTCTTATTATACTGTCGCATCGCAGTCTCCATTCAACGCCTGAAACTTCATCTTTATCTTCAGCGGATGTATGCCTTTCGTTAACCAAAGTTTCAATCCATATCGAGGCTACTCTATTGTTCGCGTCGTTAATTATTTAAAGTAATCGCCCAACTACCTCAATGCTGCTAAAATTGTATTTTGTGAGAAAGCATGTCTGAAATAATTAGCCAGTCATCGTAAGATGGTGAGTCCAAAATAAATTAGCCAATTCGTAAGTCCTATTAGTTTCACCCGACTTCGGGCAATGGATAGAGAGTACAGGGGAAGAACTGCAACCAAAAGATTTTGGTTTGTGTTTTATACTGAGGAGAGCACCAGCTGTCAGCAGTTTAGTAATATACAAGAAAATGTATACATTTGTTCAAAGTTTACTCTGACTATCCTCGGCCTGCCTCTGGGCACGCCATCATTTTTTTTCAACCTTAAGCATTCTTTGAAATCCCATTAAATTACTAAGATCAATCGGAAATTCCTTTGGAATCCCCTGCAATTTTCAAAAGCTCTTAAAAATTTCTTTCAATTCTTCGAAATGCCCAAGAATATTATATTATATTATATTTATTCATATATTTATTATTATTCATTATTATTATTATTTTATTATTTTATATATTTTATTCATATATTTATTGTGTTTTTTGGTTGACACATCAACTACTTGGTAAAAAGTTGAACTATTTTGTTCAAAAATTCGCTTTTTTTGGTTGAAAATTAATTTTTAACTTAAAATTTAACTATTCCATTTCTGATCGAAAGTTTACCTTGTTTATTAGAAACTTCAAATATTTGGTTGAAAATACATGTATATTGTTAATAATTCGTCTTTTTCGGGAGAAATTTACTCTTCTTGTTTGAAAATTCATCTTTTTATTTAAAAATTCAACCTTTGTATTAAAAATTCAACTACTTGGTTGAAAGTTGAACTACTTTGTTGAAAATTATTTTTTTCAGTTGAAGATTCTTTATTTTAGTTGAAAATTCATCTGCTTGAAAATTTAACTTTTTTGTTGAAAATTCTTTTTTTTTTTTAATTACTGGTTTCAACTGAACATTTAACTATTCCATTTTTGGTTTTATACATATTTTTTTCATAGTAGAAAATTCCACTATCTCGTTGAGAATTAATAAATTTCATCTAATTAAAATTAAGTTTTTTAACTGAAAATCAAACTATTCCAGTTAAAAGTTGAACTACTTTGTTGAAAATTGTTTTTTTCAGTTGAAAATTATTTTTTTTTACTAACTGTAAACTTGACTAATCCAGTTAAATATTTCATTATTATACTTTAAAATTCATCTCTTTAGTTGAAAATTATTTTTCTAGCTGTAAATTTATCTATTCAATTTTTGATTCAAAATTGATCTTTTTTAGTTGAAAATTCATTAATTTTGTTGAAAATTCGTCTTTTTTGGTAGAAAATTAATCTTCTTGGTCTAGAAGTCATCGTTTTGGTTGAAAAATAAACTGCGTGGTTGAAAGTTGAAACTCTTTTATTGAAAATCATTTTTTGTTGTTGAAAATTCATAATTTTAATTGAAAATTTATCTCTTTGGTTGAAAATTCAACAATTTTGTTGAAAATTAAGTTTTTCAACTGGAAATAAAACTATTCCTGTTAAAAGTTTAACTACTTGATTGATAATTCATTTTTTTAGTTGGAATTTTTTTTTTTTACTGAAAATTTAACTGAGATTTTAAGTGAAATTATATTTATTAATTATATTATAGTTTAAAATTCATCTCTTCAGTTAAAAATTATTTTTCTCAGCTTTCCATTTACCTATTCAATTTTTTGTTCAAAATTGATCTTTTTTAGTTGAAAATTCATTAATTTTGTTGAAAATTCGTCTTTTTTGGTAGAAAATTAATCTTAGGGTGGGGCCCCCTCCAGCATTGAAAATAACGAATCCCTGCGTTTCAAGGACGCTAAAATGTTGGAGACTTTACTGTACTGTTTTTGCTATTGTACAGTGATGAATAATTCGAAATTTAAACAAAATTTCGTGCAATATAGAATTTTTTTAGCATATAGAAAAACATGTTTTTAAGGGTTTCCTTCGGGGATGAAAGATATGCCAAAAGGCTTGATGCAGCTTTCTCAGTATCTTTATTTTTTCAAGTTGGACTCAATATGATTTTACTAAGCATAAATGGATACGTGGTAATTAAATTTTTTCATATTAACAATCATTAAAATAAATCAGAATCTAACAAATATAACATTCAAAATTAAAAACAGAATATCGAGTCATATTTGATTTACTTACATTCAAATTTTTCCCAAATAGGCAGGCTTCTTCAAAGATAAATTAAATATTTTTAAATCAACTATTAGAGGCCGAAGTGAAAATGCTTAAATTACTCGAAGCATTAGGGTTGTGAAAAAAAAACAATATTAAAGAAATTTATGAAAGCAGTAGTAAACAATAAAAAAATTATGAATAAAAACAAAAGTGTGGTTAATTATTAAAAGTTTTTTGAAAATGTGCGAAAAATATTTTGCTGAATTTACTTAATTGAATTTGTTTTTTAAACTGCAGTAATGTCGAACATGAAATCACTTGATAGTTTGAATCGAAGAAAAAACATTAAAATCGTTTTAAAAAAATGATAAAACTCACGATTTTGAAACGCTTGATTAAATACTGAATTTGTTTTGTAGTTAATAAATAATAATAAATAAGAAAATTTATCTTATTCACAATTTTTAATTTTTATTTAATATTAAAAACTGTACCTACAAAAAATTTCCGTAACTTTTTAGCCCAGAGGGAAAATTTTATGAATTTTCAAAATATTGTATTTGCAAATTGAATTTTTCTTCTTTCGGATGAGAAGCCACAACCTTTTTTTCTTGAACATAATGAGTCGATTAATTAATTAATAGACGCCAGTGAAAAAAACATTATCAAGTCATTGTAACAAATTTTTCTTTTCGAATTTTTACTTAAAAATTTCCATACAAATTCTAAAGAATTTTTGAAAAATGTCCAAATCTATGATCATATTTATCAAAAATTGTGACTTCAATTATAATTTGCAGTGGTACCGGATACCATTAAAAACCCAAAAACTTTTTATATTATTGATGGTTAGAAGTTCTCATCCATGTCTCCCTCAAACTGCGGCGGAGTTTTTGTGCTCTCGTTGCAAACATTCAGCATGGTAAGAAAATTATAAAAATTTATATTTACCTCACTTTTCTTGCCCCCCTGGTGAGGCCTCAATTATTTACGATATTTAATATACTTTGGACTTGAATTACGTTCAATGATTATAACGAGATAATTTGATATTGTTTTATCTGCCAAAATAAGAAATTTTCATACTGTGAGTATTGCCATTATTGTTGAAAACATTATATTTCTGCTAGCGAATCTTCCATTCTTTTGTTGTCAAAACTGTTTTCTGCATAATTCTTTTTTAACAACGTCAATTTTCAAGCTTTTAGTAAGTAACACTATCTCTTTAATAAAATATATTTACTTGATGCAAAGTAGAATTAAAATTGTTAAGTAATAGCAATGGTATAAGCAAAGTCGCCTTTGCACCTCCGGTCAGCGCTGCCCCTCCGTACCTTAATGATTTTACTCACTATAAAAAAAACAAATAAGAAACAATAGTATCGAAAACCCAAAAAATATTTTTGTTGCCCTCATAGCCTTTGGTCCGCGGAACTTTACAAATATTACACGATCATGAATAGCTAAATAAATTGTAGTACTCGATTTAATTTTGTACATATCATTAATTGATAAATTTCAATAAAGCAACTACTTTTTAAGCACTTTCAAACAATTTAAATAAAAATATTTTCTGTTAAGACACGTAATTTTGAATTGAAATCAATAAAATAAATTATATTGAATTAATTCTTCAAATAAAATTATCAAATGTTTTAAAATTAAAATTAAAATAATATGCAACTTTCCTTTTCCAATGTCGCAATTTATAGAATTTTAAATGTTATGAATTATTTATGATTTTATGGAACGTTCGTGCCTTTACCCGGTTTGCCGAGTTCTGCCACTCTCTTTAGGGTCAATTTGTATTTCGAATTTCCAATAGAATAGGTTCGACATAGCCGTTTATGATCGTCGTCATAAACGCTTCACCTGTATCATCTACGGGTGAACCTATAGTTAAATTATCAGTTTCTACCCATTTTTCAATCCCCTTTGTTTAATATAAAGCTCTGGCCATTTCAGTTGTTCTTTTACAAATTTATTCTGCGGGGTTCAAAGTATACTCTGTAAAAATTTCACTTTAAACAAAATTCAACAAAGCGTGCAAAGCGTTCACCAAAGTCTACAAATATTGAAAAAAAGTTGGATTTTTACATGTTGAACTCCATAAGAGGAACAATTGCTTTTAGCAAGCTAAAAAATGACTTTACAGCGAAACAAAAAGATAGGCATATTATGATTTTTCCTAGACAATACGAATTTCCAGGCGCCCATGAACATTTAAACAGTCCCTTTTTTACCACTCGAATATATATATGTACATATATATATATATATATATATATATATTGTTCCGCAACACTGTTCCGACCCATGTCGCTGATCAATCTCTCTAGCAATCACCCCAGGTGAAGAGCTTCACAAAAATCACCATTTAAAGCTCTCCACGTGGGCTTATTAGTATCCAAGGTCTTTTTGTTTTCAGGCATCATTGATAATATTGGTGATTGTTTATAACTTACTTGTTTTAAATCGAGAACAATCGTGATGTATTCGAAACGATCTCCCTTAAGAAGGGTCGGACTTTGCCACCATTTTCCAGAATTTGAGTCAAGAATATAGCTAATATTGTGTCTTTTTCCAGGATCAGGACTCCGGGAATCGCAAACAGCACACCTGAGATATTCCGAGGGTTTGCAAAAAGTCTCAGGTCCGTCTTCACCGCAGGTTGCATTCACGTAAATATCCGCTTTCGCTGCAACATTGAAGGTCGACGGAAAGAGTCCTCCATTTTTCAGACTCATGCTCACGCCAAATGGTCCTAAAATCACACAAATATTTCCCCAAATTAGTATATTTTTACAATTTTCGTATGAAAAAAATTTCACTGATTAATCAGTGAAATCTACTGAAGAATCAATCAAATTAACTGCTTAACCCCTTGAGCGGCATGCTCTGTCCTGAGGCTTTTTAAAGTCACAGAATATGAATCTGTAGTCAAAATTTGGATATCCAAAATGATTGATTCAGTATGACGTCACGAAATTGAAAAAATGTAAAAATTGATCAGCCATTTTGAATTTTGAAATTTGGACTGCGGATTCGTATTCTACGACTCAAAAAACCCTTAGACAGAAGGTAACACGGAAATGTGCCAAGTTTTCGGATTTCTTGACATTTTAAAGCCGCCATATTGGGTCGGCCATTTTGAATTTTGAAATTTTAACGAAGGATTCGTATTCCACGACCCTTAAAACCCTCAGAAATAAGGTAACATGGAAATGTGCCAAGTTTTCGGATTTCTTGACATTTTCAAGCCGCCATATTGGGTCAGCCATTTTGAATTTTCAAATTTTAACGACGGATTCGTAATCTACGACCCCAAAAACAGCTAGAAACAAAGTTTTGTGAAAATTGAAACAACAACCTGTGAGATACGTTCGTTAGACGACATGTGGCGTCAATGCCCCCCGGACGACTAAAATTGACGCCACAGGGCGTCAATGCCGCTCAAGGGATTGATGATTTCACTGATTTTTAAAAACCTATAATTTTTTAGGGAAATTGACGAATAATATAAACAATAAGGGGTCGTTCATAAACTACGTTACCAATTTTTTGCTATTTACCCCCCCCCCCGTGCTGATAAACGTATTTTTGCCCCCCCCCACTTGAAAAGCTCTTCAAGAATAATAAAGATGCTTTCAGAATTGATGGATTTTATATCAATTTCCATGTTTTTCAGGTTTCATTTATCAATTTAATTTCCGTCTCTCGTCTCTCTTACTCTAGGGAATATATATGTAGGTGTAAGAAGGACAAAAGATAATAAAGTTGACCCTCTGATATGATTAAGTTAACACACCAGAATAATCAAACTAAAATTCCTGAAATAATCAGGTTTTAACCCCAGGATCGTCAACTTTACACTGTGGGATAGTGAAGCTAACCGTCAAATTTTGACACTCCATGCATGGTACGCTAGAACATCTAGGGAGCTGTCCCATAGTTAAAACTGAAATATAGTCAGTCTGACACTCTAGATATTCAGGCTGACTAGCCATTTTTCTCCGTGAACGTACGACCGGAAGCCTCTGTGTGTTTCTTAGAAGTCCTCTTCGATATCCCCACTACTGCCAGGATAAGCAAAGCATGTATATTAGGTAGGTCCAAAAATACATTGCAAATTTTTTTTCACCCCAGAGGGAAAATGCCCCTCACCCCCAAAGTTTCCATTTCCGGAGGAAAAAAAATCCCTATTTTTTTTGTTGAAATTCGAATATTAACTCGTGTCACCGGGGACTTCAAAATCCCATTCAATTAACATGGGGAAATTTTGGATTTTAGAAAAATTGAACTCATACTTCAGGGTTTGATCGAAACGTGCCAACTTGTTTAAGGATTGAAGAGGAGTACCTATGAAATAAAACCATGTTAATAACTGTTTTTTCAACCCATCCTTCGCCCCCCCCCCCAGCGTCCCAAATATGACCCAAAAATAAAAAAACTACATTTTTACGTATTATTATTACTTTTTAGCGATTTCCGTCTTTTTTATACAAACAATTACTAATGGACAATTTGAATATTTCCCATGACTCTTTAAACAATTTTATTTGTTTGAAAAATGTAACTTATTTAAACAATTATTCATTCCCAAAAAATGTGAAAAATTATCGTATTTTCTGATTGATATGTAACAGTTTGCCATTGTTTGGGAAAGTAAATTTTTTTAAAAAACGTTATGCAATTATTTAAACAATTACTTATTCTTTATTCTCAAAATTTCTGAAAATTGACCCAGAGATGTCCAGTTTTTTCTAAAATTGGTATCCTATGCTATTTTTTGTTGAATAATTATATAATTTTGATACATTTCTTTTAATTTTTAATAAATTTCTATTTGTTTAAACGATTTTGATTTGCTTGTGCAGTTTTTTCGATAACTCAAGAAAAATTTAATAAAATGAACAAGTATAATCATTTTTCTGACAATATATTGCATAGAGAGACTCCAATCAAATATCATGTGAAGTGATCAAAATTGAGTTTTTCTATATCTGCTTTAATCGGTTAAGCCCTTTGTGGAAATAAGAATTGTGTTTTGAATACAATTATAAGCATTTTCAATTTCCAATTTGGCTCAAGTTGACGATTACTAGTGCATTTACCTTAGGTCCCAAAAGAAAACCCAGCATAATTGACTAATTTGAATTTTACATAATATTGCGATTAATTACCACTTTTTGAAATTTTTTTTTCATAAATAATCATTAATCATTCATCTGAGAATACCCAGTAGGTTTTAAAATAATGTTGAATTTTTTAAACAATTTTAATTTGTAAAAAATTTTTTTTGTAGGTAAGTCGTGAAATTAACATATTTTCTAGACGTTGTAAGTTCTTTAATTAATGACAACAATAAAATAATTTATTCAAATAATTTTACAATCATATAAATAATATGTGTTTATTCAAGCATATCGTTTACCTAAAAAAGGAGGAGAAAAATTTTATCTCACCATATTTTCGACAGATTTTAAGATTTTTAAGTACTAATTTGTTTTTTAAGAATATTCGTAAATTTCTTCACAAATTCAAATTGCTTAAACAATTCTGTTTAGTTGAATATTTTATTTTTCGCCATTTTTCGAAAGATTTAAATATTTGTGGGTACTACTTTGTTTTATAAGAATACTCTTAAATGTTTAAACAAATTGAAATTATATTCAAAAAATGTATTAAGAGCGTTTCTGCAAAATAAACAGATAACTAATACCAATTAAATCTGTGGATAAATTGAAGAAAAAAAACGCATTTTGTCCTGTCTACCGATAAAAAACACATAAAAGCAGTAATATAAAATAAGTTTTTTAAACATGTTCAATTTAATTAAAATTCAAGAGTATTCTAAGAAAACAAAGCTGTACTTGAAAATATTTAAATATTTCGAAAAATTGCAAAAATAAAATATTTAAATAAAATTGATGAAACAATCTAAATTTTATTTAAACATTTACGAGTATTTATAGTTTTTAATTAAAATAAATTTTGATGTTAAAAAGATTACTTCGAACAAATAAAATTTGAGAAACAAGAAAAAATCTGCCTCAGCTCGGATTTGAACCGGGAACGCCACTATCCATAAGTGGAGCGTTAAACAATTACGCCACCGAGGCTGCAGCAGATAACTGCGACAAATGTACCATTTTTGTCGCAGTTGAGAAATACGTATAGTACTTCTCTGCGAAAAGGTAGCTATCGAGAACAAGAAAATATCTGCTGCAGCCTCGGTGGCGTAATTGGTTAACGCTCCACTCATGGATAGTGGCGTTCCCGGTGAATTCTGTTTTTTAATTGTGAATCTTTTTCATGCTCCTTTTGCATGAAATTATTCATGATAAAATAGATTTCTTTTCGATCTTAATTTAAAAAAGTAATATCTACTTATTTAATAGGACTTTTACGATCATTTATTTATATATTTTAAAAGATACCAAAAAAATGCAAGAGATTTAAAAAAAGTTAAGGAATGTGAAAGAATTTTGTAGCATTTCTGAATATTTCAAGGAATTTCACAGAGTTTCACAAGATATAAGGGATTTTGTAGGACCTTCAATTATTTCAAAAGATTCACTGGATTTAGAGGATTTTAAAGATACTAAACTACTTTAACAGAATCCCAATTCCTAATATTTTATTTTCGGTTCGAAACAATTTCTAGAGAACTTTGAAAAATAAATGAATCGAAACAAAATTTCAAAGGATCACTTGCGATTACAAAGAATTGAAGGGATTTTAAAGAATTTCACAAGATTTATGGGTTTTTATAGGACATTAAATTATTTGAAAGAATTTACTAGATTCTAAAATATTTTAAATATTTCGAGATATTTTAATAGATTCCGAAAAATTGTAAGATATTTCAAAAACTTCTAGGGGTTTTCAGAGTTTTGTAGGATTTCTAAATATATTATGTTCGATTTTAATGGATTTCTAAAGAACTTTGGAAGACAAATGAAATGAAATAAAATTTCAAAGGATAACTAACGATTTCAAATATTTGGAGGGATTTTAAGTAATTCTGTAGGATTTCCAACGATTTTAAGGGATTTCTACAGAAATTTGAAAAATAAATGATATGAAATACAATTTCAAGGAATTCTGTTCGATTACAGACATTTCAGCATTTCAAGAAAAGTATTTTATTGAATCTCCAAAGATTTCAAAATATTTTACAGAGAAAGTGTTGACACACATGTTTTCAATAGGTTTTTGTATGATCTATCGAATGGTTATAACCATTTTTAACAAAAATTAAAATTTAACCCTCATATTTCAAAATAAAAAGCATTTTTTTCTAGAGTCAGAAACATTTTTGCTCTCAAAATAAAGCTTCGGATGCTGATTTTTGAAGCCGTGAAGGAAAAAATGATGATTTTTCGAGAAATTAACTTTTGTCCATGTTATTCCAGGGAAATTGTCTCTTCTTAAGGATTTTTACTGTTCTGAAATCCATTAAGAAAATTTTGTTTACTAAATTATGCATACAATTATTCTCGCCCTTCTGAACGATCATAAGCATTTCTTAGAAAAGATATAGGGTAAGGAGGGGCAGCGCCGACCAGTTAACAGTCAATGATTTTTTTAAAGTTAATAAGATGTAGAATTGTGTCCTATTTTCGAAATTTTAATCCGAAATAATTCAATTTCGTGATTCTTCAATTTAAAAAAATGTTTAATTTTTAGTGCTTCGACTTAGAAATTACACAATATTATTCAAAAACTTTTTCTAATTAAATTGTCCAAAATAGCTGTATATATATTTTTTTCCACACGTTTTCAGTTAAAAATTATTAATTATTGTTTATAAAATGTTTAAAACATAATATTGAAAAATTGGGTTAATAACGAATTTTTAAATGCTTTATATGATTCAAACTCAACTGATTTCTTGCAAAAAAGTTTGAGAAAGCCGGGAGACAAAAATTGAAAAAATAGTGGCCACCCTGAATTTTCAATGTGAAACGTCTGTTTAGCCTAAAATTGTTCAAAAGTTATGAACCTTCAAAACCTGATGATATTTGTTTAAAAGTGCCAATTTTGGGAAAAAATGCTAATAAAACCGAAAAACGTAAATATATCATTAAAAAATTTCATTTTGAAATGTGATAATTTATTATTTAAAGTACCCATTTCAGGTGTAAAGAGCTAAAATAACCTAAAATTGTTGAAAATTGGGAATCTCGATGATGATTTTTCTTTGAAAGTGTTAATTTTCCATAAAAAAACTAACACAACCTACACATTTTTTTAAATGTTAAGTCCTCGAAACTTTATGATTCTAGATTAAAATTCTTTTTTGAAAATACTAATTAATTTGAAAGGCTAAATTTAACCGTGCAAGACTATTAAAAAGCACAAATATTTCTTAATTGACATAAGGTTTCTTATAATTTTTCTTATTAAAAGGAATTTGTAGATTTAATTTTCAACATTCCAAATGTAAGATATAAAACAACTTCAAGTAATTAAAAGACAATCAGGTTTTCAACGACAATCATCGCAAATTTTTGTATATATTTCGTGACACCACTTTTTTCAGATATATAATCATCTTTAAATTAATTTATTAATCAGAATATATGAATTACACAACATGAATACAGTTTTCATTCCTGACACGTGCGATTAACATTTAAGCAGATTTTTTCAGCTCATGGGCAGCGTGTTCGGTTTTGTATCTTCAGACCTGAAACAAAAAATTGATCTCCTGCAAGAATTGCTCAACAAAGATCAGGACAACTATAATACAATTAAATCCATGATTCAACATGAGAAGGAAAACAATTTGTTGGAGAAGAAAGACTTTGTCAGTGGTGTTCGAACTTTTTTGAGACTCCACAGAGGACTAGGTATCTTTTTCATTTATTTATTTATTTTTTTTATTATATCATTAAGCCGTTTCCCTTTCGGGGTAGGCGTGAATTGCTCGGTGGTAAAGGACTAAAAAAATTTAGGATTTGCATTGTGAACCAAATGCTTGAATTTTCAAGTCTAAAAAGATGATTTTTTTAGACGGAAGGTAAATTTTCAACCCGATAAGTTGAATTTTCGACAAAAAAGTTCATCTTCAGCCAAGAGAGATTAATTTTAAACTAAGATGTATGACTTCTCTGCAATGAAAGGTGAACTTTCAATGCACGAGAACGAATTTTCTACAAAGCAGTTGAATTTTCGAACAGCTAAGATCAATTTAACAAAATAGTTGAAGTTTCAGCAAAATATTTGCATTTTTTACCATAAGACAAATTTTAAGTAAATTCATAAATTTGTAACCAAATGGTTGACTTTTCAAATAAAAAAGTGCTTTAAAACCAACAATAAAACAGTTACATTTTTTTTGCGATTTTAGATGAAGGAAGTTGAGACTGGGTTCGTTAAATGTGGTAAGGGTAGTTCTTCAAGGTTGTTGGATATTTCTGCGGTTATAAGGACATTCACTGCAGGCTTGGAAATTCGTTTCTTGTGATTTTTATTAATTTAAATTTTTTTGGCGACTTTAGATGAAGGCAGTCGAGACGGGGTTCGTTAAATGTGGTAGGGGTAGTTTTTGGAAGTTGTGAATATTACTGCGGCAAAAAGAATATTACTTATAGTCTTGGGAATGAGTTTGTTGTAAACATTATTTTTTAAAAAGTTTTTTTAAGTTTTAGTTGAAGGCATTGGAGACGGGTTTCTTTAAATGTGCTATGATAGGAGTAGTTTTGGAAACCGGAATAATACGTATCGCCCAGTTTCCTCTAAAAACAGCATCTTTCGTCTCCTTGAGACAATTATTTTATCAACTATTTTGTTCAATATTCGTCTTTTTTCGTTGAATCCAACTAGTTGATCATTAATTTTTTTATTATTGAGAACAATTTTTTTTACTTGAAAATTTAACTGTTATATTGTTGGTTTTAAAGCACTTTTTTATTTGAAAATTCAACCATTTGGTTAAAAATTTATGAAATTACTGAAAATTTGTCTTATGGTAAAAAATACAAATATTTTGTTGAAACTTCAACTATTTTGTTAAATTGATCTTAGCTGTTCGAAAATTCAACTGCTTTGTAGAAAATTCGTTCTTGTGCATTGAAAGTTCACCTTTTATTGCAGAGAAGTCATACATCTTAGTTTAAAATTAATCTCTCTTGTCTGAAGATGAACTTTTTTGTCGAAAATTCAACTTTTCGGGTTGAAAATTTATCTTCCGTCTAAAAAAATCATCTTTTTAGACTTGAAAATTCAAGCATCTGGTTGACAATGCAAATCCTAAATTTTTTTAGTCTCGAAGAAAAATTTGTTCTATTTTAGGTTATTTTTCATCAGAGAAAACAAACGCCGGTCGCCACCTAAATTGCCGCCCCGATTGAAAACAATTAGGAACATTAAAAATGCAAACATAAACTCTATACACAATAGAAAATAATTGAAATCGATTAACAAATTTTACACCCATTAGGAACGATTGGAAACGATTGAGGTTTTACCAACTGTGAATCGTTCTGAATCGTGTTCAACTGATTATTTCTAGAAGGGGGGTTTATATATCTTAGCTATCTAGTTTTGCAGTTTTGCTTAAACTTTATTGAAAAGTCGGTTATATCTCTCTAGCAATATCCGTAGGTCACTATGAAAGTTTCTGGAATAAAAAATAAAAACTAATTTTTTTACGCAATCTTTATTATACCTTTTCAAAATACTCTTGATACCATCTGGTTCTGCAGCGGAGAATTTCTTCGTGACCCTCAGTGCTTTCTTGACCTCTTCGGCAGTGATTGATGGATATTCCACCTCAGATGTTATGAGGTTGTCGCAAAGCACTTTGAAGCGGATGATATTCTCAGTGTCATTCTTCAATTTGTGTTGGCCCTCGTAAACCTCTCTCCAAAAAGTGTCGAGTTCCTCGGGCTTGGGCGGATTTTTGGCAGAAACAGCCACATCGTGGCGCTTAGGAGCAACCTGGATATTATTATTCCTTCTTGTTCTGAAATTCTTATCTCTCAGGGGGTCTGCGGCTTGTTCATGCAGTGGTTGGGGAAGCACTCTGCGTTCACATCTAGTTTTGCGAGAGGCAGGCAGCTTGATTTCGCAAAGAATGTTGTGAAACGTGTTGAATCCATCTAATTACTTTAAGCACCCCGAACTCTAGGGTGATCCCTAAATCATCGTTGTAAAACACCTCACCCAGGTGCCATTCAGCTTTCGGCACGGTTGGTTGTTACGTCTCCGCTTGGTGTTTTTTCTTTTAGTACCATCCCTGGACAATTGTTCGCGACTTTTTTTTAATTAATGTAACCATATGAAGCAGAATCCTCAACCTGATGACGCGTGCGGAGGCACCCGCTCCCAGCGAAATCGCGGTAAAATTTCAGCTGTCACCACGTCTCACGAACGTGAGATAGGTGGTTACAGTCTGCAACGAACTCAATACGTTGATCCGGAAAAATTTTGTGCACTCTGAGGACACGGAGCGATCAAAGGACGACCGCCGCAACTCCCATATAAGGTCTTTATACCTCCCTTTCTTTTCATTATCCCTGGCTATATATAATTAAAAACTAAAGGTTAACAACCACCGCAGGGTCCCACTGGGAGCAACTGTCATCTAAAAAATGACATTTGTCTTTTTCAGTCATGAGAATGAGGCTTGAACATAAGTTAAAAAATTGTAGTTCTTGGTCGTTAATGGGTTAAATTAATGAAGTTTAATCAAAATAATTGTTTAATTATATTATTATTGTCTATAACTATCTTCTCCTATATTAATGCTAGATATTTGCTTATTATAGTTTATAACTATCTTCTCAGAATTTCTCAGCTTTTGTTTAACTTTTTAGTTAGGAACAAATGTGGGCATTCACACGAAAAGGGCCTTTATGGCCAGTATGGAGTTACATACAGAATCATGTAGCCGGATTAATTTCCGGCATTTTAAGCCCATGACAAACCGTTTAGGTTGGAAAACGGGTCGCCGGGGCATGATTGAAGTTTGAAAATGAAATATACCCATTTCCGCTTGCTTTCAGGACATAAATATAGTGCAAAAAGGGCCTACGAGGGCCCTTTTGATGTGGACGCCCTGAAATAATAAATAATAATAAAAATTTAAACAAAAAAACTCTCATGGAAAATTTATATTTAATATGATTCATATAGAAAACTTGAAAAATATTTCAAATATCTATTTTATTCTAGACAAATATATTATCAAAATAAAAAAAGATTGTTTGAAAAATGATTCTCTTTATTGTTTATTTATTATATATTCATAACTAAAAAGAGACAAAGCAAAGTAAAAAATTTCAAAAAAAAACCACAACTTTCTAATTGTCAAGAGAAGATAGTTATAATCAATAATAAACTGTTTAAACAATAATTTTTGTTAACTTCACTTAGTTATTACCTCACAAAGTGAAAAGTTGAAAAAAGTGGAAAATTTTAGAAAAAGCCGCAACTACGTAGCACTAATATAGGAGAAGATAGTTATACACAATATTAATCTGTTTAAACAATTGTATTTGTTAAATTTCACTGATAATCAAGTCACTTTGAGCGAAAAATTAACAAAAATTTGTATATTAAAAAAAATTAAATTGCTGGCATTATGCAAAGAGAATATTATTAAAAATAATAATAAATTGTTTAAACAATTATGTTTCTTAACTTGAATTAATTATTACCTTTAGATATAATTTAAAAAAAAACGCTTTTTTGGGGGGTGGATCCGAAAAAATTTGGGGCCGATATACCTGGACTACCTTCCCCTTCCAGGGGACCCTTATTCCTCACGCGTACTAATTACCTCTCTCGGCGCGCTCACTCGTCCGGTTTCCTGGAGCGTGGGGTCTATTGTCAGATCAGAAAAGTGAACCTCTTCATTATTATGAATATAATAGAAATTTGAGATGGAGCCCAAATTTCCTTTAAATGAGCTGATGCTTTTCTATTCGTTTATTTTTATGGGAGTTACAATTTTTCAAAGTAGGTGGGACGTATGTGTCCCACTGGCCGTTAAAGGGTTAAAAAAGTCCTGATGAAAGGGGACATATTTTGAACTTTTTTAGTACTTTAGTTCTATATCAGCAGTATTTTTTGAGACATAAATATCAGGAGTGCTTGCAAAAATTTTGAAAATAGTAAAACGGAAATTATCTAGTAATGCTGTCTCAAGAATTATTTAGGACTTGTACAATTTGAAAAAAAAAATGATGTAAGACTTTTCCGGTACTTTTGTCCTACAAAAAGCCCTGAAAAAAAATGAAGTTCGTACTTGAGTACAGAATTATCTAATACTTCAGCGGAACATGAGCCTGTAGTATACTCCATTCATTTAGTTTGAGTTCTTTGAAATTAAAAAAATATTTTAATACATTCAGATACTAAATTTTAGGGTAAAAGGTTTCAAAAACTTAATTTTTTCACTGATATAGGGGTAAAAAAGCGATAAAGTATGTCTTTTAAAGAAAATTCAAATAGGAATAGGATCGGAATATTTTTCATCACAATAAAAATTCATTAAACTGCAGGCTTTCCCGAAAACTCGCTAGCCTGCAAGGGCGGTAAAACTGCTCCCTCCGGACATCCCGAGTCAACGGTTCCACATAAAGTGGTATCACTCTTAGTCGTAGTTAGATTCCTGTTGGCCAACATGTGGCACGTCCATTCCACGACTACAGTATGCACACCATCTGTGATCATGGCCGCCCTGATCACCTCTCCAGAGGTGTTATGAAAGGCTCTTTCGATGTCCATAAAGGTTCAAATCGCGAGGGCTTTCTCCTTCAGTTGTCCTTCAATTAGATTACTGCTCCGCTTAGGTCCGTCTCCGTCGAGTTACCAGACCTATAGGCGTGTTGCTCTTTGTGAAGTGGCCTTCTTGACAAGACCTTATCGCGGATATATCTATCCACAAGTCTTTCCACTGTTTTTAGTAGGAAAGATGTCAGGCTAATCCGTCCCCACTTCTCCAAACCTTGAAAAGCTCGGGAAATGTGCCTTGATCAGATGAGCCAAGGTATCCCCATCCGACTCTGAGTAACTCCCGTCGGGCAATTTCAGAGTGCCAAGAATAGCGTCCGGATTTCGAGAAAGCAGCTTATCCAGTCTAGTTGCCTCAGCTCCCTTCTCGATGTCTGTTCAAAAGTTGGCCAAGCTCTCTTGCTTTGTCTTGCGTATTGCACCCCTGTATTCATACCTTATTGTTGTGAATGAGGTCCATAGTTCCTTCGTTTTGCCAGTACTGGCACGTCTGAACCTCTCTCTGGTTTCCCTGCGAAGCTCGCTCCACTAGCGCACATCTGTCGCATTCCTCGAAAAAAACGCGAGAAAAACAAGGAGGGGTGAGACGGGATGAGAAAGAATGTGACGAGACAAACCAAAGAATAGGCCCGAGAAAGCGAGACGAAACCGAGGAATGAACGACGCGAAAGCGAGCCAGGCTCGGTATTCCTGGTCTCGGACAGCATCACAACGTCATAGATATAATAGCCATTACATACCAACAAACTTGAAAAGCGGCTCTCACCGTCGGCTTGAAACAAAGAAATCACTTTTTAGCAATACAATAGAATTTTTAACCAAATAGTTGAATGTTCAACCCACAAAAACGAATTTATTCGAGAATAGTTGAAATATGAAACGAAATAAATTTTTTGATTTTTCATCAAACAGTTGGTCTCGCGAACAAAGAGTTGCATTTGCAATCAAGGGAGAAAAATTTCGGTACTGAATTTATCTAGAAGTGACTGACGTGCATCAATAATCGGACTTATGTTCTTTTGAATACAAAAGAATTCAAAAAAATGCCATAAGGTTTATAAGAACTTCAAGTGATTTTTAACGAATTCAGAATAAATTTCAAAAATGAAAAGAAAACAATAAGTTGTGTTAATTTCAAACACAGCTAGCCTTAATCAATTTTAACCTGCCATTTTTATGGCACATCTTTTCTTACAGAATCCTTCACCTATGATTTTAAAGTATTTTACACCAAAAACGAGAATAAAGTATCAAGCTCTTTTTGAACTTTGTTCAACAAGAAACATGAATTCTCTATTTCTTTTCGCAGAATCAAGTTCGCAGTCAAGCAGAGATAGCCTTGATACTCCACAAGCGGTCCACCGTCGCTATTCTTCTTCTTGTCGTATACCTCAGGCTCCTGAGGAGCATCCACTTCGTACCAGGGACAAGTCGCCTCCTTGTAGGCCGCCTTCTCCCAAAGTACTTGGATACGCACTTGGACAACTTGGATACATTCGGCTCATTCCCCGCACAAATCAGTACCTACGATTTGAATTTCGAAGATACGTTTTTCCTGCTGGTGAACCAATCAGGTTGCGAACAGAAGAAAAGAAATATATTCCCGTGCAAAACCAAGAACATATTGTACTAGCAACATCAAACGGTGAAATTTTTGCTATATTACAGTATAGCGGGATTCTTCGTGGAATATATGCGACAAATAAATCTAGATCGAGAATAAAAGTGAATATGATAAGCGGTGCATTTGATATTTTGACCCCAGATGAAATGCAAGATTGTCCAGTCGGCGAACGTCACCCAATCTTCCCCCAAAGTTTTATTAAATCTTCAGCAAATAACAATTCACTGCATATATATATATATATATATATATAGTTTGAAATACAAAAAATCAACAATAACCTATCCCGAGAAAACTACTGGATTTCATTCTACAATATCTTGTGTATTAATTACTTGAACTTTGTCTGGTAATAGAGAAAAATCATTTAAATATGCGAAAATGTCACCCGTTCACGTGTCCCCAACTAAATTTTCCAATAGTAGAATGCCTTTATTTCTTTACCAGAGTTGCATACCGACGCGATAAATTCTCGTATCTCTTTATATTTTACTCGATTAACAAGAACATTTGTCAAACAAGCCCTTTGAATATCACTTCTTCATACTCAATTGTTCCAGTATCGATATAGCGCGGGTATGGTAAATATTTTGGGTACAGTCGTTGCTGTTCCCTTTTAAGGTCTTGAAGAAGATGTGTGGCCTTGAGTGTGTAATGGAGACTTCTGTCCGAAAATCGTCGTTTCAGAAAATTGGGCACTTCTCGTTTTGGACAATTGACTCTGTTTCCCTCGGAGCCTTTCTGCAGGGCAGGGTCGTGGATAACACCGTAAGAACGACAGAGATGGCAATAAAGAACTCTTAGGGCTGCATTATGTCTGTAGAGATACGTTGTTCCCGCGTGATAAGGACACCTGGATAGTATGTTTCCAGATACTCAGCGTGTGCATGTCACGCTCTGCATCTATCGCTGGGAACTTTTTGCGCGTCAGACTTCCGTGCAGGAGAACTGAGGTTCAATCCCTGAGCTGGTACCAATGGAAATTTTTCTATGTACTTCTACCGAGACTTTGATGGTTCCTTACTTCTAATGTTAAAATTCAGGTTAAGGGTCTCGACCGCCTGATCCGCGGCTTCGTAAGGGAACGCTCCTTTGCCAATCATCTCGTGTTTCCTGACCATTTTTAGTAGAGGATCTTTTCCATTTGCAACGGTGGAAACGGTCCCAGAACAATTCGCTTATGAAAACATTGGAGATTCAGAAGTCCGCGTCCGCCTTGAAGGCGTGTGATATATAATCGCGGAACAGATGAATTAATGTGCAAGCTCTCATGCATATGCATGATATTATGCGTGGCGATATCATCGACCGTAAGCTCATTCTTTGTTGATTAAACCACCCTAAATTAGCAGAGGAGAACCGGGACAGCAAGCATGCTAGTCGCAGATATCTTGTTCAATGCCGACAGGTTGAAAACTAAATCTGTCGAAGAAGATGCTTGTATCTGATTCGGAGAGACTTCTTCACTGACGTTAAGTCCCAAATGCGGCTTTGAGGCACGCCCAGGTATGTATAGGTCTCTCCAGTGTCAAGATGTCTAATAACACTTATATCCACAATACCTTCAACGCTAAGCGTTTAAGAAAAGCACTCAGACAACATAATAAACTCCCAGCGTTGCTGTTCGGCTTTGATTTGTCAGTTTAAGTCAAGCAGTCTAAAACACTTAATGAGGAATGCTTATCTTGTTCCAACGCTCCGACTTCAACTCCAACGCTAAGCGTTTGAAAAAGCATACAGACAACAAAATCAACTCTCAGCGTTGCTGTTTTCAGTTCCAAATTGCAACACTGGGAGTTGATTTTGTTGTCTAACTTATTTCTCAAACGCTTAGCATTGGAGTTAAAGTCGGAGCGTTGGAACGAGATAAGCATTTCTTATAAAGTGTTTTAGACTGCTTGACTTAAACTGGCGAATCAAAGCCAAACAGCAACGCTGGGAGTTTATTATGTAGTCTGAGTACTTTTCTTGAACGCTTAGCGTTGAGGGTGGGATGAAAGCGTTGGAACAAGAAGAGAATTCTGTAAAGGGTACTTTAGAGTGCTTGACATAAACTGGTTGATCAGTGCCCAATCGCAACGCTGGGTATCGATTATTTTGTCGGGTCATTCAACTTGAGCGCTTTGCGACGAACTTCGGATGCAATATTTCAATCGCAAGTCATGAGTTCAATCACGCAAGTCAATCTCTGTCATGCGTTTGTGAATTAGCTATTTTTAACACCGATTCAGACAATCAAACGCCTCTTGATAATAAAAATTAAATTTTGCGTTTCAAGCTCGATAACATGCAATTATATGAAAGCTTTTCACGTTGACTAAACGCTTAGCGCATCGCCCGAACGCTTAGCGCTTATCACTTCCTACGCGATTAGATCGCATTGTTCGTCCGTGCAATTCTTTTTCTGCATAAACTTACACGAAAGCAATGCAAAGGGTGGAAAAAGTCTGATACGAGGGCTGTTTGATAATTCAGTGAATTTTTGAACTTTTTTGCGCAATAGCTTTGAATGCAACACTGATCCCATGAACGCCATCTATGAATAGACTACTGTTAAATTTGGAGCAAGCTGGGTCATTTATTTTGTGTTTGATAGCCCTTGAAAGGAGAGAACCTCGTGAATGTTAACGAAAATGAAAAAAAAGAGAATTTCGTGTGCTGATTAAGCATTATTTTTTGCCTAAAAACCCATCACTGAAACCAAGAAAAGGCTAGATAAATACTATGGGAGCTCTGCATCATCAATTTGAATGGTTATGTAGTGGTTTACTGAGTTCCGTTGTGGTCGTACCAGCACAAGTGACGCCGAACGGTCAGGTCGCCCAAAAGAGGTCATCACGCCAGAAATCGTCGATAAAATCCATGGAATGATATTGGACGATAGGAGAATTATTTTTCTAAACAGAGAAAACTATTTTATGTGAAAAACTAATATGAATATCAAAAAATACGGGCGTTATTTGTAATGGTCACCGTGCCCCGCACCGACACCATACCCCGCTCTCCCCTACATTTTTTTGGGAAATTTGATTATTTAGTTAAGAACTCGTCGTTGTGGGTTGAGGTCTTGTTGAAGTTTTAATTGTTTTCTTGATAGTTAAACTGTTTTGTTAGAGGGTCGTATGTTTTGGGTGAATTCTAATTTCTAATCGTAATATATGCTTTCACTAAGAATACTTTCTTGTGTCCTGTTAACTATTTTCAAATTCGTAAATGGAATGAGAGCAAATCTTTTGTTTTTTTCTCCTTTTGTTTTCTCCTTTATTTTTTATAGAATTTAATCAATACTAATATTTTGAAGAAACTGAATTTTTTATTTAAAACTTAGAATTTTTATGTTTCCAACGGTCACCCTCGCTCGAGAAAATGAAACCAAATAAGAATTGCGTTACGAATTGACAAACGTATCCCTTGTGTGTTAGCTAGACACTTTCCACGTACGAAAGAAGGGGAGTATGTAATCAATAAAAATAAAATATAAATTTCCCATTTATTTAGTCCATTTCGCGCGATTTAAAAAAATATACTTTTCCGTATAATTAATTTCCATAAAAAAGGACTAGCCGCGAAATAAAAAGTGCCACTTATATTATATTTTTTTTTTTAAACTTGTTCTCGGGTTAAGAAGAACCCGGTGTTCCATAATAGCCACGGACTAAGTCAAGTGACAAAATTAATGTCCTAAGCTTAAGATGGTTATATTCATATTTTATTTTATAACATATACAAAAATTAATGTCTCAAGCTTAGGATGGTTACAGCCCAATGTGTCGAAGGCATTTTTGGTTAAAGTTGGATTTTTTTTGTTTTTGTTTGAATAGTACGTACGGGGCTGTCCCGGTATATATTATCAATCACGGGCGTATTATTGTAATGCAATCAAGTGATATGATAAGAGCGTGTGCCTTGACATATTAAGCAAAGCCTGGTTTCTATCCCATCATACACGGACTGCGTTGCAGTCAAGTGCATGATGGGGGGACCTACAGCTTAAGGTGGGATCGGAACCACCAGAACCTCGGTAAAGGTACATAGAAAAATTTCAAGAGGTACCGACTCAGTTATCGAACCCCGGATCTCTAAGGTGAAGTCCGAGCGTCTAACCAAGCTCGGTTGGAAAGTAGTGATTTGTGGATGGGTATACAGGTGAAGGGTAGATAGGTATATAGGTTTAAGGTACAGATATTTTAGATTGATCTAGAATTCTCGTGTTACTTATTTAACAGCTTTTGATTGTTCTGGTATTTCTTTAATCGATGTTTTCTCTAAATGTATCAATTTTATCAAAAAATGATATAGGAATGAAAATATGCATCTTTTAAAGTAGACCAACTTTTGTTTGAAACTTTTTCCTGTAAAATTAATATTAAGAAATTTTACCTAAATTTTCGGTAACTTTGCAGGTGCCTTAAGGCACTTTATAATACAGATAAGTGCCTGAAAATTGGCAGGTGCTATTTATGTGTCATCTTCTACATGTACGCAAATTTTCAAGCTTTTCCGAGTCACCGCATGAAACCATGAAAATTCGCACCTTTGCCAGTTCGCCACCGCTCACCTCTTCCACTCCGACTTTTAAGGCACCCATTTTTACGTTCTTCAGAGTAAGTAAAACCTGTCAGGTGAAAATTGTCCTCATCCCTGTCATGGCACCATTTATGTAGGGCGAGCCGTCATTTATGGTAATTTTACAGGTAAATATGGTAACTTACCATGAACAACCCAAAATTCATTTTTTTAAATTTCCATAAATTTCAGGAAATTTATGAAAAGTTTCGGTCATTTGAAGTAATTTTATAGGTAAATATGGTAACTTACCGTAAATTATCCAAAATTCATTTTTAAATATTTCCATTTTCTGGAAATTTATGAAAATTCCGGGTAATTTACGGTAAGCTTACGGGTAACTCATGGCAACTTAAGATGAATTAAAAAAAATTCAATAAACAAATTTCTATAAAGGACCCCGCACCAGATGTACAGTAAATGGCTTTTTGTGAAAAATTCTAAATCTAATTTTTTCTTGTGTTTTCGAACCTGCAAAGCAATAATCCGAAAGAAAAAAGTAAGAAAAATGGACACTTTTTTAACAAAAAATTGTGAACGTTTCAATTATCACGTGTATTTTAATAGAAAAATGCTCATTTTAGTGAAAGTTTTTTTTTTTCTCCTAAACTCTTTGTTAGATTTCGCTAAAAGTTTCACATTTTGACTATCAGTCTTGCCGAAACAAAACGTTCATATCTAAGATCTAGAAAGAATAACGGTTTTTTGGGTATACAGTATGTTATGGGGGTGTTTTCATACTTGAAACATCCAAGTATGGAAATCATCATTTCTTAGTAACTGCAGTCACTGGAGATTTTTTATTTCAATGCTAGGATATAAAATATCGATTTCTTTGTTTCGGCTTAAGACGATCTGAAGGTACCACATAATACCTGGCGTATTAGCGACCCTTGGCTATTGTTCTGAGCTGGGCTCGATCTCGAAGCTGGACGGGGCGCTGTGGCTCTCAACCGGAGGCAACTGTATTACTTTACAGGTTGCAGTGGGGGGAGAGTGACGTTGACTCAGGTCAGCTCCGGGCAGTCTCTTCACGGGACTGAGTTCGAGCGTTTTTCTGACCGCGGGACTGAATTCGTGTGCAGCCAAAAATTCATTTTTGTCATATTTCTCGATAAATAATTATTTTAGAAAAAAACTATAAATCTAACAAATATGTGTTTCGGTGAGATCTACAACTTTTGTGAACAAAGTTTTCCAATAAAATCAATATTTTTCAAAAATTTGAAGGAAAAAAAACTAAATTTTGTTTCAAAACTCAAAATTATTAATAACCTAATTAAATCGATCTGCCCAAAAATCATTTTAGTGCGTTCAAGTAGGGTCTAAAAGGAACCCCAGGGCCATGTATCAAATTAATATTCTTACGTGGCCTTTTCGGTAATATACCCTTTTTTCGCTCCGACAAATTTTTATTGCACAAAATCAAATAACGTGTAAAGTAAGTGGCAACAAATACTTTTATCAATAACCAAAAAACTATTTCATGAATGATAATAAGGTAACACTATTTTGAAAGTACAACTGAAATACAGATATTTGTAGTGAACACTGATCCCCTAAAGTTAATAATTTGCAAGATAATAGAGCTTTTGTGAGAAGTCATTTTATCACGTTACAACAAATAGTGATTTTTCATGGAGCAAATTAGCGTTCGAGAAAAAATTCCTGCAAGAAACTACACTTACCTACTTGATAAATACAATTATATCTGAAATTATCGATAAATTGCTTACATATGTGCAAATTGTGATTATTGATTAATTTGCTCGCTTTTAATTGATGATAACTCTTTCTAGAAAAGACATAAAGGTGTCAAAATAAGTGTACTTATTCTTTAAAGTTTCACTAAAATGATGGTATGACCAAAAATTGCGAAATATAAATATATGGGCCTGTACAATTGTTTAAATTTCGAACGGCTATCTCTGCTTCTGCGTGTAATAGAAAGACAGGAAAAAAGCTGAACAAATTCCGAAATTACTACGAATTCAGTCGTACCATTTAATTGTTTGTACTTTTATTCGTTAATGAGTTATCATTATCTATTAAATTTTTTTGAAAAGGATGACAATAGACCTGAAACAAATGAAAGAACAACAAATTAAATGGTAAGACTGAATTTGTAGTAATTTCCGAAATTTTTCAGATTTTGATACTTTTATCAATAACAATAAATCTATTTTATGAATTACAAAAAAAGTAACACTATTTTGAAAGTACCAATTGAAATACAAATTTTTATAATGAACACTGATCTTCTAAAGTTAGTTATTTGCACAGAGCTTTTGTTAGAAGTAATTTTATCGCGTTGCAAGGAACCAGGAGATCAAGAAGGGACTCCGACTACGGCTAACACCACAGACTCAGCGAACATGGGACCGATACCTGCCATAGCTTCTATTTGGACTTCGTCGACGTCGAAACGCAGCTACTAGTAACACTCCGAGCTACCCACTCATGGGTAAGACCATTCCACTACCCGGAGAATGGCGCCTGCATAGTCCAGTGCCTCCACCACCAGAAGATAGTCCCGCAGCAGATCGACAACAACGACAAAACCAAGCGCGGCAGCACCAACGATGATATCAAGAAAGATATAACACCGAAGCACTCCAACCATGTTACGGGGTCGAAGATTGGGTGGTCACCACTAATCACCGGTTGTCAGACAAGGCCGCGGGTTACAACGCAGCACTGGATCATCGCCGAATCGGACCCTACCAAATCACACAACATGTTTCTGAAGATATATACTACATCCAGAAGGACGGACATGAACAAAAGGTTCACGGCAAGGACCTTTGGCCAGCACCCACTCGACCAGATCCTCCAGGACGACAATTGCCGTTTCTTCCATCGGGAACTCCATCAAACCACGAGATCGGTGAGGAACCGTCTCCACACAAAGACTACGCCTACTGTTCAGAAAAGGGAGTAGCCTCATCCTCAGCTGTATACATAGCTGAGGGTATCGACAAACAGTCGTATGAAACAACGCTCGTCCGAGCACCTGCTGTCCCTGCCAAGGGCACCAACGCATCTGGTCCGTCTGACCTACGGCGTCCTCAAGCTGAGCCACGATCTGCCACCCGTATTGGCGCAGAGCCATACTCAAAGACGCTCGTCCGAGCACATCCAGTCCCGGCCGACGACACCAATGTACCAAGCCCGTCGGTTCTACGGCGTCGAAAAGTTGAGCCATGACCTGCCTCAAGTATTGGCGCGGAGCCATACCCAGAAACGCTCGTCCGAGCCTCTCAGGTCCCAGCCCAGGACACATACGCGCCAGAATCACCGTATCTGACGCGTCTATCGACGGTCGCACTACCAACTACCAGCGTCGCCGCACAGGCGTGCTTACTCCACCAAGATGAAGAAGAGGTAGAAGCTGATTTCTCAGGAGAGGATCTCGACTACCAGAACATCGTCAGGGGGCGTTACAAGCTTCGAAGACGACGTCCCACGAACTATCGTGATGTAAGACCGTATACTCGACATGTAAATAGTTATAGATAAGGTAGACACGAGTCAATCACGGAAGCAAGGCTCTATCCGGGGGAAGGGCGAATTGATATACATCCTTAAATGTAAAATAAGAGAGATTGTGAAACTCTCAGTTTTGAGAGCCGCTGCTAAGAATTTTCATATTTTGTCAACAATATGCTGCTTGATTGTCAGCAGCTTTGACTTGTTCAGTGTGTGATTCAAGATCCTCAGTTCTTCGGCGAACTTTCGAACCCTTTCAGTGAACGGTCTACCAGATGTTATGTAGTAAAATCACACATTGAACACGGGACGCACTTTTCTTGCCCATCCAATCTTCTGGTTCAGTTGATGCAAGCGTATTTTGGTCTTTGGATCGATCGTCGGTTTTATTCGTCAATTTGAATCAGTCAAAGCTCTTGCAGCACCATAAACTAAAAAATTGATGGTCCAGCGGTTGGACTCCTCCGAGATAGCCTGACGAAGGGAGGCATCTATTTCAGCCAGATCTTAGAGCTCTGGGAAAACCAGCATGTTAATGTTCCTCCCTGTCGTGAAATCGCAATCACCTCTTAGAAGCTGCCTGCTCTCCGCGGTTGGTCTTAATATCGCTTCCTCATCTTCATCTGTAGCGGTTGGGGAAGCGCTCCGCGTACATATCCATTTTTCGAGAGGTAGGCACGTTGATTTTGCAATGACTGATGCGAAAGGTGCTGGAGCTCTGGGTGTTCGTCATCGTGTTTTCATCTAAATTATTTTCAGCACCCCGACCTCTACGGTGATCATCTCTGCTTGGCGACCCATTGCCGGGTGGGTGCTCCGCGCGTTCGATCGTTTTGAATTGCATTTAAAACTTTTTGATGGTTTGGCGGTATCATTGTTTCTCCCACGAGCACCTAGGGAAAGGGTTCGTCCCGAATATACCATTAAAAAATAAGGCTAAACAACCACCGCAGGGTCCCACTGGGAGCAACTGCCATCTAAACATGGCACGGGCTCCTAGTAGGACCGCGGTAAATCTCACTCATGGCCACGTCTCACAACCGTGAGATAGGTGGTCACAGGACACGACGAAATCATAATGACCGGCCGGCGAAACACTCGTGTGTTTTGAGGACACGAAGCGACCCAAGGATGTCAGCTTTTTGCATCCACCTCGTGAGTGTCTTAGCATATTTTTGGCACGCGGGTATCGCTTTAAGATTACGAACCAGTGATAGTTTCGCGCCTCCAAGAGCACCTATCACAAGGACAATTACTTGTAGCGAAGATTTTGGGTACAGTCTTTGCAGCTCCCTTTTAAGGTCTTGATATCTCTCCTCCTTTTCTTTCTCCTTGGCAGTGATGTTGTATTCGGATGGAGCCGAGAATTTGATCACGAATATAGTTCGTTTCTCGAAGTCTTGGAGAACAATTTCAGGCCTCGAGTGTGTAACGGAGACTGCTGTCCGAAAATCGTAGTTCCAGAAAATTTGGCACTTCTCGTTTCGGACTCTGCGACTAACATGCTTGCCGTCCCGGTTCCACTCTACTCGTTTGGGGTGGTTCAATGGACGAAGAACGAACTTAATGCCTATGATGTCACAACACGTAAGATCATGCATGTGCATAAAAGCTTGCATCTCAATTCGTCAGTTCCGCGATTATACATTTCACGCCGTCAAGGCGGGCGCGGTTTTTTGAATCTCCAGTGTCTTCACAACCGAATTCTTTTGAGTACAGCTTACATCGTTGCAAATGGAAAAGATCCTTTCCTAAAAATGGTCAGGAATCACGAGATGATTGGCAAAGGAGCGTTCCTTTACAAAGCCGCAGAGCAAGCGGCTGAGACCCTTGGCCTGAATTTTAACATCAGAAGTGAGGAAAGTGCATTACTCGATCTACATGCTTCACTTCTGAAAGCCGAAGTAAAAAAAGCAGAAGTTGAAAAATTCCATCGAAAGCTGCTCGACAAGAAAATGCACGGAAATTTTCACAGGAATGTAGAAAAACAGTCCTTGTTGAAGGACCAAACTTTTGCTTTTCTCAGATCATGAGGGCTTAATTCAAGTACAGAAGGTATCCTTTTCGCATACCAGGGCGGTGTCATATCCACCTTAGTATACCGGGACCGCATTTTATGTCAAGAACTTCCCAGCGATAGGTGCAGAGCCTGTCATGCACATGCAGAGTACCTAGAACATATACTATCTGGGTGTCCCATTCATGCGGGAACAATGTATATATACAGACATAATGCGGCCATAAAAGTGCTTCATTACCATCTTTGTCGCTCTTACGGTGTTGACCGCGACCATGCCCTGCCGAAAGCTCCAAGGGAGATAGAGTCAATTGTCCAAAACGAGAAGTGCCAAATTTTCTGCCAGCACGATTTTCGGACAGCAGTCTCCGTTGCTCACTTGAGGCTGTACCCAAAATATTCAGGTAAAGTAATTGTCCTTGTCATCGGTGCTCTCGGAGGTGCGAAATTATCATTGGTCCGTTACCTTAAGGCCATTCCCGCGTGCCAAAAATATGCCAAGGCACTTGCGAGATGGATGCAGAAAAAATCTGTCATCCTTGCGTCGCTTCGTGTTCTCAAGACACACGAGGGTTTCGCCGGCCTGTCGTCGTAATTTCATCATGCCACCCATCTTACGGTCGTGAGACGTGGCTATAAGTGTGATTTAACGCGGTTCTACTGGGAGTCGATGTCATTTTTAGATAGTAGTTGCTCCCAGTGGGACCCTGCGGTGGTTATTTAACCTTTTTTTTACATACACACATACACACACACATATATATATATATATTTATTTGTACTTCAATTTGCAATATCTAAATAGAACAGAAAGGAAGTATTCCACACAATCAAACAGGATTTAGGAAGGGGATGGGAACAGTGGACAACATTTTCGTTCTGAATCATCCAGTCAACAGGAACCTGGGACAGAAAAAGGGAAAACTGGTCGCACTCTCCGTAGACTTTAAGGCAGCTTTCGACTTGATGAATACGAAAGTTTTGTGGAAGGCAATGGAAGAGAGGGAGGTGGACGAAGAGCTGATTGAGGGGATAAGAAAGGTCTTTACGGAGACGAAGACAAGGGTAAGGATCGGGGAACGGAAAGGAGAGGAGTTCTGGACAGGGAGGGGTCTCAGACAAGGGTGCCCGCTGAGTCCGTTGTTGTTTATCATATTATTAGCAGAGCTAGAAGAGAAAATGGAAAAGAAAAGTAAAGGGGGTACAGTTCTAGGAAATAAAAGACTGTACTCGTTAGCGTACGCGGACGATGTGGTGCTTCTGGTAGAGGATGAAAGTGGAATGAGCTTGGTTATAAAAGGATTCTAAGAGTATGTGGGAGAGAAAGACCTGAGAATTTATGTGACGAAGACAAAGATAGTATGTTTTAGGAAGAGAAAGAACGAAGTAAAGTATGGGTGGAAGATAAATGGAGAAATTGTGGAAAGGGTGGAAAGAGTGGAGGAATTTTGTTATTTAGGATTCTGGTTCGAAGCGGGTGGTGGAAGTGATCTTCAGTTGAAAAAAAGAATGGAAAGTGCGAGTAAGGTGATGGGTCAAGTGTGGGGGATTGGAAAGAGAAGATTCAAAGAGGACTAGAAGATGAGAGTATGGCTTTTTGATTCACTGGTATGGTCAGTGAGTGTTATGGAGTAGAAATTTGGGGGTGGAAGGAGTACAGAAAGGTACAAATCATGCAAGAGAGATTCCTGAGATGGGTTATGGGAGTAAACTGGAACTGCCCAGCTTATAGGTTGTGGGAAGAAACAGGGAGAGAGAAATTGGTGATGAGGCAGAGGAAAAGGGTTTGGAATTTCGCAGAGAAACTTAAGAGCGGCAAGGGTAGCAAAGTTGCACAAGTATGCCTGCAGAAAATAGTAAATAGAGAGAGGAGAGGTAACACGGGACATTCAATATGGGAGGAGGAGAGATGGCAAGTTAGAAGGGTATGGAGAATGTGTGACGAGGGGAGGGAGTGGCAGGTAGTAGAGGGTGAAATGAGTAAGAAAAAGGAAGACAAGAGGGGGGGGGAGATTATGGAGTCAAAATATAATAAATGGTATAGATTCGTCAAGTTGAAAGGGGTCCCAGAATATCTAGGGAAATTGAAAAAGGAGTGCAGGTGGTCCAGGATGATACGTTTCAGAATGGGAGAATGAGTTGATTCGTCCACTCAATGTGGGCGTTTCGCCGGTTCGTCGTCGTGTTTCCATCTAAATTATTTTCAGCACCCTGAACTCTAGAATGATCGGCATTGTTTGTCGACCCATTGTCGGGTGCTCTGCGTGTTCCATCGTTTTGAACCGCATCTACAACATTTTTGGTGTTTTGGTGGTGCCATTGTTGTTCCCACGAGCAGCTAGGTAAAGGGTTGGTCCATCCTTGTAAAGCCCCGCGTGCAAGGATAAGGCTGCATATTCCCAGAGGTCGCCCGGTATCCCAGAGTCACCGTTTAAGACACCTCACCCAGGTGACATTCTTACGGGACCATCCCTGGACAATTGTCCGTGACTGCTTATTAATTATTTTTAACTTTTTATTATTTAAAAAAAATGCGCACATTGAATATTAGTTATGCTAGCACCAAATCCACGAATAATAAAAAAGTCGATCAAAGTATGGTTTCAACTTTCGTCACAAAAAATTTGATAAAATAATGAATGAATAAATAAAAATGAAAGAACTGAATAGTTACAAGTTCAAGCTTCGTTCTAAATTGATACTTCAATAAGCAACAAATTCCAAATTTTTTTACCATACAAGAATTTCTATCAATCATGAGTGCAGTAGTTTATATATGAAAATGAGGTAGATCTTTTACGTAAGAATAGCAGATTTCAATGCTCATTCTTTCAAAACGTTCATCTGCGTTACAAGTTTAACCTTCTTGATTCTGAATGAAATTTTAGTAAGGACTAGTCCTTAAAGGACAGTAATGAGTGTTTTCAAAAAACATTTAGGGTTGGTTAAACTCCAATTGCACTCTGGACCAATCAAAATAGAGTAAGTAGGTTCAATAATCTCGGCATTACCAGAGATCTACCTAGATCAGGCATACCAAGGTCAGCAACAAATAAGGAGAAGTCACTAGATATTTTGTTATCATTTACTGAAAATCCGCATAATTCCTCTTTATCATCGTTTATCTTACTGTCAAGAGGTAAATGGAGAACAATTCGAGCACTTGAAATAAGATTTTGTGCTGATTATTGCTAATAATCAAATGTGAGAGGCGAGGGGACTCACTAAAATCTAGCACCCCGATCGTTGGAGACAACGGGACTCACGTAAATCAAGTACCCCAAAGGGAACAGATTTTACAACGTCCACGTTGTTGTCTCTGGGTGACGCTAAATGTAAAAAAATTGACCTGCAAATGACCTCGAAGGTCAATCTCAAGGTCAAATTCAAGGTCACCACTGGATTTCTCGTTAAAAGTTACTCCAAGAATGACCTCGACGTTTTTCGTAAACACCTCAGCCGCAGCGTAACATTTTGCGTTTTAGGGAAAGCAGGCTTTTACATGTAAAATTTGTATGGTGGCTACTATCACAACCCATTTAAAGCTTTGAAAAACTGATTTAAATTCTACAAAATATGTTAAATCATCTATGTCAAATTATCATGAGTAATACTATTATTATTAGAATTATCTAAATTTGAGGAGCTAATCACTCGACTTTTGAAGATATTATTCTGTTAAAAATATGCCGAAATTTTACTGAAATGATTATATTAAGTTTCTCATAAACATACACACCAGATTTCAAGATTTTAAAGATTTGGATTTTAAAGTATTCCCACGGATTTAAAAGAATTTCATAGAAATTCTTAATATCTGAAAGGATTCTTTATGATTACAATATTCGAAGACAATATTCTAAATACACCATTGCATCAAATGTATGATTAAAAACAATCTTTTATGTGAAGAAATTGTTTTCTTTGTACAGTCTTAACCTTTCAGCCGAACACTCATCACCGTTTTTAAGTATTTCAACAGTAATACCATCCACATCAGCAGCCTTATCATTCTTTAAGTTCATAATTTGTGTAGATTTTTAGTCTGTTAGCACGATTACTTTCGACATAATATTTACTGATTGACATATTTACTGACATAATTTACTGATTGGATTGGTATTTGTTATGCTTTTTGAGGTTCCAGAACTGAAGGTCAAGTTCGTCAGCTAGCCATTTTGGATGAAAATTCATAAAGTAAGAGCATTGTGATTTTAGTCAAAATATCTTGGGTCGAAAACCAAACTATTTTTGGTTGAACGATAATTCTTTTTAGTTGAAACGTATACTTTTATATTTTTCGTGGAGAATTCATTCTTGTATGATTAAAAATTTGATTTGCTAGAATATAAAATGTTCTGCCTAAAAATGAACAACCTTCTTAGAAAATAATTCTGTTTGTTCAAAGATTTAACTGTTTTTGAGCATTCGCCATTTAGGCTTGGAAAGTTGACAATTTTGTTAGAAAGTTTTTCACTCTTCAGTAAATACTCCTGCTATGCCCAATTTACACGTGCACAGTTTGACACGTAAAGTTGCACCGTGCAGATTATGCCGCAAAAATTCGGATTTGCGTAAAGCTTAAAAAAAATTTACTTCAAGCTGCAGATATGTTAGATTATTATATTTACCAATAGAATTGAGGATCACGGCCAAGGATGAGACCAGAGTCCAGGTAATCATCATCTTTCTAATAAGAGAAAAAACTAATCAAGGTATCAATGACGAATTTTATTAACAATGTAACTAATGAATATTATACTGTTTCATTAGCTTATATAATCTATAATATAGTCGTACCACCGAGCAATTCACGCCTACCCCGAAAGGGAAACGGCTTAATGATATAATAATAATAATAATAATAATAATTATGAAAGCATCTTTATTACTTTTGAAAAGTAGGATGACTGATATATGATTGTATATGTGTGAAAACTTTAACATCATATTACTTTGAGCACGAGAGGCTAAGTAAACGGCGTCACTGCACTGAATTGAAACATTATTAACATTAATACTGGAAAATTCAGAAAACAATATAAATGCTATTACTGATCTCGCAAGTCTTGTTTATTTATCAACGAATTACTAACTGCTGAGCTCGTTTTCGGAAGTATCGAATTTGACGTTCAAACTCAGAACGAAAACCACTCCACCCACTCTCCAACATGTTCTTTGCATTATATTTACTCTCGACGCATGTTTGAAGTATCAAACGATGGTTTAAACTGATTAAAAGTGATGTAAAACACGGCAAACGTGACACCGAACGTCAGTGGCTCCAAAAATGCGTTTCGGGTGTCGGGTGTGTTCGCTCGGCGTTCGGTAGAGGTCGTGACACAGCCACTTCTGTTCGACATTCTGGAGTGTGGATTTGACTATACTGATAGTGAGTCTTAATCACCTGTGGATATTCAAACAGACTAGAAAATTATGATCTGCCTGACTATGAAGAAAAAATTTTGAATAGTACTTGAGACTATCTAGATTATCAAACTGACTATCTACATTTTGACACTTCAAGTTTGACTATCCATTTTTGTCCGTGTGATCGCTATAATTAAATACACATTTAGCTATTAATTAGTCAAATGTATTTATTAAATAATTTTAAGAGAGACTAAAGGCCTCAAATTGTACACCCTCTAAACGATACAGAAAGAAACTTAAAAAAAGAATAATAAGCATGGCAAAACTAAACATATTACTGAATTTCATATTGACGAAGAGAATAAAAAAACGTTTGGTGTAAGGCTTTCAAAAAGAGGTTCAACTTTTTTTTTTAATTCAAAAAGTTTGGATTTGGGACAACTAAAATTTGACAGATTGAAAATGAAGTTTTAAAAATTCGAAGTGTCTATAATCTACTACATGTACCGAAAATATCCAGGTATTCATACCGACATTTCGGTGCAAAGAGCCCGTTCGGCCTAAAATTCGTACGGAAAAAATCCAGCTATTCGTACCGAAATTTCTGTACTCATTAAAAATTTTACACTTTAAAAATTGAAACGTTTAAAGCGAAAAATGTCTAGCTACGTATTACACAAAATTAAAAGTTGTAATTAACATCAACGAAACTGAGAAGTGTGGTCTTTTAGATAAGAAATATATAAATAAATAAATGCACAGATGGGACACTCCCAAATGTGCACATGCGCAGTTGGGAGTATCCCATCTGTGCACGTGGACTTGTGAGTTGCAAACCTAATCGTTAGGGATTTGCAAAATGATAGTATCCCGATATTCGACCAAGCCGATTCGATCTCTTAGCACTTCGAGTCGAACCGAGCCAAGCTCGATTAGTTTCGGGGGCGATTGACTTTTCGCTTCCGACCTGCAAAGGTAGGCACTAATACATTACCTGCTGAGGGGAACGAACGTGCCTTCCACTGCACGGAATACGGATATATTTCCTCTCTTACTGCTCCCTCTCAAGCAAGCAAGTCCAGCCCTACTCTCCCCCACCCTTTTCATTTTTCACACAATTCTGGAGATAGACTGTAGAGCTTTAACCTATTATCAAGTAGATAATGTAAAGAGTGTTAAATTATCTGCTTATGGAGCAAGATGTCGATTAATTCCAAGACTCCCTACAGATTTGAAGGGAACGCAACGCATAATTAGCGATTTGGATTTGAGAACTAAATTTGGTGAGGATTTTGTAACTTTAAGTAATGAGACTGATAATTTTTTAATTTTTACAACTAAGCAAAATTTAGAATCATTGATTCTTTTGAAGTGTTTGTACATTGATGGCTGTCGTTTTCATTTAACTCAGTCCTGGATGGGAAAAATACAGGAGTTGAGCCTAATCAGGGAGTACAAAGACTCGAAATCATTTCACTGAAGTTTTGAAAGAGATTCAACTTCAAGTGCATATTAAATGTAACAGTTTTCATTTGCCCTATGGATTTCAGAACACAAGATTGAAACGTAAGCATTTGTTCGTGTTAGAACAAATTAAGAAGTATCAGTCTGAAGAACTTTCGAAATTGTCCTTCATTAAGTTAGCATCGTGTTATTATGGCAAAGTCCAAAAGTAAAAGTCTCTATATGTTTTACGTTGTAAACTTTCATGTGAACAAAATTCTTATTCAAATTATTTTGACATTGTATAGTATTGTATAGAATTGTATGGTGTAGTATAGTATTGTATAGTATTGTACAGTATTGGCACGTGGATTAGGAAATAGAAAGGGTAGGGGAGAGTAGAGCTGGACATTGCTTGAGAGGGAGCAGTAGAAGAGGAGATAGATCCGTAGCCCGTGCAGTGGAAGGGACGTTCGCTCCCGGCAGCAGGTCACGTATTAGTATCTACCTGTGCAGGTCGGGAGCGAAAAGTATACTGCCCGAAAATGAATAATTTTCCTCGAAATTGTGGGTCTGAGCGGGGACCGAGGGACGAGGGAGCAGCCGCGTCAGGGTAAAAGGCTGAGTGGAGGGGATAACGGCTACAAGGAGCCTTCGTTCGGAGACATTGCCGACGAAGTCCGTTCCAAACTAATAGTTATTTGGGAATCTGCTTCTATCTCAACGGTCTCAGAGCAGCGCATTAAGGAATGTCTCACAGATCTGCATAGAAAATACAGTACGTTGAAAAATTTATTGAAGATTAAAACAAATTCTCAAAGTAATAAGGGTGAGAAAATCGGCGCCTTCAAAGAGTACTGCTCTGATTTATTCAACATAACCGCTTGTAAGTGCGTTGACTTGTCTAAGTGCTCCTGTCCTAAGGAAAAGAAGGTTTTAGCCATAGAGCATGCCTTCTATCTTAACCAAAGAGGTAAAAGACTCATGGGAATCGCCAGCGTAGATGTCTCTGAAACAAAAAAAATACATAAGAGACCAGAACGTAATTCAAAAAGAGGCAGACTTGAACGAGGAGAGGGTGGGGAAAGCGTTCCTACTGCATCGGCCTCTACATCTTCCTCTACGATTGATATGGATATAGATTTAGATTTCTTCTTTGAGAAAGGTGAAGGGGATAATCCTCCTCCTGAAATTAAGGTAAAGTTTGATGCTTCTACCGATGATGACGATTTTCGCGATATACCACGCAGACTTGTGCAGAGAAAATCATCGCAGGCCAGACTTGACTTATCTGAAGCAGGAGCAGTTGTTCAAAGATACGGTATAAGTCAACGGGCTGCGGCACATTCAAGCTCGTCTGTGCTCCTCGCTGCCAATCAAGCAGGTATGATCTCCCCGGATATTTATCAAGAAGTACCTGAGTGTCTAAACATAGATAAAAGTAAGATTAGGCGCGAGAAAATTAAAATAGGCTCCAAGTTGAAGGAGGAATCACGCCATGAGGATTCTATTCGTGGGTTATACTTTGATAGTTGGAAAGACGAAACACTGACAGCCTCCGGACTTATTAAAGAGGAACACATATCTTTGGGGGCCAAACCAGGTTCTAAATACGTAGGCCATGTCGTCACACCTTCGAGCCATGCCCGAGATGACTGTGATTCTATTTATAATTACGTAACAACAGAACTGAATGGAGGTTCCGATGAAGTGGTAGTCATGGGCTGTGATGATACAAATACGAATACGGGCTGGAAGGGAGGAATTATTCGTCTACTAGAGAAACGACTTGATCGTCCCTTGCAATGGGTTGTCTGTGTATTGTATTTCAATGAGCTACCGTTTAGAAGTCTTTTCGTATTTATTCACGGACGTACCTCTGGTCCGAGCAAATACCCAGGGCCAATAGGGGGACAACTTCCAACTTGTGAGACCCTCGATGTTGTAAAGTTTAAACAAGTTGAGTGTGACTTAACACAAAAAGAAGAAAGTTAAACGACTAGTCAAGGAAAGTAAAGATAAAATCAGAACAGAAGAAGAGAAGAAATTACCAAGCGACTTCCAAGAAACCATACAGCTAATATTTAAAGAGATGAAGAAAATTAAAAGTACAAAGTTTGTGAGCATGAGAAACAACAAAGGTGAAATGATATATGATACAAACGGGATAGTAGACGCTTTAAAAAGACTCTTTTAAAGAATTAGTAGGAGGTGAAGATATAGGGCAACAGAGCTGCGAGATAGAAAATAATACATTAGAAAACCCCATTGAAAATTTCTGCATCATTGAGGTCATTGATATAATTAAGAGTTTAAAAAATTGCGAGTCTGCTGGTGTAGACAGTATTAGTGCTGAAATGCTTAGATACGGTGGCGAGTACATACCTCACATGTTGTGCGAATTGATAAATTTATGCATAGAGACAAGACAAGTTCCAGACGGCTGGAGAAAAGCGATTATCGTACCAATATACAAAAGAAAGGGAGACAAAGAAAGCCGCAATAATTACAGAGGTATCAGCTTACTGAGTACCGTAAGTAAAATACACTCGGAAATACTTATTCTTATGGTAATGGAGATTACAGAACAAAAGATTTGGGAAGTCCAAAGTGGATTTATGCCAGGAAGATCATGCACAGATCAGATATTAAGCTTAAGACAGATCACAGAAAAAAGCTTAAGAGTAGAAAAGAAAGTTTGCTGTGCATTTCTTGACCTAGAAAAAGCATTTGACAAGGTAAATAGAAGTAAGCTTTGGGAAGTCCTTAAGGAGTACGGAGTCCATGGATGGCTCCTACAACGAATACTAACTCCTACAAACAATATATGCAGGCACTAAAGAGAGTGTAAGGGTTAATGAAAAGCTGAGTGATTGGTTCGATATTATGCTGGGTGTTAGACAAGGATACGTTATGTCCTCGTGGCTATTTATCATATTTATGGACAAGTGTCTAAGAACGGCTCTCTTTGACGAAGAAGGTGTAGATCTCGAAACAGTGTAGGTGCGTGGTTTGGCTTTCGCAGATGTCAAGATTGTCATGGCAGAATCAATCGAGAACTTGCAAAGAATGTTGAATAAACTTAATACAAGCATTAGGAACATGGGCATCCAAATTAAAGTACATCAAACAAAGGTAATGGTGTTTGAAGGCTAAAGTGAGAAAACAATATGCAACATTGTCTTGAATGATGAGAGATAAGAGCAAGTTGACAAATACTTATATCTAGGTAGCCTATTCACTAGTGACGGAAAAATAGATGGGGAGTTAGATAGGCGCATTAATGAGGGTAAGAAGGTTATCGGCCAAAATATTCGGTACAAGTAATTGTCCTTGTGATAGGTGCTCTCGGAGGTGCGAAGCTATCACTGGTTCGTAACCTGAAAGCCATACCCGCGTGCCTGAAATATGCCACGGCACTTGCGAGATGGATGCAGAAAGCTGTCATCCTTGGGTTGCTTCGTGTCCTCGAAACACACGAGGGTTTTGCCGGCCTGTCGTTGTGATTTCGTCGTGTCCTGTGACCACCCATCTCACGGTTGTGAGGCGTGGCCATGAGTGGGATTTACCGCGGTCCTACTGGGAGCCGATGTTATTTTTTAGATGGCAGTTGCTCCCAGTGGGACCCTGCGGTGGTTGTTAACCTTTAGTTTTTAATTATATATTCCGTGTTAAATTCGGACCTTATTTCATAATGCGCATAAATAAAATAGGAGAAGCATTTATCTAACCTTAAGTTTGATGAAGGGTGTATTTTTTTGATGAATCTAAAATTGTTCAAGTTTCGCTGACGTTATCGCATTATCAAGAAAAGACATTTGTTTCTTCTTTAAATTAACGAATTAGCAAAGGAAGCAGGTGTCATCACTATGATTTGCATTTACATTTTATAACTTCAAATTCAAATATTACGAGTAACACCATGGAAAAAAATAAATAAAAGGGATCATTTCGAATGTCCGCAATAGCCGAAAGCAGTCACTGGAAGTTTTTGCAAGGGACATCGAACTGTGTGGCTCTTTGCCCGGCCATCACGCACGCGCTCCTCATATGATTCTTATTCTCTTATCAATTTTCCCCGAATAACAATCTCAGCTAGAATTCGATCTGAGATTGAAATTTCGTTCTGTACTTCGAGGAGGTATTGTATTTTTCCTTATTCTTCTTTATAGTATAATGTATTGAAGTTATTCGATCCTTCTCACATGTTCGCTTGGATCAATTGTAGGGTCAGGAATCAGGATTTCAGAAATTGCCAATTTTACAGAGTTCGTGGAAGGTAATCTTTCGTGAAAATTGTTATGTCCTATGAAAATGAAATCAAATGTGTCTCATGACATCTTTTAGATTGTAATATTATTAGAAATACAAAGTAGGGGCATATTTATTAAAATAATTTTAAGTCATTGACGAAGCAAATATTTCAATTTAAAAAAAATTTCCCAATTAGGGGCCGTTCAAGAAATACCTAACGCGTTTTCCTGACATTTGACCCCCCGCCCCAGGGCCACTGTAACGCTTTTTCTATAGTATGAGTGTGTAAGTTTAACATTGACGCGATATTATTATTATTATTATTATTATTATATCATTAAGCCGTTTCCCTTTCGGGGTAGGCGTGAATTGCTCGGTGGTAACATTTACAGTGAATTTTGAAGAAAATTCCACCCGTAGGTTGCACTTTGATTATAAATAAGAATTTAATCGATGAATTTTAGGTTATTACTTCCCAAGTGCGACGTTAGATACTGCCCCGGACTGGCCCAGTATCGGCAAAGGTATTGCCGAAGATCGATTGCCAATATCGTGCCATTGCTGGAATGATAACTATGGTATGCACTTGGCGGCCAATTCTGGCCCAGACTCTGTCCGTCATGACCGGAGTTAATTTAAAAAATAATAGAAAATCATTGTATTGTTCTTAGGGCGCATCTATATACGACTACATATCGTTCGAATATTTGTTATAATTTCAAAAATTGAAATTTTATGCCATTAATAATTGATCGCGAGTATTTTGAGTTCGAATATTAATGGTTCCTGGTGTGGAATGAATACATATATTACATTCATGAATATTATATTACAAATAAAATTCCTAACGCTATAGGGTATCGAACCTACATCTATACCTAAATCTATCGCCTAGCAGTCAGGAGTCTTAATCATTGCGCTAAACCTAAGAGTTGAAACTCGATGAAAAAGCCATCCTCATAAGGTACGGCTCAAAAAAGTTAAAACACCCAATTTTGAACTCTCTTTTTTTAATTAAGTATTGATTATTATACTATGTTATGTAAATGTAATATATACGAACTGTTAACAGAAATATAAATAAAATAATCTTCAAATCAATAAGTTATATCGATTGCGATTTTTCTTCGTGTAATATTTCGTTTTTCCGCGTTTTAGACTACTTTACAACTTTCTATAATGACAGGAAATATAATTTTTTATGAAAATTTGACATTTCTAACGACGGAACATAGAAAATTGATCGTGAGCTTTGACCATTTTTTAATAACAAATTTTTTTAAACTCTCGTGTAAGGTTTGGTTTTTAGGTGTTTTAGACCATTTTACAAATTTTGTTATTGACATAAAATGTAATTTTTTCTGAACATTTACAATTTTACATGAAGATGGAACTTAAAATTTTTTTCTTAAAAAAAAAACAGGAAAAAATTTGCATTCGCGACAGTTGTATTTATAGTTCTTAGGCATTTTAGAACACATGATCCATATTTTCAAACGTATTAAAAAATTTTTCTAAATATTTATACTCTCGGCATAGTACTACGCCGATCGTGGAGCAAGCCGTTAGCCAGTACTGGGCGAATGGGCAATTATCTGTACTGGTGACCAGTACTGGGCCACTACTACGCCGGTTGTGAACTCCGGCGGGGTGCGAAAATTTTCACCCGTAGTAAAATTAACACTGGGCCCAGTGATGCGCCTTTGCTGGCCCGGCATAATACAGAAAAAGAAAGCCTTCGTTTTTTGAAAAATGGTCCTGTTTTTGTTATTTTTTAATTAATCGAAAATATGCTTCATTTATGCGCCTGGAAACGAGCAATCCGACACCGGGAAAGTATCCACGATGATCAGAAAACAGGCGTTCCAAATTTAAAGAGCACAGCTGGGTACTGAAGCGTGAAATTTTTCGACGATACTTGACACCGGGCGGTCGAACGTAAGTCATCCGACCTTCCTATTGTTGGAGCGTTACATGATTCGAGATGGTTGAACGAAATTGATGATTATTAAAATATTGAGAAATTGAATTTTAACATGCTACATTAGATTCCTTACATAATGACGAGACGATTGAAAAAAAAGATAGAAAAAAATCGGTTAACCCGTTCAATTTCTGTTGGTAGTTTTGGTCATTTTGCATTTTATTTAAGATTTAAGATTTAAGATTCAAGATAATAATGAAATAAGTCAAAATTCAAGCATTTTTTCATTATAAATTAAAATTGGAAATTATTTTACCTTTCTCGTTGAAATTTTCTTAAAAATTCGTCTTTTTTGGCGGAAAATTAATCTTCTTGCTTGAAATTCAATCTTTTTTAGTTACAAATACAACTACATGATTAGAAATTAATCTTATTCATTTAATAAATCAACTATTTTATTGAAAATACGTCTATTTGACTGACTTACACTATTTTTTATTTCAGATTAACATCTTTTTTGTTTGCAACATTAACTATTACGTGTTTCATTGAGAAGTCATCAGCTCTTTTGGTTCAAAATTAAACTATAGTTTCAATTATTATACTTTTTTATACTTTTTATACTTTTGTTTATACTTTATACTTGTGACTCACTATAATAAGTTAAAAGTTGAAAATGCATTTTATTGGTAGAAAATTAATCTTTTGAGTTCAAAATTCCTCTTTGTAAGTTCAAATGCAACTATTAATTTGAAAATGTAAATATTGGGTTTAAATATCAACTTTCCAGGTTAAAACGTCAACTATCTTCTGAAATCAATGTATAAATTCTGGAAAATAAACCGAGAATCTTACGATAAAATTTGGACAAACACTAACAACACCTTGGTGATGGTTGTCGTTGCGTCAGGTTATCCTGAGAACTGTCTAACTCTTAAGGAGTTGGACAGGATGAGGAATGAAATCTCTAAAGGGATTGACGCATTACACCGCGAGAGGAGCGCCTCTAGAATCAATGACATCTTCATCAGGTCGGGGCCATTGTTGTGGAGGCCGCGGACAGCTGGTCGCGAGACTGGTTTGTGGAAAAAGCCCCAACGTTTAGGCTCAAAGAGGGCCTTCACTACTTTACCACCGAGCAATTCACGCCTACCCCGAAAGGGAAACGGCTTAATGATATAATAATAATAATTTTAGGGAAGTTACACGACAACTGTGTGATTGTAATGAATAATGCTTCTTACCATTCTGAGAAGGAGGAAAAAGTCCTTAACAGTTCATGGAGGAAGAATGAGATTCAAAACTGGTTGCAGAGAGAATGGTATGAGTTCCGAGAGACAACACATGACAAATATGTCACTGACACACTCACGGAAAGTCACGGTAAGATTTTTTTGCGCTTACATCCTTACCATTGTGAACTGAATCTCATTGAAATGGTGTGGTCCATGGTAAAGGGATATGTGAAATCGAACAATTCGACTTTCAATGTAAGTGACGTTCTGCAACTTCTTCGAGAAGGAGTTCAACGTGTCACGGCAGAGAACTGGAGGAAATTTGTCGAGCACGCAGTAAAGGAAGAGGACAAATTTTGGCACATAGGGGATCAAATTGATGCTACGATGGACGCGATTCATCCACTTATCATCAACGTTGGAGATAGCAGTTCTGACAGTGACAGTCACAGTGTCAGCGACAGTGTAAGGGAACTTGGCAGAGATTGAACGGATTATATGGCCGATCAGTCCTACTGGGGACAGAACTGGAAAAAAGCGCCTGATACTCTACCTACGGGGTGGTGTGGAAAAGAGTTATTTTGACAAAACAATTTGCAGCTTTTTACGATGCAGTCAATCTGCTGATACTAAAGAATTTATTCTCAATTATTTAGACGCAATAAATTAATCTGAAGCAATTAGTCAATTACGCACATCACCAAAAATCGTAGATTTTGAATAAAATATTTTTTTGTGAATAATTGCAACATTAAAATGTTTTTACGTTTTCTATTTTCATTCTCCTTAGGTGCAAAGGACCCCCGCTGGCAAGCGTCGCCGGCAGCAGATTAGAGCGTGACGGACAGTTGAGTAGTGGCCCTCAGTAAGGATATAAAAAATTTAGGAAAGCACTTGGGTCAGTCTATTTGAAGAAAATTGTGTCCTCCTTCAACGGCGATTGGCTGTCGACCGAACGAGAAAAAATTTGTCGAGGCCTTCCTTCATAAAAACTTACGCGAATGATTTCGTGCTCTCGTTGAACAGAGTATAGCTAGTGGTTCTCCGACCGCGGTCGGGGGGAACCACCCCGGGCCGGGCAGCCGCCGTAAGCCGTAAGGGGATGCCATCCCGGGCCCGTTATAGGGTTGTAAAGTTTTATGAAACTTTGGAAACGTTTCAAAGTTTCCAAAGTTTCAAACATTAGGGCGGGAAAATTCAAAATATAAAAAATACTCTCATGGCATTTACGTCATTTCAAATATACTTCATTCTCGCGCGCTCATATATCTAATATGGCTGGCTGTGGTAGAACTGATTCCTATTGGTTAACTTTTTTTTTAGTTGCGCGTGGCTAGACCATGTATTTTTTGATCATGGGCCTGCACCTTGAGTGCGCCTGCATTCCTGCAGGTCTTGGTCAACTCCTGTATGTTTCTCCAATTTGTTTTTTGATCAATTTGGGTGTGATTTAGGTTTATAACAAATATAATATCTAGAGCTTGGCATAATTATAATCAAGACAAACAGTTTTTTAAATTAAAAATTATAATTGCAAATAGAAAAATATGGCCTTCAAAACTACAAGTTTCGTAAGTATTAAGCATATTCGTTACAAACCCAATATTCATACTTCTCTTCGTTGCCATACTAAAAAAATAGTCAGAATTCATCAGAAAAAAAGTCAAGACTTCTGAATATTTCTATCCACTTCTGTTACTTTTTTCGAAAGAAATCGTCAGGAAAAGTAAGAATTCGTGAGAACATTTTCAGAAATCGTCAGAACTTGAGTTCGAAGGTTAATCCTTTTGTCAGGGTTCCAATAAAACCTAATGCCTTATATATTCCCAGGTTATTTATGTTATTTATATTTATTTATGCATATTCTCTTTCGACTTATGTTTAATTATTAGTACTATACTAAATAAATCTAAAAATGTTGTCCGTTTTGACATTTCTCTTTACGAGATACATTATAGTTTTCCAAATTTTAAACCTTCAAGGAAATTTTTCACGTATCTGAAATAATTGAAACTCGTAGATTCTAAAATTCTAACTTTTGAATCTGTATATGTAATATTGAAAAAAAATTATTTTTAATTTTTAATCCTTTTCGGTTGGCCTATCTGCGGTTCTAGCCGCTGAACTACCTGATAGGTTGTGAATTAGCATATCTTCAGAAATAGTCAGACTCGTCAGGAATGGTCAGGATGTTCAGAAATCGTCAAAACTTTTGACCATTTGTGACGATTCCTGACTTTTTTTCGTAGGGTGACATGGTAAAAAATGTTCATCAGGTAAATATAACTATTGAAATATACTAGAGCAAGCATGTGGCATATTTTTGGTACCGAAAAGTTTGGGTACAGTCGTTGCAGCTCCCTTTTAAGGCCTTGATACCTTTCCTCTTCTTTCTCCTTGGCAGTGATGTTGTATTCGGAACGAGCCGAGAATTCGACCACGAATATAGTTCGTTTCTCGAAGTCTTGGCGAACAATGTCAGGCCTCGAGTGTGCAACGGAGACTGCTGTCCGAAAATCGTAGTTCCAGAAAATTTGGCACTTCTCGACAGGTAAGGATGTCCCTCCGGAGTTGGTCCGACCACTTAAATCTTCGTTCTCGCGTTTGTCCGGGGCCATTGCCTGATCGTCGCCTCGGTTCGGTCCTATTGCCACTTCCAACTGAACCATGGCCTCCATCTGAGAGAGGCATATTGTGGTTGACACTGCGTGATACTGGTGACGTAACCGCATAGTTCGTTGCTTTGGGGAGTTAGCCCAATTGTTATTATTATTATTATTATCATTATACCATTAAGACATTTCCCTTTTGGGGTAGGCGTGAATTGCTCGGTTGGAAAGTAGTAGTGTGTGGATGGGTAATATAGGTAGAGGGTAAATAGGTATATAGGTGTAAGCTATAGATATTTTAGATTGATCTAAAATTCTCGTGTTATTTATTTAAATGACACGTTCGTTCTACAACACTGCTCTGACCCAGGTTGCTGATCAATCTCTCTAGCGATCACCCCACGTGAAGAGCCTCACAAAATTGCCATGTGTGGTTCCTCACTGGGGCCCATTAGTATCCAAGGTCTTTGTTTCAGGCGTCATTCACTCTACTCACATTCTTTATATAAACTATTTGTCGCCAAACTTTTCTGTCCTGGTATACTACTCTAGCTTCCTTCAGATGAAATACAAAAGAAAGAGAATATCATTGAATTAAACACTTAAAATAAACGACATGTAATTAAAAAACACTTTTAGGTATATATATGATACACATTTCCATAAATAATATTGGTTAAATAAATACATTTTGTGAGTTGGAAGTAAAGCTTTGGTTCGACAAGGTTATACATGCAAAAAAAGTAGTAATAAATGTTAGGAAACGATGAAGATTTTAATGATGAAATTTCATAAATTCATATTCTGAAAATAATAGTAATAATAAATATCAGATGCGAAATGTACCTGTAATCAAAGTGTTTGCAAATAGTAGATATATAGGGGGGTTTCTGGACCAAAAAATAAGACGGAGTCTGGATATGAATTACAAGACGGACTCTGGATACTGATTTAAACCACTTTTGTATCCAGAGTCCGTCTTGTAATACATTATAGTAGATACTAATAGTAGATGAATAAGGCGGGTTGTGGTCCAATTAGTATTAGTGCGTGTCTGTGTGAGGTAAGCCTGTGTGCGTGTGCCTGTGTGAGGTTGACATCGAGACCGTTCTAGAACATTCCTGGATGACGTCACAGAGTAATATCGCGCAATTGTGCCAGCCAAATGCATGTAACAACAGGTTCAAGGTTATTCTTATCTCAAGAATTTTTTCGCGTAAATACTTTCAAGGTTATATTTTGCTTTGTCCTGGCAATTTCTACTGCGTCAAAAAAAAGAATAATTCTATACCTCCTCGCTTGTTTCCACGGGTCATCTTTCTCGTTGAGACTTGAGTCCTTGTTGCGATGGCGGAAGTACGGGAAAAAGTGATCTAATAGAACGGTGCACTTATTTTTTTCTGCAGATTTACATAACACAACGCGACACCTATCGATCGCTTTATCAATCAAAATTCAAATTCAAATTCACCATGGTTTGAATTTACCGATTTTTATACTAAATGCTATAAATTTGCATTCATTTTAATTTGCATTCGATTGTGTGAAAATTTTTTAAATAATTTGGAAATTGATCCTATCTCAAAAAATCGAAGCGGGGAAATTGAGGTACAGGAAGTTGACTTTGACGCCCATGAACGCCCCACCTCTTACAAACGGCACGTGCCATGCTGCCTTTATTGAAGGCCGCAGCATCTACCGGTATTGTTAGGCCGCGAGATAAATTACGGTCGGTGTTCAACCAGTGGTGTATGTTGTGTATACCCACTTGGAACACATAAATTTGTGAATTAAAGAAAAGTTGAAAAATGAGCGATACTGCAGTAAAACCCAAGGTTTTACATGTAGTAAACCCTAAGGTTTTACATGCAGCAAAGCCCAAGATTTTTCGTGCACGAAAAAGCGATCGCCCGCAAACCGCGCGGAAACCGCTGTCGCTCAAAAGGCGTTTCAAAATAAAGGAAGTACCCAACAAATTCTAGACCAAGTTACTTACTGAAAAGTTACGTTATTGGTAACTTGTAGGGCACTATGTTCCTTTTTTAAAAAGGAACTTGCGACTGACCCTAACCCCTTAAAGTCTTATTTTCTTAGAATAATATCAATTATTATATTTTTGGTTGAGAATTCATATTTTTTCGTTGAAAATTCATGTATTTTGCTAAAAATTAAACTATTTTTTTTAAAAGTATCTTGGCTTTTTCGTTTAAAAATGTATATTTTTTGGCAAATAAATCTAATTTTTGTTGGTTTAAGATTCAACTATTTTGATAGAAAATTAACTTCGCTTGATTGAGGATTCAGCTATTTTGTTGAAAATTCGTCTATTTTGCTTGAATTCAAGTATTTTGGTAAAAAATTCAACTAGTTAATTGAAAAATAAAAAACATTTTGTTGAAAATTAAACTTTTTTGTTGTAAAATGTTAATTTTGTTTCGGAAATTCATCTCTTTTGCTAAACAATTTTCTGAAGAGCGTTTAGGTATTTTTTTGAATATTTATCTGTTCTAGTGGAAAATTAACTACTTCTTGGAACGTTTACCTTATTTGTTAAAAATTTAGCTGTTTGGTTAAAGATTCAAAATTGTAGTTGAAAATTCATCGCCGGGTAAGACAGAGTTCGAATTGCTCTAGTGATCATGAATATTTTCAGAAAACTATATTATCTACTGAAAATTATTTCAGCGACAGCGCCTCTTTCGCCCATTTTACTACTAAAAATTCTGAAAGTATGATTTAATTTGATTCATTTTATTCTAAATACTAATACTCTCTGATTAAAACTTGTTTACTATAGAAATTTGTTAAAATCGTGTTTTAAAAATTAAAAGCTCTTTAAAACCTTTATTAAACCGACCTCATCAAAAAATGTTCATAAAGTTTTTATAAAAACTAGGTTCACAAGGGTTGCATTGATCAGAACTTGCAAGTTAATGAAACCAGTTTCTAAAAGACAGAAGTTCAAAATCGCAATATGAAGTACAGAACTATTACATAATATGACATTGTTTTATTATTTTTACAGGTTCTTCGGAGGAGTTGAAACTTTCTAGAGCTGAGTTAGCTAATGTTTACCACGGTGTCACTCATCATCATAGCTACTTAAGCATTGATTGTGGTATGAAACTCATTCCAAAGCTATATCCTGATAGCAATATGGCAAAGAAAATTCAGTGTGGACGAGCAAAAGCAGAAGCGTTGGTGGAAAATATTTTAGCTCCAAAATCGATTGAAATGGTATTGACAGATATGAAGGTTTATACCGATTCACCTCTTTTCTTTTCAATTGCAACGGATGCTTCAAACAAGGAAAACAAGAAATTGTATCCGATTGCAGTCAGATATTTTGATATCCAATGTGGAGTCAAAGACAGAATGATCGATTTTTACGAAGATTGTAAAGAATCATCACAAGCCATATTCGATCAGATAAACAAATGCATAGACTCTTATGGACTCAACATGAAATACTGTAGCTCTTACTCGACAGATAACGCGAACGTTAATTATGGCCAATACAACTCCGTTTATCAGAAGCTTCCCTCCCAAAATCCTGACTTAATTAAAAGCAACTTCAACGCTCACGTGATCCACAATGCCAGTAGGAATGCCTGCAAAGTTTTATCATTTGACGTTGAAACTCTGATTTTAAAAATTTTTGCTGAATTTTCGATGAGTGCCAAGTCCGTTGAAGTTTTAAAGCAATGTTTCAATTACCTCGATATGGAGTACGAAGAAGTTTTGCGACATGTAGTGACCAGATGGCTGACCCTATTCCCAGCAGTCGAACGAACCATAAAAAAATGGCCTGGTTTAAAACAATATTCTATCAGCGAGGGAGAAGACGAAGTTGGTAAAACAATTTGGAGCTTTGTGAAGGATCAAGAAAATGAACTGAATGACGACCTGAACAAGAAATTGACATTTCCAGCACAGAGCCTCACTTGTTAAAAACTTTCGTTGCCAATCGAGTCGCGGAAATACAAAATCTCGTAACTTCTTGTGAATGGCGGCACGTGCCTACTCAGGATAATCCCGCAGACCTAGTATCGAGAGGCCTTACACCTCAAGACTTTTTAGAGGCACGTCTTTGGAAAAACGGCCCTCAGTGGCTCTCGTTTGAAGAAAACCTTTGGCCTCAGGAAAAAATTCCTTTAATTGAGATTCCAGAAAAATGCACAATTATCGCCCACCCTATTTGCTCTAAAGAAAATCCAATCGATCCGACACTTATGGAAAGGTGCAGTTCTTTCAAGAATCTTAAATTAGTTTTCGCTTATGTCCTGCGATTTGATTACAACGCAAAAAATCCTACAAAAAAATATACCGGTCCCCTTACCATACCTGAAATCGAAGCTGCTAATCGTGCTATAATTATCGCAACACAACTCGCCACATTCAACAAAGAAATTCACTGCTTAAAGAACGGAAATGACCTTGACAACAAAAGTCGATTAATTCCTCTAAAACCATTTTTAGAAAATTACGGAATCCTCTGAGTAGGCGGTAGATTAACACACGCTGTGTTACCCAAAGAACAAAAACACAAAATTGTATTGCCTCCCAATCACCATGTAACTCGACTTATCATACACGAAGAGCATGAAAGGCTCAAACACGTAGGAAACCAGGCGACATTGTACTCCGTTCGAGAACTTTTTTGGCCTTTAAACGGCCGCAATATCACGCGTTTGATTATACATAAATGCGTTCGATGCTTTCGCGCAAAACCACGGGAAGTGGATTACGTCATGGGTGATCTGCCAGAAGAACGGGTATCTTGCTCTCGTCCATTCCTTAACGTCAGTGTCGATTACTGTGGTCCATTATACGTTAAGGGAAAACGATTTCGCAATCGTAATAAACTCAAAGTATATGTCGCTATTTTTGTTTGTTCAAGCACAAAAGCAGTGCACTTAGAACTGGTCAGCGATCTGACCACGGAGGCATTTATTGCCTGCTTAAAGAGACTTTTTTCTAGACGAGGAATGTCAAAAAATATCCATTCGGATAACGCAACGAATTTTGTAGGTGCTAATCGCGAACTCATCGAGCTCTATAAAGTTTTTCAATCGGCAGAACACAATGAAAATGTGAAAGAATTTTTGAGTCAGCAAAAAATTACTTGGAACTTTATCCCTCCCAGGTCACCGCATTTTGGCGGTCTCTGGGAGGCAGCAGTTAAATCATTTAAGCATCATCTCTCTCGCACAGTTGGAGATACATTATTAACTTTTGAACAACTTGAAACTTGTGTCATCGCATAGAACCAGGAACAAAAGCCACTTTCGAAAGTAATAGGACCTGATAGAAACCACATCCTATTAGGTTTCTATTTGACTTCTAATAAGCATTTTTACTAGCCGAATACAAACCACATCAGATCCTAGTAAGATACAATTAGAAAGTTCAAAATTACCAAATACGAAACCGCACAGACGTCGGATTCGAATCTGATTCGATTCCACTTAGGTTCCACTTAGAAACCAATAGCTAATACGGTACGAGTGCCGAGTACGGACACATTAGATCCTAATAAAATCCAATTAGAAAGTTCACAATTACCTAATAGAACACCATATAGAACCCGGAACAAAACCCACTTTCGAAAGTAATAGGACCTGACAGAAGCCACATCCTATTAGGTTTCTGTTCGGTTTCTAATAGGCATTTTTACTAGGATGGTCACTCTATGAGATATCAAGCTGTAAGTTTGAGAATATAAAGAAAAGAGACTAAAGAACGTACATGTAAGATAATTTTTTACAATTACAAAAAATGGAATTTTTTATTTTTCCTTATTGTTTGTGCGATCAAAATTTGAATTTTCGATTTTTCGAAAAAATTCAAAAAGTTGTTATGATGACCTTGTTTTTTTTCGGATTCAGCGGGTCTCGAAACATGAAGATTGAAAGAAATCCACGATAGTCGATCACTTTTCACATAAAAACAATACCTTCTCATTATGATGAGAATGTAAAAATGTGGAACTTTTTTCTGTATCTGCAAAGATTCTTAGGTATCTGTGAAAATTTATTAGTTACATAAACCCATAAACGTTCCTTAGTCCCTTTTCATTATTTTATCAAACTTTTAGCTCAATATCTCATTTCGTGTGGAATTGGTATGATAAAAAAAAATGTCAAAAATATAGGAATCGTACAAATTTCACGTGCTCTTAAATCCCTTTTTTCTCAAACTTTCAAATCAGGCTAAGTCTTATAAATAAAATAGAAGGAAAATGGGAAAATGTTAACTTTTAAAATCGTACTTTTAGGTTAGTTTAGACAAATTTTACATTAGTTGCATTTTCAAAACATTTCGAATAAGTTAATTTTCTGTTCAGATTGCCTTCCCTCAGGCGTCGAAAACATTGGCGTATGCGACCTGTTACTATCTCTTTTCCTCCCGTGAAAAAAGAGATAGTATATCGCAGTGTGCATGCGCCACTACTTCAACTATCGTAAACACTGTAAAAAATTTCCTCGAAATTTCACATATTCTGTCGTGGTAAAATTAGAGTTCTTAAATTCTCGAGAATTTAAGTTCGGGTTATATAACGGAGAATATGACAGAATTTAGGAGAATTTAAACAATTTGAAACTAAATCAATTTTCATTTGTTGAAATCTTTTATTTTTTCAGGTACATAAGCAGCAAAAGAAATGTTTCAATAATTTCACAATTGTAGAAATAATACAGATTTCTTCGAATGTACGGATTGCCTAAAAAAGGAAGGATAAACATTTTATGTTACCAAATTCTCAAACGATTTCAATGTTTTCAGTCACATTACTTTGTTTTCTGAGAATACTGTTAAATATTCAGACAGTATTAATTTTTGCACTTTTCGACAGATTTCTATATTTTCATTTACTACGCCGTTTTTGGAACAATATTCCAAAATTTTCAAACAAGTTTGATATGTTTCAACCATTTAGTTTCTCCATTTTGTTGTCAGAACGCATGTTCTGCTTTCCGGCGATAAGAATGCATGCGGTCAATAAACTTAAATAAATGTTATATTTTGTACGGAAATAAATCGTATAAACGTGCCTATGAATATTGTAATATGTCGAAAATACAACGCAGATCGAAATACACCACTGGTGCAGTACTGGCCCAATACAGATTGCCAGAACCCCAGTATAGGGCATCTGTACTGGGCCAGTACTGGTGGCTGGTAATTCTTCACAGTACTGGCGCGGTACTGCACATCAGTAGTGGTTCTGTACTGGCTAGCCGAAATAAATATAAAAAATGTTTGAAAAAACATTCCATTGCTTTTTAGGACCATGCATTCATCATAATATGACTGCATATCGTCCGAATATTATTTATAATTACAGAAGTGTAAATTTCCATATTTTTGTTAAACTTTGGCACCCACTATTGCTATACTCTAAACATATAACAAAAAAGATTTTTAAAACAAAAATAATCGATATATGGAATATGGAAGACTCTCAGACAATTCTTTTTATTTTTCATGATTTACGAAAATTGTAGATAAACTGAATCTTGCAGGGGATCAAGAGAATACAACATTTTTTGTAGGATTTATGGGAGAATTTTTAAAGACTTTTTTCTCAATGAATTCGAAGTTAAAATTGAAGAAGAATATAAAACATTTACAATCATTTCCAAAACATGTTAAAACAAAGTGCGAACGCTTTTAAAGCAGAATTTTGCCACAGTCCTAATTTCTTAAGACATTTGAGTAAGCTTAAGGGATGTTTAGAAGTGTTGAAACGATGAAAAAATAATATAAAATTGTAAGATATTGTAGGAAAGTGCGTGGTAAATGTCCCGGAAGTTAGAGCCGCAAACTTATTCTTTCCAAAAAATGAAAGTTGTGCTAAATTGTGCTATACTTGTGCTGATTTGTGCCGTAAACGGTTTTTTGAAAAATCAAAATTACGGGCGAAGCGAAACGTGCTGAAGCTCCGGGTGTTTTTGGCACCACAGAGTATGCATACGTGCCATAAAGCCTCGGTGAACATGGATAATGCTGGCATCGTAGCAGTCTAGCAAGTCATCCTTGAGTTGATTCGTCCACTCAACCCAGCTGAAAATTCCTGTACAGGAACCTGAGAGGATCCTGCACATATTCCTGTACAGGAAACTGCACACGAACCTGTACAGGTAATCTTGACGGTTTTTGTGCAGGAATTTGGAGAAGGAAAATTGTCCATGATCCTGCACAAGAACCTGCACCGACAAATGAACCTTTGAATGAACCTGTACGGCTTCCTGTATAGGTTCCATTGCGAATAAAATTGAGACGCAGGTTCCTGTACAGAAACGTGTATAGGATCTCTCACAGAAAGACACCAAAGGAACCTTTGGAAGGATCCTGTACAGAAACACGTATAGGGTCTTTTGCAGAAAGCCATCGCGGAAACTCATGTCGCTCATGTATAGGATCCTGAATATGTTCCTGTACATGAACCCACACCCCAATTGACTCTGTGAAGAAACTTGTACAGGATGATTGGAAGGTAACCTTGTATGCAGGTTCCTTTGCAGGATCATGTACAGTTTCCTTCGGCAAATTCCTGCACAGAAACCGTCAAGATTACCTGTACAGGTTCGTGTGCAGTTTCCTGTACAGGAACATGTGCTGCATCCTCCGAGGTTCCTGTACAGGAATTTCCAGCTGGGAATGTGGGCGTTTTGCCATTTCATCGTCGTGTTTCCATCTAAATTATTTTCAGCACCCTGAATTCTAGGATGATCGGCATTGTTTGCCGACCCATTGTCGGGTGCTCTACGCGTTTGACCGTTTTGAACCACATCTCCAACTTTTTGGTCTTATGGTGGTGTCATTGTTGTCCCCACGAGCAGCTAGGGAAAGGGTTTGTCCAGCCCCGCGTGCGCGGAAAATGCGATTTTGGGACCTTGGCGCGAAACAGTAAAAGTGATCGATTCGAGTGGAACAATAGACCCCCGAAACGAGCGGGTCAAGGGGCTGGATGCGAACCATGGAGTACCTTTAAGGGTGTTGGTTCAAACCGACTTGGACTTTTTTTTGTATAGGTACGTTACTGACTCAATATATAATTTTTCTCAAGCATTTGAGAACGAAAGAAAGAAAACTTGTCAAATGTTTGGGGTTTTGTGAGATCCTCGGATCAATGAAATGTATAGGAATCAAGCCTTTTGCTGAGGCAATTATTTTTTTACTGAAATTATAAATTTTTCGAAAGGGAGCAATCTGCAGATAGCAGAAGACAGCATTTGAACGGCGAGAACCCCATTAGTATCCAAGATCTTTGTTTCAGGCTTCATTCACTCTGCTCACATTCTTTTTATAAACTATTTGTCGCCAAAATGTTCTGTGAACCGGCTATTAACCAGTGAAAGCTTGGCACCTCCAAGAGCACTGATGGTCAGGATGACTAGCTTCACAGAATATTCCTGGTATAACCGTCGCAACTTCCTAATAAAGTCTTTATACCTATATTTCTTTTCTATCTTCTTGGCTGTGACGCTCTTGCTGGCTGTTGCCTAAAATTCGATAACGAACATGATTTGTTTCTCGAAGTCAAGGAGAACTGTGTCAGGCCTCGAGTGCGCGACGAAAACAATTGTCGAGAATATGAAGTTCCAGTATATGCGGAACTTCTCATTTTCGACACTTCACTCTATTTCCCTAGGAAGGTTTGGCGAAGTGGTGTCAGGGCTAATGCCGTAAGAGTGACGGAGATGGTAAGATAGCACTCGTAGTGCCGCATTGTGCCTTTGGATGTACGTCATTCTAGCATGAGTTAGACAAATAGATAGTATGTGTCCTACGTGCTCGGGGTGTGCATGACACGCTCTGCAGCTGTTATCGGAATTGTCTTAGCTTAAAATGTGAGGTCCCGAAAGCTGGAATTGACACCGTATTTACACACCAAAATGAAACCCTTCGTGCCCAACTTCAATCCGGGTGATCTGAGGAAAGCACACGTTAGCTCATACGACATCGACTGATCCTTCACATTTCTGTGGAAGATTTCTATTTAGAAGAATAGTAGAAGATTTCTGTGCATACTGTTGTCGAGGAGCTGTTCGCGGAAAATTTTCTCCTGTGCTTTCTTAATCCGGGCCTTCATAAGTGGGTACTCGAGATGAATAAGTTTTGATGGATTTTGCACAACCCTGATATTGAATTCAAGGCCAAGTGTTTCAGCAGCCTCCTCCGCTGCTATTTACAGAAACGCTCCTTTGCTCCTTTGCTCACTTGTTCGTGTTTCCTGGCCCGAAATCCTGCTATGCTTTTCTTTGAGCCGGGGTCATTTTTGGACGACAGTTGCTCCCAGCGGGACCCTGCGGTGTTTGTTTAACCTCAACGTCTCAGAATGATATTAGGTAAAATTGATTCTTAGATCTACCAATTACTTCAAGATTATTTATTTGAAACGGTCTTTAAAAATCGTATCTTAAGGGTAGGTGCAGGTCGACTTGAAATCGTCTTTAATGTCCAAATCCAATGTATCTAAAAAAAATTAATTAAAAAATGTAAATATTATTATTATTATATCATTAAGCCGTTTTCCTTTCGGGGTAGGCGTGAATTGCTCGGTGGTAAAGTAGTGATGTTTGGCAAAGGAGCGTTCCTTTACAAAGCCGCGGAGCAGGCAGCTGAGACCCTTGGCCTGAATTTTAACTTCAGAAGTGAGGAAAGTGCATTACTCCATCTAGATGCTTCACTTCTGAAATCCGAAGTAAATAAAGCAGAATTTGGATTCCATCCAGAGCTATTCGACAAGAAAATGCACGGAAGTTTTCACAGGAATGGAGAAAAGCAGTCCTTGTCGAAGGAGCAAACTTTTGCTTTTCACAAATCATCAGGGCTCAATTCAGGTACAGAGGGTTTTATTTTCGCATGCCAGGACAGTGTCATTTCCACCGTAGCATACCGTAACCAAATTTTATGTCAAGAAGTTTCAAGCGATAGGTGTAGAGCGTGACATACACACGCTGAGTACCTAGAATACACACTATCGGGGTGTCCCACCCACGCAGGAACGACCTATATCTACAGACATAATGCTGCCCTAAGAGTGCTTCGTTACCATCTTTGTCGCTCTTACGGTGTTGGCTGCGACCCTGCCCTGCCGAACGCTCCCAGGGAGATACAGTCAATTGTCCAAAACGAGAAGTGTGAAATTTTCTATAACTACGATTTTCGGACAGCAGTCTCCGTTGTCCACTCGAGGCCTGACCTTGTTCTCCAAGACTTCGAGAAACGAACTATATTCGTTATCGAATTCTCGGCTCCTTCCGAATACGACATCACTGCCAAAGAGAAAGAAAAGGAAGAAAGGTATCAAGATCTTAAAAGGGAGCTGCAACGAGTGTACCCAAAATATTCGGTACAATTAATTGTCCTTGTGATACGTGCTCTCGAAGGTGCGAAACTATCACTGGTTCGTAACCTTAAAGCCATACCTGCGGGCCAAAAATACGCCATGGCACTTGCGAGATGGATGCAGAAAGCTTTCATCCTTGGGTCGCTTCGTGTCCTCAAAACACACGAGTGTTACGCTGGCCTGCCGTTGTGATTTCGTCGTGTCCTGTGAGCACTCATCTCACGGTTTTGAGACGTGGTCATGAGCGGGATTTACCGCGGTCCTACTGGGAGCTGATGTCATTTTTTAGATGGCAGTTGCTCCCAGTGGGATCCTGCTGATGTGGGACAACTGCTATCTAAAATATGACATCCGCTCCCAGTAGGACCGCGGTAAATTCCACTCATGGCCACGTCTCACAATTGTGAGATATATCATAGAAAAACTAAAGGTTAACAACCACCGCAGGGTCCCACTGAGAGCAACTGCGATCTAAAAAATTACATCGGCTCCAAGTAGGACCGCGGTAAATCCCATTCATGGCCACGTCTCACAACCGTGAGATGGGTGGTCACAGGAGATTCCAAAGGATGTGATCTGTATGAAATTCCGAACAAAATTTGTTCTGGTTCCTGCCTGGATTTCGAAACAAGATTCTTCAAAAAACAATCTGAGTTCAATCGGCTTTATGGATCTGTATCGCGATTCCAAAGGATGTGAGCTGTAAGTAATTTCAAACAAAATTTGTTCTGGTTTCTGCCTGGATTTCAAAACAAGATTTTTCAAAAAACAATCTGAGTTGCTTCGGCTTTATGGATCTTTATGGCGATTCCAAAGGACGTAATTTGTATGGAATTCCAAACAAAATTTGTTCTGGTTTCTGTATGAATTCCGTATCAAGGTTTTTCAAAAAACAATCTGAGTTCATCCAGCTGTATGGATCTGTATTGCGATGCCAAAGGATGTAAACTGTATGGAATACCGACAAAAATTTGTTCTGGTTTCTGTATGGATTCCAAAAAAGAATGTTTCAAAAGCGCACTAAGTTCCTCTGGGTGTTTGGGTCTGTATGGCGATTCCAAATGATGTAATTTGTATGGAATTCCAAACAAAATTTGTTCTGGTTTCTGCATGGATTTCGTATCAAGAATTTCCAAGAACAATCTGAGTTCATCCGTCTGTGTGGATCTGTGTTGCGATTCCAAAGGATGTGAGCTGTATGAATTTCCGAACAAAATTTGTTCTGGTTTCTGTATGGATTCCAAAACAGAACGTTTTAAAAGCGCACTAAGTTCCTCTGGCTGTTTGGGTCTGTATGGCGACACCAAAGGATGTAATTTGTATGGAATTCCAAACAAAATTTGTTGTGGTTTCGGCATGGATTTCGTATCAAGATTGTTCAAAAAACAATCTGAGTTCGTCAGGCTGTATGGATCTGTATTGCGATTCCAAATGATGTAAATGAATGGAATTCCAAACAAAATTTGTTCTGGTTTCTGTTTTGATTTCAAAACAAGATTTTTCAAAAAACAATCTGAGATCATCCGGCTGTATGGATCTTTATGGCGATTCCAAAGGATGTAATCTGCATGAAATTCCAAACAAAATTTGTTCTGGTTCCTGTATGGTTTCCGTATCAAGATTTTTCAAAAAATAATCTGAGTTTCTTCGGCTGTATGGATCTTTATGGCGATTCCAAAGGATATAAACTGTATGGGATTCCAAACAAAATTTGTTCTGGTTTCTGCATGGATTTCGTATCAAGAATTTCAAAGAACAATCTGACTTCATCCGTCTGTATGGATCTGTATTGCGATTCCAAAGGATGTAAACTGTATGGAATTCCAAACAAAATTTGTTCTGGTTTCTGCATGGATTTCGTATCAAGAATTTCAAAGAACAATCTGAGTGCTTTTCTATTCTCTTATAACAATCATGGCATTTTTAGAACTTATTGACAGGTTCCAGGGATTAATTTAATGCTTTTTACTGAATTTTATAATAACGTTTGAATATTCTTTTAATTAATTCATCGTTATTTGAATTTGAGATTTTCATTCTTCTTGAATCGAGGGAATTCTCGATTGATTTTAATGGTTTAAAAGGAGGTTCAAAACTTTTCTATTCTCTTATAATAATCATGTCACTTTTAGAACTTTCTGACAGGTTTCAGGTACTAATACAATGGTTTCCACTGAATTTTATAATAACGTTCGAATATCCTTCTAATTAATCCATAGTGATTTGAATTTGAGATTTTTACTGTTTTTGAATTCGAGGGAATCCTCGATTGGTTTTAATGGTCTGAAAGGAGGTTCAAAACTTTTCTTTTCTCTTATAAAAATCATGTCATATTTAGAACTTTCTGACAGGTTCCAGGGATTCATCCAATGGTTTTCACTGAATTTTATGATAACGTTCGAATATTCTTCTAATTAATTCATAGTGATTTGAATTTGACATTTTTATTCTTTTTGAATTCGAGGGAATCCTCGATTGATTTTAATGGTCTGAAAGGAGGCTCCAAACTTTTCTTTTCTCTTATAAAAATCATGGTATTTTTAGAACTTTTTGACAGGTTCCAGGGAATAATTTAATGGTTCTTACTGAACTTTATAATAATGTTTCAATAGTTTCCTAATTAACTTATAGTGATTTGAATTTGAGATTGTTATTCTTTTTGAATTTGAGGGAATTCTCGATTACTTTTAATGGTCTGAAATGAGGTTCAAAACTTTTTTCTTTTATAAAAATCATGACATTTTTGGAATATTTTGACAGGTTCCAGAGATTAATTTAATGGTTTTCACTGAATTTTATAATGATGTTCGAATATTTTTCTAATCGACTTAGAGTGATTTGAATTTGAGATGGTTATTCTTTTTGAATTTGAGGAAATTGTCGATTGATTTTAATGGTTTAAAAGAAGGTCCAAAACTTTTCTTTTCTCTTATAAAAATCATGTCATTTTTAGAACTTTCTGACAGGTTCCAGGGATTAATCCAATATTTTTCACTGAATTTTATAATAACGTATGAATATTCTTCTAATTAATTTATAGTGATTTGAATTTGAGATTTCTATTATTTTTGAATTCGAGGGAATCCTCGATTGATTTTAATGGTCTGAAAGGAGGCTCAACACTTTTCTTTTCTCTTGTAAAAATCATGGCATTTTTAAAATTTCTTGACAGTTTTTAGGGATTAATTTAATGGTTTTCACTGAATTTTATAATAATATTCAATTAAAAATTCCTTTTTTCGGTTAAAAATATAAGTATTTTGTTGAAAATTCGTCTTTTTGGCAGAAAATTAATCTTCTGGTTCTAAGATTAATATTTTTTTGTTGAAAATTTAACTAAATTGTTTAGAATTAATTTTTTTCGGTTGAAAATTAATTTTTTTTACCTAAAAACGTATTATTTCACTTTTATTCGATATTTTTTTTTTAGTTGAAAATTCATGATTTGAGTCAAAAATTTATCTTTTTTGGTTGAAAATTAATATTCTCATCCGAAAATTCATCGTCTTCGATAAATTCGACTATTTGTAAAAGAATCATTTTTTGGTTGAAGATTATTCATATTAGTTGAAAATTTATTTCATTAGTCGAAAATTAATTATTTTAATTGAAAATGTAACTATTTCTTTTTTGGTCGAAAATTGATGTTTTTTAGTTGAAAATTCAACTATTTGGTTAGAAATTCATTTTTCTCTTCTTCTTTTTTTTTAATTTTTTTTTTTCAAACTAATTCATTTAAATTAAAAAAGTTACTATTCTATTTTTGGTTGGAAATTGATCTTATTTAGTTGAAAATTTAACTACTTGCTTAAAAGATGAATTTTTTTTTTAAATTAATGTTTTTGGTTGAAGATTCATCTCTTTGGTTAAAAATGTAACTATTTTGTTGAAAGTTCTTTTTTTATTGAAAATTAACTTTTTGAACTCAGAATTTAATTATTTCAATTTTGGTAGAAAAATAATCTCTTTTAGTTGAAAATTCATCGTTGTTTCTCAAAATTTCGTTCTATTTGAATAAAAATGCAACTGTTTGGTTAAAAATTTGGTTAATAATTGAATATATTTTTTTTAATTCGCCTTCATTAGATTAGTTCAACTTTTTTTTATTCAAAATTAAATTCTTTTTTGCTTAAAATATCAACAATTACATTTTTCGCTAAGAATTCAGCCTTCCAGGTTGAAAATTCAAAATTTTAATTAAAAATTCATATCTTCGGTTGAAAATATTAGTATTTTGTTGAAAATTCGTCTTTTTGGCAGAAAATTAATCTTCTAGTTTCAAACTTAATCTTTTTTGGTTGAAAATTCACTAAATTGTTTAGAATTAATTTTTTTGGTTTAGAATTAATTTTGTTTTGGTTGAAAATGAATTTTTTTTTACCTGAAAAATGTATTATTTCAGTTTTATTCGATAATTTTTTTTTTAGTTGAAAATTCGGGCATTCAGTTAAAAATTTCTCTTTTTTGGTAGAAAATTAATCTTCTCATCTGAAAATTCATAATTTTAGATAAATTCAACTATTTGTCAAAAAAAAAACTTTTTTGGTTAAAGATTGAAAATTGATCTTTTCAAATTGAAAACTCATTTATTTGGTTAAAAAATCGTATTGTTTTGGTTAAAAATTCAATTATTTTGATAGAAAATTCATTACACTTTTTTTTAAAGAAAATTAGTATTTTAAGCTGCAAAATTCAACAGTTTTGATCAATTTTTTTCTTTACTGATATTTATTTTTTAGATTTCTTTAATGAATTAAATTTTTTTTTTAATTTTCTTGGTTGAAAATTCAATTTACTTGTTGAAAATTCTTCTTTTTGGTGGAAAATTAATCTTCTTGGTTGCAAAATCGTCTTTTTGGGTTGAAAATTTAACTCTTTTGGTAAAAAATTCCACTATTTGGTTAAACATAAAATTTCTTGTTGAAAGTTCATATTTTTAGTTTGAAAATTCAACTGCTTTGTAAAAAATTCGCCCTTTTAACTTGAAAATTCAACGTTTTGGCTGACAGTCTTTTTTTAATGACTGAAAAATCTTTCTTGGTTGAAAATTTAACTCTTCTGTTGAAAATTCGTCTGTTTGGTTTAAAAATTCATCTCTTATCGTACAAATTTCTTTTTTTTTAAGATTGATCATTTTAGATTAAGATCCATTTCTTTGGCTGGATATTTAACTATTTGTTGATTTTTTTTTTAAATTAATTTTTTATCATGAACATGTAACTATTCTATTTATGCTTGAAAATTGTTTTTTTTTTAGTTGGAAATTGATTTATTTGGTGAAAACTCTTTTTTTTTTAAATCAAGTTATTTTGATAGAAAGTTCATGTTTGGATGGAAAATTTAACTTTTTTTTAGAAAATTTGTGTTTTTATTTAAAAATTCAAAATTTTGGATTTTGGAAATTAAAAAAAAAACTTTTGTCGTTGAGAAGTTAACTTTTTTGTTAAAAGTTCCTCTTTTTGGGTTGAAGATTCAACTAGTTTTGTAAAAAAAATTCACTATTTGGTTGAAAATTTACTTTTTTGTTGAAAATTAATATTTTCGGTTTGAAAATTCAACTTTTTTGTAGAAAATTCTTCTTTTTTGCATGCAAATTTAAAGTTTTGGGATGACATTTTTTTGTTTATTGACTAAAAATCGTTCATGGTTGAAAATCCAACTGTTTTGTTGAAAATTCATATTTTGGGTTTAAAAATTCATCTCATCGTAGAAATGTTATCTTTCTGATTAAAGCTTCACTATTCATCATTAGCTAAAAATTCATTTCTTTGGTTGAATTTTTAACTATTTTGTTGATTTTTTTTTAATTTAATTTTTTAAACTGAAAATGTTAATTACAAAATTCTGTTTATGCTTGAAAATTGATCTTTTTAAATTGAAAACTCGGATTTAGCCACCAAAACGAATTTTTAGCAAAATGCTTGAATTCTCAACTAAATTAATGGAATTTTATTTTAAAAATTTTTTTCAAATTTATTTGAATTCTTTTAAACTTACTTTGAATTGTTTTGAAGTCTTATCAATTTATCCTGAACAGTTTAATTTTGTATCAAATAGTTGATGTTTATATGCAATTGATGACTTTGTAAGCCAATCGGATGAATTTTCAACAAAATAGATTAATTTACAGTTGAAATATTAATTTTTAATAACAAAGAAACTGAATTGTCAACGAAAAATGCAATATTTGATATTTCAGCAAAAAATATTTTAATTTAAAATAAAACAGTCGGATTTAGCCAACAAAAATGAATTTTTAACAAAATAATTGAATCCTCGACTAAAACAGATTAATTTTCAGCTAAAAATTTGCATTTTTAACAACAACAAAAAATTGATTTTCTAACCAAAAAAGTTTATTTTCAACAAATGCATAAATTTTCAACCAAATAGTTTAATTTTCTACCAAATAGTTGAATTTTATACCGCAATGTTGAATTTACAAGCCATCAGTGGATTTTTTAACAAAATAAATGAATTTACAGTTTAAAAAATTAATTTTCAATAAAAAAAACTGAATTTTAAACGAAAAATGTAATAGCTAATATTTCAACAAAAAAGATTATAATTTTAAATAAAAAACAGTTGGATTTAGCCAACAAAAACGAATTTTGAGCAAAATACTTGAATCCTCAATTTAATTAATGGAATTTTTTTGTTTTAAAAACCTTTTCCAATTCATTTTAATTCTTCTGAACTTACCTTGAATTGTTTTGAAATCTTTGAATTTATTCTGAATTTATCCTGAATTTATCCTGAATTTATCCTGAACAGTTTAATTTTGTACCAAATAGTTGCTTTTTATATCAAATTGATGACTTTTCAAGCCAATTAGATGAATTTTCAACAAAGTAGATGAATTTACAGTTGAAAAAATTAATTTTTAATAAATAAAACTGAATTTTCAACGAAAAATGTAATATTTGATATTTCAACAAAAAATATTTCAATTTAAAATAAAAAAACAGTCGGATTTAGCCAACAAAAATGAATTTTTAACAAAATAATTTAATCCTCAACTAAAACAGATTAATTTTCAACTATTTTATTTATTTAAGTAATTTATTAATTTAACAATTTCAACTAAACAGTTGCACTTTTAACAACAACAAAAATTGATTTTTTAACAAAAAAAAGACGAATTTTCAACAAATGCATAAAATTTAACCAAATAGTCTAATTTTCTACCAAATTATTGAATTTACAAGCCATTAGTTAAATTCAACTGTTTTATAAAAAAAATCGTCTCTTTTGTTCAGTATTGGTTTTATTGTTTAAAGGTTGAACTAATTTGTTCAAAATTAATTTTTTTGATGCAGATTCATCATTTTATTTGAAAATTCATATGTTTAGTTGAAAATTAATCTTTTTTTATAGAAAATTTGTCTTTTTGGGAGAAAATTAATATTTTCGGATTGAAAATTCAACTGTTTTGTTGAAAATTCATCATTTTAGTTGAAAATTTATTTCTTTGGTTACAAATTTCACTATTTTATTGAAAATTCGGTTTCCTTTTGTTGAAAATTAATTTTTTGTTAGTGAAAATGTAACTTTTCCATTTTTTGTTGAAAATTGCTTTTTTTTAGTTGAAAATTCGTCTCTTTTGGTACAAAATTTCTTGGCTGAAAATTCAACTATTTTGTACAAAATGTAATTATTTTGTTGAAAATGTATTCACTTTGTTGAAAATTTATTTCTTTAGTTGAAAATTTAACGATTTTAATAAAAATTCATCTTTTTGGTAGCAAATTAATATATGCGAGTTGAAAATTCAACTGTTTTATAAAAAATTCATCTCTTTGAGACGAATTTTGAAAATTATGTACAATTTACTGATTTACTGATTATTTATTAAAATTGTAACTGTTCCATTCATTGTTCAAAATTAATCCTTTTTTGATGAAAATTTGTCTTTTTAGTAGAAAATTAATATTTGCGGGTTGAAAATTTATCTCTTTATTTAAAAATTTCACTATTTTATTGAAAATTTGTTTTCCTTTCGTCGAAAATTAATTTTTTTAAATCTTTTTTAGTTTAAAATTCGTCTTTTGTTGGTACAAAATTTCTTGGTTCAAAATTCAACAATTTTGTACAAAATGTAATTATTTTGTTGAAAATAAATTTATCATGTTGAAAATTCATTTCTTTAGTTGAAAATTTAACGATTTTTATAAAAATCAATCTTTTTGGTAGCAAATTAATATTTTCGGGTTGAAAATTCAACTGTTTTATACAAAAAATCATCTCTTTGGTTCAGTATTGGTTTTTTTGTTTAAAAGTTGAACTAATTTGTTCAAAATTAATTTTTTTATGCAGATTCATAATTTAATTTGAAAATTCAAATGTTTTGTTGAAAATTTGACTATTTACTGATTATTTATTAAAATCGTAACTGTTCCATTTATTGTTCAAAATTAAGCTTTTTTTTAATGAAAATTCGTTTTCCATTTGTTCAAAATTAATTTTTTGTTAGTGAAAATGTAACTTTTCCATTTTTTGTTTAAAATTGATCTTTTTTAGTTGAAAATTCATCTATCTTGGTATAACATGATTCCAACTTTTAAGCATTTTTAACCAAAAAATTAATAGGTAAATTTTCAGTTAAAAAAATTAATTTTTGATCCCCAAAAAAATAATTTTCTACAAAAAAGTTTAATATTAAAAAAAAAATGAATTTTTAACAAAGAAGTTAAATCAAGTAGGTGAAATCTTAACCAAATAGTCGAATTTTTAACCAAATATGAAATAGTTTAATTTTCATAATAAAAAAAAAATTTTAACTAAAAAAAAAACGAATTTTCAACGAAATAGTTCAATTTTCAAGCAAAGAGATGAATCTTAAATCTAAATGATGAATCTTCCAACAAAAAATTTCAACCAAGCACTTGAATTTTCTAGAAAAATAATTAAATTTTCAATCAAAAAGTCAAAATTTCAAGAAAACAGTTAAGCTTTCAACAAAAGAGATGAATTTTCAGCTAAAATCATAAATCATTAACCAAAAAATGAATTCCCAACCAAAGATTTCAACTTTCAAGCATTTTTAACCAAAGAATGAATAGGTAAATTTTCAGTTAAAAAAATTAATTTTTAACCCTCAAAAAAAGAATTTTCTACAAAAAAGTTTAATATTCAGAGAAAAAAAAATTAATTTTTAACAAAGAAGTTCAGCCAAGTAGGAGAAATCTTAACCAAATAGTCGAATTTTTAACCAAAAATGAAATAGTTTCATTTTCATTAAAAAAAAATGCTTACGTAAAAAAAAACACATTTTCAACGAAATAGTTCAATTTTCGAGCAAAGAGATGAATCTTAAATCTAAATGATGAATCTTCCCACAAAAAATTTCAACCAACTACTTGAATTTTCTAGAAAAATAATTCAATTTTCAACCAAATAAAAAAATTTTAGTCCATAAATATGAATTCTCAGTGAAAAATATAATAGTAGACTTTTGAATAAAAAATATTTCAAATTTATATCAAAAGTATTTTAAAACGCAAAAGATGACATTTTTTCCAGAAGAGATGAATTTTAAAGTCAGAGGTACGAATTTTTATCAAAGGATTTGAATTTTTAACCAAAAAATATTTTTCAGTCAGGAGAAAAAAATTGTTATACCAAATGTTAATTTACAATAGAAAGGCTCATTTTCAACCTAAAAAGATGAATTTTTAATGAAACAGTTGAATTTTCCAACGAAAAGGATGACTTTTTAACAAAATTGTGGAATTTTGAACAAAATATTTAAATTTTTGATCAGAAAAGATGAATTTTCAACCAAGAATATGTTAGTAGACCTGACAACAACAACAAAATTAACTTTCAACCAACAATAGTTAAATTTTCAAAAAATGAATTGAATTTTCAACTAAAATTATTTCCTACTTTTACTAAAGGGTCAATATAATTCCCCATCATGAATTTAATCAAAACATTTTTAGTGATCCTCATCTGTAGATTAGTATAATTTTTTATGCTTCGAATTCTAAATTGAACATCTCAAACAGAAATCTTCGAAAATTTCAAAATTTGTAATTGGAACTGTAGAAATTTAAAGAATGATAATTACTTCCGTGCAATATCAACGGACATTTAATTGTGTTCTAGGTGTAAGTACACTTGTAAAGTCAAGCTCAAGATTACAAATTTGGTCTAAATTGAACGGAAAACACAAATATGCCAATAACTGTACTTAAATAAATAATTGTGAGCTAAGCTATTTCTTAAATGAATACGTTTAGGTTTCTTTTCCAAAATTCGTTACAATTGTAAGCCTAAAAACTTAAATTATTATAAAAAAAATGTAATGAAATAATTCATAATTATAAACATTACTATATATGTTTTGTATCATAGAAGTACAGAAAAAAAATTAATATTTGAAGGGTGACACGTGACAGGGGTGTCAGTGTCACATTTTAGAATATTCTCCCTTTTGACATGGGTATTCTTAGAAGCGGTTGCTTCTTTCAGGATGTTCCTTTCAAGTTTCAATAGAGCTTAAAAAGGTCTCAAAAGTGCTATTTCCTTTGAATTTTTCTGCTAAAATGCGCAAAACTTGTACAGTTGCTTTTTTCCAGGCGATTTTTTCACAATTCAACAAAGTAGAATAATAGCTCGAAACGATTTTGTTTTTAAACAAGTGCGCAAAACTTACACAATTTTTCGTTGCTTCTGCAAAATTCGGATTATGGCCCTTCACCCTTCATTTATTATAGAAGGTTCGCGGATTTTGGAAACGGTCATAAACAGCAAGGAAGGCAATAATGAACAGTGTGTACCATATTGCATTTTAAAAGTCGATTTATATAGAGAACAAATGAGATTCACGTGACTTTTAAAATTGAGCGGTTTGGTCGAGATTCGAGCGCAATATACTAATTAGTCCAGTCATTATAAGTACCGTCAAACGAGGTAATTTCGGACATGTGGGGTAAATTCAGACATTCCTAAATTGATAGTTTAAAACCCCCTTAAGTAACCCTTAAGTAATTTAAACTATCAATTTAGGAATGTCCGAATTTACTCTACATGTCCGAAATTACCCCGTTTGACGGTACACTCTAAAAACATCTACTATCTGGAAACAATTTGTAAACGTTAGTTGTTTAAATTCGTGACCCTAGACTCTAGAGCCATAGGCGATCTCACTTTTTTGATGAAATGACTTAATTACAGCAAAAGATAGTTTAATGCAATCTCTTCGCGTAGTATAAAGACTGTGTCATCGATTTTCTTTGATTAAAAAAAAAATGTTTTCGAGATCCCGCTAGAACGTTTGGGATCAGGAAATAAATTATCTTTATTCTCAATTTTTTTTCTAAATACAAATTTAAGACAAAAAATATCTTTTGTCATAAAAAAGTATTTTTTATTCATTAAGAAATAAGCTCTACATTTGATGAAAAAAAATGTTTTTGAAGATTTTCCCGGGCTTAGAATTCCAAAATTTGTAATTTGATTACAATTATTGATCTGCAATAGCACAGGATTTTTCCTACAATATAAAACTAAAAATCTCTTTGATTGATAAATTCAAAGTAAGTATACCGTGTCACGAAAAAAATGTGAAATTTCGAAACACACCAAAAATACACCTTTTTACAGTTTTAAGCGTCCTTCAGTATTTTAGAATCTATTTTGATCCATAATTTTATATCAAGTTATATTTTCAGCAATGAAAAATTCAATGAAATCGATAACCAAATCGATAAGAAAAATTAAAAAAAAAAACGCAGATTTGCATCGATATCGTGCCAAAATTCAGATCTCCGAAAAAACTAATTTTTCTATGATTTTAGGAATCAAAATAATATTTCTGATATCATTTCAAATGAAAAACATTTTTAATCAAAAAATGGTGAAACTTAAAAAAATATATATATTTCAACAATCCTTTTTGCAATAAGTTTTTGCGTACTACCGCTTTTCAATTTTTGAAAAATGGTTCAATCTACTGATTTCAATTTTGAAATTAGAACTTTCTATGACTGAAGTCATTAAAACATTTTTTTAACGAAATTTTTGTTCAAACAAATAACTACAATTAAAGTTTGTTTGCTCATTTTTGAAATTAGAAACAGTAGAGTAGTAGGAAATGTTTTCTCCAAAAAAGGCATGATTCGTTCAAATTCAACCCATCTCAAAAAATTGGTAAGACGCTACATTAAAAATAATTAATTCAAAAAAAAATATTCTTGAAATAATTTTTTTTTCGTAAATTCTTAACCTCTTTTCATAGAAAAGAATGTCTTTTCTTTCATAATATATATAATATATATATAATAATATTAGATCTAAAACAGTCTAGCGGGACCTCTGAACAATTTTTTTAAATTAAAATAAAATTTATGGTTGTATGTTTTCAACAAAAAGAAAGACTTTTCAAGTCAAAAAGACGAATTTTTCAAAATACAGTTGAATTTTCAACGAAAAAGTTCATTTTCAACCAAGAAAGGTAAATTTTCAACAAGAATAATAACATATTGAAATATTGCAAAATCAAATAATCAAAGTATGAAAACAGTAGAAATGGAACAGTCTATGATGCTTTCTCTGCTCAAAATTTCTAAAAATAGTGATTTTGTTATGATATAATATCAAGAGATGTAAAATAATTAGAAAAAAGAAAAATTATTCTCTCCCATGTTTTTTTTATATTTTTTCACGCCTCTTTCTATATTCTTATGCTATTTCATATTTTCCCACGCTCCTCCCTATTTCCCTACACTTTTTATAAATTTTTTACGGTGTTAAATATTGTCCCACACCCTTTTTCTTTTCCTATTCTATTTTATATTTTTCCACCCTTTTTATATTTTCCCACGTCCCTTTCTTTTTTTCCGCGCTATTTCATATTCATCCACGCTTATGACATCTTTTTTTACGTTCTTTCCTATTATTTCACACTATATCACATATTTCCACGCCTCTTCCTTTTTTCAAGTTTGTTCTTATATTTTCCCACGCCCGCGCCTCAGGAAAAATATTTAAAAAGCATGGTAAAATATGAAATAGTATGAGAAAGAGTAAGAGGCGTGAGAAAATATGATGCTTTCCCTGTTCAAAATTTGAAAAAATAGTGGTTTTGTTATAATTTAGCAAGCGGAGTTGTGAAATAATTATAAAAAAGAACATTTATACTTTCCCGCGTGTGTTTAACATTTTCTCACGCCCCTTGCTATTTTCTTATGCTATTTAATACTTTCTCACGCTCCTCCCTATTTCCCTACGCTTTTCATACATTTTTTCACATTGTTTATCATTTTCCCACGCCCTTTTTCTTTTCATAGCATAGCAAAATATGAAATAGCGTGTAAAAAAAGCAAGGGCGTGAAAAAATATGAAATAGCTTAGAAAAATACAAAACAGCGTATGAAAATAAAAGGAGGATCGAAAAATATGAAATAGAATTGGGAAAAAGAAGAGGCGTAGGGCAATATGAAACAGCGTGGGAAAATATGGAGGGGCGTGAGCAAATATAAAAAAAGTATGGGAAAATATGAAATAGCATGGGAAAACAGAAAAGGCGTGGGAAAATGTGAAAAAGTGTGGAAAAATATATAAAAAGCGTAGGAAAACAGAATGGGTAGTGGAAAAATACGAAAAAGCGTGAAAAAAAGAAAGGGGCGTGGGAAATATGGAATAGTTTGTGAATAAAGGTAGGAACCCAATCGGTTGTGGTCCAAAAAACGGCCTAATTGGCCTCTGTTCTAGGCCAGAAACCTTGACCTTGATGCCTTAAACAATTATTTCTACCACTCACGAATTATATTTTTACCTTTTTATCTAAAATTTCCTAAAGGAAGAAGCTCAAGCTTCATTTCTGGCCCAAAAATATTCCAAAAGGCGTTCTTTGAAGAAAGTCGAATTTGAAATCCCACTTTTTAGTTGATAATTCAACTATTTGGTTGAAAATTCAACTATTTTCTTCAAAATTCTTCTTTTTGGATTGAAATTTCGTCTTTTTGTGTTGAAAATTCAACAAGTTCAACAAGAAATTCAACTATTTGTTTGAAAATTCCACTGTTTGGCTGAAAATTCAACTATTTGGTGGATAATTCAACTATTTAGTTGAAAAATCAACTATTTTGTTGAAAATTCTTATTCTTGAATTAAAATTTCATCTTTTTGTGTTGAAAATTCAACTATTTCAATCAAAAATTTCACTATTTGGTTGAAAATTCCACTAAATGGTTGAAAATTCCACTACTTGGTTTAAAATTCAACTATTTGGTTGAAAATTCCACTATGTGATTTGAAAATTTCCCTATCTGCTTTGAAATTTCGTCTTCTTGTGTTGAAAATTAATCTATTTAGACTAAAAATTCAACTATTAGGTTTAAAATTTCGCTATTTGGTTAAAAATTCAACTATTTTGTTGAAAATTCTTCTTTTCAGGTTGAAGTTTCGTCTTTCTGTGATGAAAATAAAACGATCGTGATTAAAATTTTAACAATTTGGTTGAAAATTCCTCTATACGAGTTAAAAATTTCGTCTTTTTGTGTTGAAAATTAAACTTCATTTGATTGAAAATTCAACTATTTGGTTGAAAATTCAAATATTTTGTTGAAAATTCAACCATTTGGTTGAAAATTTCCTTATCCGAGTAGAAATGTCGTCTTGAAAATTAAACTATTTTGAATAAAAATTCAACTATTTGGTTGAAAATTTCGCTATTCGGCTCAAAATTCAACTATTGTGTTTGAAATGCAACTATTTTGATATTAATTCCACTTTTTAATTGAAAATTCAACTATTTGGTTGGAAGTTCCACTATTTTGTTAAAAATTCCACTATTTGGTTAAAAATCCAACTATTTTGTTGAAAATTCTTCATTATGGAAATTTCGCTATTCGGTTCTATTCTATTCTATTCTACTATTTTGTTGAAAGTGCAACTATTTTGTAAAAAATTCCACTGTTTAGTTAAAAATTCCACTATTAGGGTGGAAATTCCACTTTTTGGCTAATAATTGAACTATTTGATTGAAAATTCAACTATTTTGTTCAAAATTCATCTTTTTGGATTGAAATTTCGTCTTTTTGTGTTGAAAATTTAACTATTTTGATAAGAAATTCAACTATGTGTTTGAAAATTCCACTATTTGGTTGAAAATTCAACTATTTGGTGGATAATTCAACTATTTGGTTAAAAACTCAACTATTTTGTTGGAAATTCTTCTTTTTGAATTAAAATTTCATCTTATTGTATTATTAGGAAAATTTATTTTTCGGAAATTTTCCAATTCAGGAATTTTATTATTCAGAAATTTTATTGTTTGGGAATTTTCCAATTCGCGAATTTTATTATTGGGAAATTTTCTGATTTGTGAATTTTATTATTCGGGAATTCTCCAATTCGGGAATTTTATTAGTTGGGAAATTTGCAAATCGAGAATTATATTATTCGGGAATTTTCCAAATCGGACATTTTATAATCAGGAAATTTTATTATTTGGGAATTTTATTATTCGGCAATATTATAAAGTGTTCGGAAATTTTATTATTCGGAAATTTTCAAATTCGGGAATTTTCCAAATCGGAAATTTTATTTTTCGGCAATATTATAAAGTGTTCGGGAATTTTATTGTTCGGGAATTTTCCAATTCGGGAATTTTCCAAATCGGAAATTTTATAATTCGGAAATTTTATTATTTGGGGATTTTATTATTCGGAAATTTTATTATTAGGCAATATTATAAAATGTTCGAGAAGTTTATTATTTGGGAATTTTCCAAATCGGCAATTTTGTAATTCGGAAATTTTATTTTTCGGAAATATTATAAAGTGTTCCGGAATTTTATTATTCGAAAATTTTCGAATTCGGGAATTTTCCAAATCGGAAATTTTATAATTCGGAAATTTTATTATTGAGGAATTTTCCTATTCGGGAATTTTATTATTCGGGAATTTTCCAAATCGGAAAATTTATAATTAGGAAATTTTATTTTTCGGCAATATTATAGTGTTTGAGAATTTTATTATTCGACAATTTTCCAAATCGGAAATTTTATAAATCGGAAATTTTATTATTCGGGAATTTCGCAAATCCAGAATTTTATTATTCGGCAATTTTCCAAATCGGAAATTTTATTATTCGGGAATTTTCCAAATTGGGAATTTTCTCATTCGGGAATTTCGCAAATCGAGAATTTTATTATTCGGGAATTTTCCAACTCGGTAATTTTATAATTCTGAAATTTTATTATTCGGGAATTTGGCAAATTGAGAATTGTATTATTAGGAAAATTTATTTTTCTGAAATTTTCCAATTCAGGAACTTTATTATTTGGAAGTTTTCCAATTCGAAACTTTTTCAATTCAGGAATTTTATTATTCAGAAATTTTCCAATTCGGGAATTTTATTATTCGGAAATTTTATTATTCATGAATTTTATTATTCGGTATTTTTCAAATTCGATATCATAAACTTTCAGGAATTTTTTTATTCGGGAAATTCGTAATTTGGTAATTTTCCAATTCCGGAATTTTATTATTCGGAAGTTTTATTAATCAGGAATTTTCAAATTCGGAAATCAAATTTAACTATTCGACTGAAAATTTATGTATTTTTTTGAAAATTCATATCTTTGGTAAAAAATATATTTTCTAGTTAAAAATTCAAATGTTTGGTTGATTTTTTTTAGTTAAGGATTCATGTATTTTGTTTGACGTTCGTATTTGCTGATTAAAATCAATTTTTTTATTTGTAAGCAAAATATTTTTAAAAAGAAAATATCAACTATTACATTTTACGTTAAAAATTCATCTTTTATGGTTGAAAATTCCAGTTCTCGGTAGAAAGTTTAACTACTTTTTTAAAAGTTAATTTTTCTGCTTTAAAATTCCTACTTGTTTGGTCAATGATTAAGTTTTTTAACTGATAATTTAACTATTTTGTTGAACATAAAACTGATTGGTTGAAAATGAACTTTTTCGTTAAAAAATTTTTATTCTCGGGTAGAAAATTCAACTATTTGGTACAAAATAAACTGCTTTGTAGAAAATTCGTTTTTGTATTGAAAATTAATTCTCCTGAATGAAAATTCAACTTCAAAACTTTCGGTTAAAAATTGATCTTTTTTAGCCTAACAATTGCACCATTAAGTTGAAAAGATTTTAAACTAACATCACATCCATTGTTAAAACTATTTAGTTGAAACTGTACGTAAAATTTCTACGTAAAACATTTCTTTGATTCAAACCAAATTGATTTGCTTCAAACACACCATTGCCTAACTCAGAAAAATTTAATTTGAATCCAAAAAATTCTATCTTTCCTATAGGGGCAAACAAATGTTTTGTGATTCAAGCAAACATTTTTCTGAGTGTACACAGAAGAAACTAGGATTTCAATTTTGTTTCAGCTCATTTTTTTACAAACTTATTTTGAACTTTGACTTCGATCAATCAAATCTTTGATACTATATCCAAGAAAGAATTTGGTTGATTAAAAAAAACATTTGTTCGACACTATATCAAAGATAGAACATTCAGAAAAATTTCCTCATGTTTGAGAAGGATGCTTCTTAACACAAATGGAATGTCCTCTTAGATTTAAGGTTAAAAGAAATTTGTTTTTGTCTTAAAAAGAATTTTTGTGCAGTAAAGATAATCCTTTTTCGACAAACTTCACCTAATCTTAGAGCTAAATAATTATGTTTATGTAAAAAGATATTTAAGTGGTTCAAAACAAAACCGACAAAAGGACAATTCTTTTGTTTCAAGACAACTCCTCCTCTCATTGGAATTTTTTTGATTCAAATATAATTTGTTTCTGTTAAACAATGGCGTGCTTCAATCAAATAAATTTGGTTCAAATGAAAAAGTATTTGTTTGACCCTATATCAAAGAAAGAATTTGGTTGATCTATTCGGTTCAAAAATAATTGTTTTCATGGAAGATTCATCATTACAGTTGAAAATGAATTTCTTTGGTTGAAAAATGATCTATTTTGTTAAAAATTCTTATTTTGTGGTAGAATATTAATCTTTGTGGTGGGAAATTCATCTTTTTGGATGACAATATATTTCTCTAGTGGAAAATTTAACTATTTTGTTGAAAATTCGTATTTTTCATAGAATATTAATCTTATTGATGAAAAATTCATCTTTTTGGATGACATTCGATTTCTTTGGTTGAAAACTTAACTATTTTGTTGAAAATTCGTATTTTGTCATGGAATATTAATCTTATTGATTAATTCAATAATAAACTCCTGCCACAAACTAGAGCCTGAACAGTAGGGTGGTCCAAAACTGCATTAGAGAATTTTCATCGAATTTTTATGCATATCGCCCGGAAATTTGTTCGAATCAACACAAAAATAAATCCATTTTTTTTAAATGATATTTAGAGGAGGAAATTTTATTCAGAATCGTCGATATTAGCTGAATCGGGTTGAAACTGAATATTTCTCTGCACAATTAGCCATATAATAGAATATTGCTTTTTGAATATCACCCCCATAAGTCTGTTTTATAGGGTCCTGGAAAACCCCCATAAATGAAAAAAAGTGTTTTGTGAGTTTTTGGCGCTAATTATAATTGTTTTTTAATACAAATTATTTCTAATTCCTAAAATACTACTTTATACTGATAATTATATGTTTGCGTAGATTGTTTAAATAATTTCTTATTGTTTGTAACAATTTTCTAATAGAACAGAGAAAGAAAGTCGCAGTTTTTACAAAAAAAATTAACTTTTTGTCAAATTTTCAATTAGAGTGAGGTAGCAGTTAAATAATGTTTGAAAACATATTTTGTTAAACAATTTATCATTATTGTTCATAATATACTCCTTAAATAATGCTAGAAATTGCGGTTATTCTAAAATTTTTAACTTTTTGTTCACTTTTCACTTGCAGTGATTTAATATATAATTCAATTTAGCTAGAATAATTGTTTGAAAAAATTCTTATTTCTTATAGCTATCTTCTATAATAATACTAGATAATTTACGTTTTCTTCTGCAATTTTTAACTATTTGTCTATATTTCACATGAAGTGAATTAATAATTAATTGAATTCAGCCAAAATAATTGTATAAAGAAATTATTATTGTTTATAACTATCTTTATCTATATTAATGCCAGATAGTTGCTGTTTTTTTCTGAAAACTCATATTCTTGGCTAAAGATTCTTCATTTTAGTTGAAAATTTATTTCTTTGGTTGATAATTTTACTATTTTGTTCAAAATTCAACTGGATGTTCTATAAATCTTAATCTTCTTTCCTTGAATTGTTGAAATCCGCAGAAAACCCTTGAAATAAAATCCAACTTTTTTCGTAAAGTATAAATCATTTGAAATCCCTTGAAAATAAATTAAATAAAAATGTTTCATTACAGTTCTCTAGAAAAAACTTTTAAATCCCTAAAAATCTTTGAAATCCTTAAATATTCCTTAAAATCCTTTAAATCTTGTGAAATTCCTTCAAATACCTTAAAATTCCCTGAAATCTATGGATTCTGTTAAAATCTGTTGAAATTCATTAAAATTCTATAAATTCGCCCAACAGTTTTTAAATTACTGGAGTTTCAATAAATCTTAATCATCATTTCGTGAATTGTTGCAATCCGCAGAAATGCGTTGAAATAAAATTTATTTTTTTCCCCGTAAAGTATAAATCGTTTGAAATACCTTGAAAATAAATTTAATTAAACTTGTGCATTAAAGTTCTTTACAAAAAACGTCAAAATTCCTAGAAATTAAACTAATTAGTTGAAAATTGGACTATTTTGTTGAAAATTAATTTTTTTAACTGAAAATGCAGCTATTTCCTTTTCTGTTCGAACGTGATATTTTTAATTAAAAATTGATCTTTCCTAGTTCAAAACCAACAATTTGACTGAAAATTCATGTATTTTGTTGACAATTCTTCTTTTCTGGTAGTTAAATCTTTAATCCTTTTTGGTTACAAATTAACCTATTTTGATTGTAAATGCAACTTTTTGGTTGAAAATTCACCCATTTTTGGTTGAAAATTCAACTGTTTGGTTAAAAATCAATCTGTTTTTTTTTATGGATAATTCGTATTTTTAGGTCGAAAAATCCACTAATTGGTTGAAAATTAAACTATTTGGTTGAAAAAAACTTTTTTTTTATAAATTCAACAGCTTGAAAATTAGTTCTGTCTTAAAATTCATTTTTTCAACTGAAACTTTTAAAAATTCCGTTTTTAGTTTAAAAAAAATCTTTTTTAGTTGAAAATTCAACTATTCGGTTAACAATTTTTTTTAACTCATCTGTATTTTTTTAGAAAATTCGTCACCTTTGCTTAAAAATTCCACAATTTGTTTGACATTTATTTTTTTCTTGACTGAAAAATCTTTCTTTGTAAAAGTTCAACTTTTTGTTGAAAAATCGTCGTTTTTGTTTGAAAAATCATAATTTTTGGTAAAAATGTTTGGTTGAAAATTAATCCGTTGAACTATTATATTTTTCGTTAAAATTCCATTTTTTTGGCAGAAAATTCAACTATTTGGTTAAAAATTTGACTGTTATGGTGAAAATTAATTTTTAACTGAAAATTATAATAACCTTAACATCTAGCAGATTATTCTTTGACAATGTGGGAAATTTTTTAAAATGGTTAACTTTTTTTAAATAATCTCTTAAAATTAATTTTTCAAATTAAAAAATTATTTCTTATTTTCCCAGTAATCTTTAAAACAACATTTATTCTTTGTAAACCTTTCAAAATTCTTAAAAAGTTTCTACATTTTTTGTTTAAAATGTTTACAAATTTACGTTTTGAAATTTTTGAAAAATTTTTAACTTTTTAATCATTTTTGAATCTGTTTAAAACTTCTAAATATTTCTTAATCTTACTCCATTTTTTTTTTAATTTTGTAATTTAAAATCTTCTACATTGTTTTTTGAAATCTTAGGAAATTATTTTAAATGTTTTAAAAATCTTTTCAAATAATATTGTAAAAAAACTTTTTAAATAATTATAAAGCTAATTACAATAAAATCTTTCAGATTCTTGTTTGAAAAACTTGAAAAGCTTTTAAAAAGTTAATTTTTTTTCAAATAATCTTTTTAAATTAATTTTTCAAAATACAAAATTTTTTTATATTTTTCCTGGAATCTTAAAAAAAATTCCAAAATTCTTAAAAAGTGTCTGAATTTGTTGTTCGAAATCTTTAAAAATCTACGTATAAAAAGTTTTGAAATCTTAACTTCTAAATATTTATTAAACTTATTCGAATTTTTTCTAAAATTGTATAATCATAAAAAATTGAAAATGTTTGCTTTAAAATCTTATACATTCTTTGTCAAAATTTTAGAAAATCATTTCAAAGCTTATAATAAATAAAAATGATATATAATATCATATATAAAGTCTTGAAGTAAATTTGAAATCATTTTCAAATTTCTTTTAAAATTAATTTTTCAAAATCTTAACAAAATTTATTCATTTACATACTTCAAGCCGTTCCAAATTATTAAAAAGCTTCTTTTTTGAAATTTTCAGTCAATAATAGATTAATAGTTAACAACTGTAAAAGCTTTTTGAAAAACATGTTGGTGATTAAGTCAAAAATGTTTTTTTCTTCAATTATATATAAAAAATAAGATAATGCAAACTTTCCTTTCACAAGAATTTATTCATTTTTAGAAAAAATTATTTTTAATTTTAGGACAAATATTTCTCAAATTTTTTTCCAATAGTAGAAATAATTGTCAGTAAAGTATGTAATATTTCTTGAAAGTTTCATGATTTGAAAAAAAAGTTAGAGAAGAATTTGTTTTCTTAATTTCATCTTTATCATAAAATCTCAACTTTAAGGCCATGTGACGAGTGGGTCACGTGACCGGCTTCCTACCTTACCGACACTTTTTTGATTTGTAAACTTATTTGGCACACATATTCTTAAATTTAAGCTCTCGGATAAAACACGCACATCGATATTTTTATTTGCCCGCGTATAGCCACGTGGTTGACAAAAATACCACCAGGAATGTAACATCCACATGTTACAGCACTAAGGTGGCTGCTTTCCCCATAAAATTCAGTGTTAGGATATTTTATTGTAACTCCTCTGCAAAAAATGTATTATTTGAAAAATGATATTACTTTGAATAAGACTACAATTTTCTTGGAACAAGTTATCGTTGATTTTTCTTGGTTCAATCATATGGTAAAATTCACGCATCTCTATTTCCTCTTACAGAATTACTTTGGAAATTCAAGGCTAATATGTTGCCACCTCGATCTCCATCTCCTATGCCAAAAATTCCTCTTACTGTGAAACCATTATCTATAATTGCACGATTCGAATTTCCTTCCGATAAAGACTTCCATATCGTGAAGACACACGTGAAGGTGATCCTTATTATATCTATATACTATCAAAGGTAAGATTTCCAGTACAATGTAATGATTTTGGGGTAGCCTTGGGATTTTGGCGGGTTAATGACGCGCATCCTAACAGTGTTCTTGAAAAAATATACTTGTATGAGCATCCTAATGTACCCGTATTGGTAAAAATAATATTGAGAAGCGCAACTGTCAAGGAACATGAACGAATAAATTCAGAATCTACCGGCTTAGAAGATTTCAGTTACATAGAAGCTTTCCTAAAAAATTTAAAGTTAGGATAAATATAATGTATCTTGTAAGGTGAAAGAGATACGTCAAAGCGGACAAAGTTTTCATATTCACCTTCAGAGTCATTAAGTATATAAATATTAATAATTGAATATAAGTTAAAATAGAATATGCATAAATAAATATAAATAAATAATATAAATAACCTGGGAAATATAGAAGGGATTTGGTTTGATGGCATTCTATTCTTGGACCCCTAATAAAAAGATTATAAATATAATATATAATAATACATGTAATCCTTTCAGTAGGCGTCCAAGAATAGAATGCCATAAAACCTCATCCCTTTTATATTTTCCAGGTTATTTATATTTATTTATGCATATTCTCTTTTTACTTATATTTAATTATTTATATACTAAATGACTAATTTAAATTTTTGTAGGAAAATTGTTACGTATCTAAAATCTTCAAAACTCGTATATTCTGAATTTCTACCTTCTAAATCTGCATATGCAACATTGAAAAAAAATTATTTTTAATTTGTAATCCTTTTCGGTTATTAGCGGTTAATGATATTGGGTTATTATCCTTCAAACCCAAGCTCGGACGATTTTTGAACATTTTCTCATTAATTCTGTGATTTCTTCATCCTCGCCGCTGTACATGTTTATTTTTACTCGTTTTTGAACGCCAAATTTCATTGTATATATTCCAAAAAAACGGTATTACTTGTCTCCAGTATTGCAAAAACATCACCTTCGAATGTTGATAATACAGTTTCTTCTTCGGTTGGCATGGACCAAAGGACATTATACCTGTCTCTAACTTGAATTGATGCATCACGAGGAAGAGTGTACGAGGCCTGTTTGATAAGTCAGTGACTTTTCGACTAAAAGATTTTTTTTCGGCAAGTGAGCATTTTACTTCTGAACATAACTTACTTTTAGCTCGATACATTTACTCTAGCGTCTTTCTAATTTTTAATTCCTTCCAAATAATAGGTTTTCGCAAGGCCCTCTAAATGGGCGTTTGTTTCGGTGATGACCTCTTCATTCGACTCAAATCTCTTACCGCCCGGCCATTTCATTAGGTTTGGGAACAGGAAATAGTTGCGGGGGGCTAAATCTAGAGAATATGCTGGATGAGGAAGAAGGTCGTAGCCCAATTCATGGATTTTTGCCATCGTGACTCCACACGTGTGCACCTTTGAATTGTCCTGATGTAACAGCACTTTTTTCTTTGAAAAATGCGGTCGTTTTTGTTTAAAATCAATATCGAATCTGTCCAAAACCTCTGAGTAATATTTTCTGTTGATCGTTTTACTCTTCTGAAGGTCATTGATGTGAATGATGCCGCATGAATAAAAAAAAACTCTGGCCATGACCTTGTTGGCCGACAGACCCACCTTGGCCCTCTTTGGTGCACGCTCACCCCGACAAACCCACTTTTTCATTGTTCCTTGGTCTCTGGTGTGTAGTGGTGGATCCATGTTTCGTCTACGGTTAGAAAACGATACAAAAACTCGTGCGGATTGCGGCTGAACATCGCCAAACACTCTTTTGAAATGGGCACACAGTTGCGCTTATGTTCGAATGTGAGCAATCGCGGCATCCATCTCGCGCATAGTATTTGTCAAGCCTTTCCTTGGTTTCAGTGATGGTTTTTTACGCAAAAAATAATGCTTAGTCAGAACACGAAATTAACTTTTTTCCATTTTCGTTAATATTCACGAGGTTCTCTCCTGTTAATGGCTATCAAACACGAAATAAACGACCCAGCTTGATCGCAATACGAACGTTGTCTATTCATAGATGGCGTTGACGAGATCAGTGGCGCATTTTGAGGTACTGCGCAAAAAAAATTCAAAAAGTCACTGACTCATCAAATAGCCCTCGTATCATCGAATTTCAAATCGCCGGTTCGGATTCTTGTGAGGAATGAGTCGAAAAGATGTAAGTTCCTCCAGCTTCTGAAACTTTTTAATAACGCCGGCCGGGATTAAGAAAAATTTTTCATTGCACATATATTTACTAAAATTGTAAAGTTCTATCATAAACAAATTTATTCGAAAAGATGCACAGAAATTCCATTTAATTCAAGTTAATAAACTTTTTATGTCTGAAAACTTCGTATAATGAATAATATAAAAATAAATGATTATAGAATGTTTTTAATAATACCGAGAGAGGTTGAGAAACATTTTTCAATCATAATCAGAAAATGAGGTTAAAAATAAACTTCAGAAGTTATTCTTGACCGACTTTTTATTTTTATTTTAGAAAAATTCCTCATATAATTTTAAAGAGACTAGCATGATCCTTTACATATTACGCGTGCCGGTATTTTTCCGATTTGAGGAAATGACGATTTTTAATACAAAATCAAATAGTCGATTAACTATGTTTTTTTTTCTAAATTTTATTTGTTCATTTCTCTTTTAGGTAATAAATTCAATTTTTCTAAGAGCCTTGAGAAAACTAAATAAGGTTTTTTAAGATTTCAGATGGGTTCAATCAAAATTTTAAGAAAACAGTTCATTTTTAACGAAATAGTTACATTTTCAACTAAAGAGATATATTTTTAATTAAACTGATAAATCTTAAAATACAGAGACGAATTTTCAACATTCAACCAAGTAGTTAAATTATCAACCAGAAAAGATGAATTCTCCACGAAAAATTTTATAGTTCATATTTCAATTAAAAAGGATTTTAACTTTCGATCAAAACCCGTTGAATTCATCAAAAAAAAGATGGATTTTCAAACATCTTTACAACTAATTCAAATTATTCCTAAAATCTAAAAAAATATTTCAGAAATGAATCTTAAGAAAAGTTTATTATTTCCTTTCAATATGTTTAAAAACCTTTGTATTTTTTTGGCAACACTCAACTTCATTATTTATAACGTGTCATTTTTTCGTACGACGAGCCTTTATTTATTCGCAGCCTTTTAAGCAATATATTTTTTCATAATGCTATTCTTCCGTAAATAATTTTAAATTTCTATCGGAAACTAAATAAATTTTACAACCAAAAAATATTGAAAAGCGAAAATAGAATTCCGTTGGAAAGTAACACATCAGGACGTATTTTTCATTTCTCAAACCTCGTATATCGAATTTTATAAAAATAGTAAAAACACTACCGAAAACGCATACATTGTTCAAAGGTATATATTTTTATTGTACAGTAAATTTTATCGAAAAGAGGCATAGAAGTTCGACACAGCAGTTATGAAAGCTTTTAGACAAACAACTTTGATGGAGATTGAAAATTGTTTTTGAAAAACAACTTTATAAATATTTCGAGTTAAATTATTTATCCCCAAAAATAATAATTTTGGTGAATTTTTTTCCTTTTAAACTCATTTCTTATTTCAAAAACTAAATTTTTAGATAAAATTGACAAATATTTCAAAACATTTTAAATTTCCTAAAATTTCGAAAAAGAATGTGGATGATTTGAAAGAAAAAATGTTCTATTAGCAATATTACAAGTTTTGTAAAAAATTCGAGTACGTTTGAAAGATATTTAGATGATTTAAAAAGATTTAAAATAAATTTAAGACTTGAAATAAAATTTAAGTGTAAAAATGTACATTTTTGAATATTTGTGAATGCAGTTTTTGAAGCCTCTTAAGCATTTTGAAAGGTTTGACGATGATAAAAAATATTTCTTACAATTCATGGGATAATTTGAACTGATTTTTTTATTTTCTTAAATTAATTTCAAGAAAATATTTAAAAAGGCTTTAAAACATTTCAAAATATTTCTAAAATTGTCAAAACAGAATCTGAAGGATTTAAGGACAAGTTTTTTAATTTTTCGGAATTTTAAGAAAAATCTTTGAAAAATTCAAAGAGTGTTAAAAGATATTTCAAAGTTTTGGAAATTGTTAAAAAATGATTTTAAGTTTGAAAATATTTCCAAAAATTTTCAAATAAAAATGTAAGTTTTTGAAGATCACAACGAAATATCGAAATTTTTTAAGAAGTATGATAAGGCTTTAAAAAAATAAAAATATTCCTGAAGATTCCTGGGAAATTTTTTAATGACTTTTTATTTTGGAAAATTAATTTTTAAAGGAAATTCAAAAAGGTATAAAAGAATTCAAAAGATTTCTACAAATTTCGAAAATATCTGGAAGATTTAAGGGCAATTTTTTCATTTTTGAAGATTTTTCAAAATTTTAAGAATACTCCGAGTCAGCTTAAGAGATATTTAACTTCCAAGCTTCTAAACGTCCAAAATATCTGTTAAACTGACTCAAAATTTTCTAGCAAAATCCTTCAATTCGCAAGATTACAAAGATTTATAAAAAATGCGAGTAAGTTTAAGACATTTGGAAATTTTTAAAATAGTCAAAATGAATTTAAAAGTTGAAAATATTTCAAAAGTTTGAAAAAAATTTTGAAGCTTCTTAAGGATTTTGAAAGGATTTACGATAATACAAAAATTTTCTTAGAATTCATGGAAAAATTTAAAGTGTTTCTTTATTTTTAAAAATTAATTTGCAGAAAATATTTAAAAAAAATTTTTAAAATGACAACAGATTTTAAAAGATTACAAAAGATTTCTGATATCGACATAACAGATTCTGGAAGACTTAGGCAATCAAGGCAATTTAAGGCTAATAACAAGAAAAGTAATTAACTTAAACAATTTCTGATTATTGGAAATGAAAGAGTAACTCAGAAACTATCGATTGACGTAAGAAAATGAAAATCGATTTTTTCCGCATTAGGTCCCTTTGTTCGCGGATGGTCACATATAATCCTAGGCGAGAACAAGCAAGCAAGGGGTAGTGAGCTAAATGCAATGGTGGGGGTACACTATCCAGGTAAGCGGGTGCGAGGCGAGAATCGGCCATAAAATAGGGGCTCAGGTGCCTTGATTCAAGAAAGAAGACACTCTGGGTGGTCTATCCTATCTCGAAGGGTTCCTGATGATGAATTTCAGTCCGACCTGCAGAAAATCTTCTGTAGACGCTTTATTGCCGAAACAGTATACATAGTACAGCGGGAAGCACACACTTTTGCATAGCGAATACGCACAAGGTATAACACACAATTATTCTAATATTTATAAAAGTAAGTGATTTTATGTGCTATAACTTCTTCGTCTGCCTTCGATTATAAGACAGAAAATTGAGAGTCGTCTGCTACAAGCGGCTGCAGATTGCATCAAGAAGGCTGCAGAATGCATAAAAGTTCAACGTTACGAACTTTTCAACGCCTTCTGCGCCATGCTGTGCGAGAATCACAGCGATTGAAATGGAGGCTTGTGATTGGTTGAGAACTTTGTGCGTCGTGCATTATGCGCTGTGCAAAAGTGTGTGCTTTCCGCTTACACCATAGTACAATACAGGGTGTTGCAGACTTGCGTGTCCGGACTTATATGGCTGTATAAAACAAAAAACTTAATGGAAATTTCCTCTTCCAAAAATCAGTTAAAGTCTTAGTTTTCGTGTTATAAAATATTTAGGCTGGACCAATCAGAAGGGCGGTATAAACCCCACCTCAGGGCTTGCTTCAATAACACTACGTTGGACTCCTGCTCACCCACGCACGTCTGTTTATACAGCATTTCAATTATTTTGCAAAAAAAAATTGATTTTTTTGTTGAAAATTCAACTATTTTGTTGCAAATTGGATTATTTTATTGAAAATTCAACTATTTTGTAAAAAAAAATATTATATTGTTGACAACTCAACTATTTTGTTTCATATTTAATTATTTTGTCGTATTTTCGTTTTTTTTTTGTAGAAAATTAAAATTATTTTGCTTGAAAACTCAACTCTTTTGTTGAAAATTTGATTATTTTGTTACAAATTCAACTATTATGTCGAAAATTCAATTATATTGTTCAAAACTCAACTGTTTTGATTAATATTTAATTATTTTGTTGTATTTTTTTTTTTTTCGCAGAAAATTCTAATTATTTTGCTTGAAAACTCAACTATAAAATGTCAAATAAATTTTTAATGAGGTAGGCCAACTTTTAACAAAAAAAGACTCCTTTTCTACAAAGCAGTTGAATTTCCATTCCGCCAAAGTTAATTTTCTAACAAGAAGACGAATTTTCAACAAAATAATTTAATTTTCAACAAAAGAGATGAATTTTCAATGAAAATTATAAATTTCCAACAAAAAAAAATAATTTTTAATAACGTAGTTCAACTTTCAACCCAGAATTCAAATTTGCTAATCAAAAAGACGAATTTTCAACAAATACAGATTTTTCAGTCAAGACAGAAAACAAAAGTCATTCAAATTGTTAAACTTTCAAGCCAAAAGACGAATTTTTTTGTAAACAAAAAATCTGTTGTAAAAAAAATCTAGAAATATTTGTTCCCACTATAAATAAAAATATGGATTATAAGTTTCTTTTATCGTTGCATTACTTTTAACACTATTTTTACACTGTTTCTAGTTTATAAAGCAATTATTAAAAAAAAATTTTCATTTGAACGTTCAGAATTTCCATCACATGAATTTTTAACCAAAAAAGATCAAATTTAAAAAAATGGAAAAGTTACATTTTCAAGTAAAAAATTAATTTGAAATTAAAAAAGAACGAATTTCCAACAAAATAGTTAGAATTTCAGTCAACGATATGAACCCTCAAGCTTGAAAAATTAATTTTTTAACAAAAGAAAATTAGATTTCAACAAAGTAGTCAAATTTTTAACTAGCGAGATGATTTTTCAACAAAAGTGATGAATCTTCAAGTGGAATAGTTGAAGTTTCAATTTAAAAAATCAATTTAAAAAAAAAAAAAAAAAATCAACTAAAATGATGAATTTTCAAAAGCAAAAATGATTTTTTAGTAAAGTGGTTCAACCTTCACCCAAATAATTGAATTTTCTACCAAAAAGGATGACTTTTTCATGAAAATTGTTGAATTTGCAGCCACATATATAATAAAATTCTCAACTAAAAGCATAATCGTCAGGAGGAAGCAACTGAAAAAAAGAAATAAAAATACAAGGCTCGAAACTTCGAGTCAAGTCAAGCCGACTTTTTTCGAGTCGAGCTCGAGCTCGAGCTCGAGCATGCTCGAAATTTCGAGTTCTCGAAATTTTCGATCTATTCGAAAGTTTCGAGTTCTCAAAGACATTCGAGTTCTCGAAGACATTCGAGTGCTCGAAAGTTTCGGGTTCTCGAAGCTTTTGAAATTAACAAGAATTTATTCAAACCCGGTACTAGGGGGGTTTCCGAATTGCTAACAGTGATTTTAGAATCAAAAGTAAGAATTCGAGATTTTTCATCCAAAACGGCGACTAAATTTTTGAGATTTAAAAAAATGAGAAAATTCCATAGATTTAAGTAAACTTGGAGTGAATTTAGAAAAAATTTAAGGGTAATAAAAAGAACTCAATGAAACTCGTGAAAATTCAAGCTGCGAAAAATTAGGTGAACTGAAAAAAAAAATTAAAAAATATGCAAAAACTCACTGAATTCAGTATGTTTGAAATGAACTAAAAAAATGAAAGGGAATACCAAAGAATTCAAAGTAAATTCCGAATAGATGGGGGTATTGTCATGCCAAACCCCGGCAGGCCAGATTTGCGGTGAGTCACATTGTGGCATCTCACATTTAGAAAAATTTAAAGTCCACAAAAATTGGAAAAATAATGGAGTTTACACTCCTAGTCCTATTCAAAGTCCTTTGTGCGGGGTGGTGTGATACACCGCTCTGATCGATTGACTAAATAATAAAGGTCACATCACTAAATTTTGCTAATTTTTGCTGGACTTCATATTTTTCCGAATCAGGCCTATAGCCATGTAACCTGCCGGGTGGGGGATTGGCATGATCATGACCCACCGAATTGCAAACAAAAATTTGAAAATCTCTTAAAATCCTTGAAACCCTATATGATATCCCTCGCTTCTTGTGAAGAAATTCTTCTAAATCCATTAACATATGTTAGAATTCCGTAAAATTCTATAAAATTTGATTATATTTCTTGACATCCTGAAAGTTTTAAAGAAATACTAGGAGCTATTTTAAAATTCCTTAAAACCATTAAAGTCCTCGGATATGTTCTAAAATACTTTGGACTCTTTGAAAATGTCTTAAAAACTTGTAAGTCGTGTAAAATTCTTCCATATCTTGCGGATGCTCCCTTGAAGTTTTTTTGATCTCTTGAAAATTACTTGGGAGCTGGTAAAATACCACAATTAGTTAAAATTCTTCAAACACCCTGCAAGGTATTGGAATAAGTTGAACATTCTTTTTAATATTTTACAATATACCCTAAAATATTTTGAATACTTTAATATATTTTCAAATTCGGACTTGCATGTTGGTGACGGAAGTAAGAAAGTGTTCAGTGTCATAAACCAGTGTCATAAACCACCCATATCACGGTTGTGAGACGTGGTCATCAGTGAGATTTACCGCGGTCCTACTGGGAGCTGGTGTTATTTGTGTACGGCAAGAGCAAAATATTGCTTTTCTCAAATCATCAGGGCTTAATTCAGAAGCAGAGAGTTTTATTTTCACATGCCAGGACGGTCTTATTACCATCTTAGCATACCGTGACCGCATTTTATGTCAAGAAGTTCCAAACGATAGGTGCAGAGCGTGTCATATATATATATATATATATATATATATGTTGGTACATATGAAAGTGCAAAGAATTTTTCTCTGCGAAAAAGTGTTGAAAATTGTGGATTTGTTTACTTAAATTATTTATGACAGGGATCAATGTTAAGTGTTGAGAATATTTTGCAGCATAATAATTTTTACAATCTGTTACATTTCATATGAGATGAAACAGGATTTTTTCAGCAAACAAAGATAAAAGTGTACTATTTGGTAACCTAAATTGGATATAAAAAAGATGACTGTCGAGCGTTTAAAATATTCGCAAGAAAATAAGTCTGGTGAGCTATTACAATACATACAACATGAAAAAGAATTTATTTCACTGAAAAGGGTAGAAAATTTATTATTATTTGACTTAGATTATTCATAACATCGCTAAGAGTTATATGTTACAAACATTTTTAACTTAATTAAAACAGTGTATTTGTTTCCGTGTTCGAGATGCATCGATACACCTATTGCTGAATCTTTCATGACATATCAGTAACGATTTATGAATTTTAAGAGAATGGTGTATTCTGTTTGTATAAGAAAAACTTCTTGATATTTGGATGACAATAATACTGTATGTGATGTATTTGATTGTGTTCTCGAGATGCTTTGATCGTCCTATCGCTAAACCTTTTATAACTGACTAGTATCGATTTATAAAGTTGAAAAAATGGTTTATTCTAATTATATGAGAAAAAATTTGTCTCTCATCGCACTGAAAGTTGGAGTATCAAATTGTTGCAGCTATTTTGGACTAGGATTGATACTTAATATGATTTGCTTTAAATAATCAATGAAAATTAAGAAACACAACTTCGGGGCGTAGTGAAATCAGAATGCAAAACATAATGGCAAGAGTAGGTTTACGAAAGTAAATCGCAAAAGAAATCTGTTTTCTATATGTTATTCTGAACGCAGAGTTTCATTCAGAGTTGACAAATCATTATTAAAATTAAACAAGAGTTATTGCTGGTGTTATTAATAGTTCAGGCGTTTAAAATAAATCTTTCTCGAGGTAGTTCTATTCATAACTAAAGTTTCAGATAACCAAATGAGTTTCCGAAGGTTTCGTCATTTCAAGAAATAAACTGGGTAGTCCAGATGTTTGAAAAACATCTTCTTCGGGGAAGTAGTGTTCGTATCTTCATTTCAAAACACGCTGATCAGTTTTTTGAAGGTTCCTTCATTTGTACAAATAATGTTAGTAGTATTGTTTCACATAGTTCATTAGTCTAAAAACATAAAATCAAAGAAAGAAGTATAGGAATTCATTCTTTAGAAACGTGTATCATTAATGATAATTTCCAGATTTGAAATTATTTTACGAGTATTAGATATATAGTACATAAGACGATAGTTGTAAGGGGTTGCCTTACTACTATTTGGTGCAAAGCTGTCTCAATTCAAAATACAATTTTTTGTTTTAGTTATTTTTTTTGTTTAAGTAAAAAATTTGCTGTTATCCATAGAAAACTTATTTTATTTTCTTCCAAGATATTAATAATTAATGAACAAAAGAAGATATTTCATCAATTATATTACAGTGAGGAACCTCTTGCTATTATCCATTGTGAATTCTTATAGATATTTCTAAGCCAAACATGTGATGATTATTCAAAGCAATAACGGAACAACAAGACGATAGTAGTAACGGGGCGCCTTACTACTATAAGGTGTGAAGCAGTCTCAAGTAAAAATACAATTCTTTATTTTAGTTATGTTTTTTCATCAAGTTAAGTAATTTTTTTATATCGATAAACAACTTATATTATTTGTTTTCCAATATATTATTAATTAAGGAACAGAAGAAAATATTTGATAAATCAAATTACAGTCAGGAACCTCTTGGTATTTTCAAGCAAATTATTTGATGATTATATTTAAAGCATCTGCGATCAAACAAGACGATAGTAGTGAGGCAGCCTCTTCCTTCTGGCAATCTAGGATTTTTCTATAAATTTAAACCAAAACGGAATACCCATGTCATGAGATGTAAAGCTGTCTCAAATAAAAATACAATTCTTTATCTTAGTTACGTTTTTTTTAATAAGTGAAGTAATTCACGGATATCAGTATACAGCTTATATACATTTTTTTCCAGAGGTTATTAACTAATGAGCAGAAAAAGATATTTGATTAATTAAATTACAGCCAGGGACCTCATGCTGTTATCTGGTGTGAATTCTTGTAGCTATTCCTAAATAAAACATGTGATGATTATTTAAAGCATTAGCACAAAAATGAGACGATAGTGGTCAGAAGGCGCCTTACTACTATAAGGTGTAAAGTCTCAAATAAAAATACAATTCTTCATTTTAGTTATGGTTTTTCACTACGTTAAGAAATTTTCTTGTATCAATAGACAACTTGTATTATTTGTTTTCCAAGATATTATTAATTAATAAACAGAAAATTATATTTGGTTAATCAAATTACTGTCAGGAACATGTTGGTATTATCTAGAGGAAATAGATCATATATATATATATATATTTGAGCAAAACTTTATCATTGTTATGTTTTTTCATTAGATAGAGTAATTTGCTGGTATCAGTATACAAGTTATATTCTTTTTTCAAAGATATTATTAATGAAAAACTGAGAAAAATATTTGATTTATTGAATTACAGTCAGGAACCTCTTGGTATTATCCAGAGGGAATAAATCGTAGATATTTCTAAAATATGACTCTTATCACATAATTTCCAACATAAAATTTATAATCACACACTCTTATATCCAAATTTTTATCAAATCTAAATTTTTATTAACTGTCATTATACCGGATTTAAATCCTGAAACATATGTGAATAAAAAAATGATGGTTATTCATTACATCTATCTTGATTTTAAAACTTGACATCTGTATAATTATATTCAACATAAAAGTCAGTACTAATCATTTGTATTCAAATAGTTTTTTCAGCCAAAAATTTCATGTAGTGCCACGTTCCCACATTTAAATGTTGTAACATATAAGAATTAAAAAATGACAATTAAACATTTCATTTATCTTAATTTTGAATTTGGCTTTTAAAAAATTCTGTTCCACATAAAATTTATAAATAAAATTTGTATTTGAAAATATGTTTCAATCTAAATTTTTATTCAATGCCAGCTTGTCAGGTTCAAATAAAAAATGACTCTCAAGCATTAAATTTATCCTAAATTTAAACTTAAAATTTTTGTCTCCAAATTCTCTGAAATATTCTGAATTTAAATGAATTTGCCCAAGTGTCACAAATTTCTCTGGATCGCCCGAATTCCAAAAACTCAAGGAAGTCCATGAATTCGTGAATTTTGTGGAATTGAGAGAATTCCGAGCATTAAGTCAATTTAATTAATTTAGAGAATTCAAAGTAATTCCGTATTTTAGCATGTTTTCAAAGACCTGATACGATAGGCGGGATTGTCAGGAAGATAAGCATGAATTGTACATTTTCGCATGTTAATGCGTGCAACTTGTTTAAAAAAAAATTCTAAATGTAGAACTTAGTTCGAAATTTATAAATAAAAATACTTTCCAAATCTGGAATGCATTCACACAAATATGTTTAATCTTTTTGTCGGTTGCCGACCTTTCAGTTTCAGAGAATGAAATATGCAACATTTGAGGCTAGAGTACCAGATTGATTTGATCCGAATCAATTGAAGTTGAATCGACATTGTCCACCTAGCCTCAAAACTTGGCGATTTTGTTTTATTTTTATTAATTTATTAATGAAGGGTGTAACGAAAGATTGAAGAGAGAAGGGTGGATAAGTGTATGCGGACAGTGAGACGCAGGATGTGGAATAGGTGATGGTAGAGTCTATATGTGAAATTAGTTTTGAGACATATAAGGGTGCAGTTGAGTAAGTGTAGTAAAAAGGTTGAAGGGAACGGTTAATTCAAACTTATCGTGTGTCATTGTGTCAATTATACGTATAACATACGTAACGTATATCATACTACATGCATGATTTAAAATTTCGGTAACCGTGTCCTTAACGGAATATGCAATCAGAAATCCGAAAAAGTTCTTAGTAGTCGTTGGGTTTTTGCAACAAAGTCTAATCCGGATGGTTCTGAGCGTTGTGAAGCGCGACTAGTTATCAAGGGGTACGCGCAGAAAGGAGGGATTGACTACAAGAGAACATTCAGCGATGAGAATATCTTAGATGAGTTTTCAAACGTATTGAGTAGGGATTTCAAAACGACTAATACAAAGAATCTGACTAATTTTCTTGTAATAGAGATTTTTAGATTAAATGATGGATCTATTTTCATTAATTAAAGGCGGTATGCAGAAAAGGTTTTGAAGCGCTTTGGTATGATATATGCAAATCCTGTTTCAACTCCAATTGAAACTGGATGGAGTTCATAGGATTTTCAGAAAAAGGATTGTACAGCACCCTATCGATAAGCCGTAGGCAATCTCATGTTTTTGCAAGTAGTGAGCAGGCCAGATATTAGATTCTCAGTGAATATCGCTGCTAGAACATTCGAGAATCCAAGCGAGGGTTACTGGTTTTTAGTAAAGCAAATAATGCGAAATTTGAAAGGAAGTCTGGATGTGGGTTTACACTATCGCAAGAGCGGCGATATCACGCCAGCGACAAAGAATCATGAAAATCGACATCTGAAATTATTTGTGAATATGCGGGTGCTTCGATAACGTGGCAAAGTAAGCAACGGCAGTGTGTGGCTTTATCGACGATGGAAGCTGAGTATATCAGCACGTCCTTAGCGGCGAAAGAAAGTGTATCGCCAAAGAAATTGTCCATTGAAGGCCATTGCGGAATAAATGAATATTTATCACTTGTAGACAATGCGAGTACGACTAAAGTTGTAAAAAATCCAAAGTTGTATCAGCGTAGTAAACACATTGATATAAAGTATAATTTTGTGCGCGATTCATATGAAAATCATCTGTAGTTGTGCTTGTGTGTGTAGTGTGTATGTAAAACGATGGTGTACTGTGCCATGGTGTGGATGTTAAGAGTGGGGAAAGCCTTTACCCAGCTCACGTAGCGGCGTCAGTACAACCGAGAACGTCTTAGTGGTAACTAGAAACTTGTATCTGTGAAGCGCTTGGTTTCCACTTTCACTATTACATATTATGTGTTCAATAAACATACTTTTATTCTTGACTCTAATTCTTGTGTATCAAATTGAACAACTTTAACAACAATTATTATAAAAACATTATGAATAGTAAATAATCATACAGTAAATGATCATTATAGGTGACAACAGTTGCCTCTGGATGCCTTCTAGGAGCAACCATTTGCCACTACACAGGTTTTTATTCGCTTGCTTCCTGATGATCTAGAAAATTTCTTACGATGCTACAGGTGTTAAAGAGGAAAGAGTTTGAAGTCTGTAAATGTGAATTTAGAGAAGAAGTAACACACAAATTAAAATAAAAAAGGGGGAAAAAGGTAAAAAAAGGGAAAGTTTCTTGAAAACAAGGGAAAAAGAGAAATCCTCCAAAAAAGGGCAAAAGAGGGGAAGAGAGGAAATAGTAGAATTTAGAGAAGAAATCATACAAAAAATCAAAAAAGAAAGGGGAAAAAGGAAAAGTTTCTTGAAAACAAGGAAAAAAGGGGAATTCTTTTTAAAAAAGTCAATACAGGGAAAGAGAGGAAAGAGTTTGAAGTCTGTAAATATGAATTAAGAGAAGAAATAAAACGAAAAATAAAATTAAAGAAGGGGAAAAGGGAAAATTTTCTTGAAAACAAGGGAAAAAGAGAAATTCTTTTAAAAAAGTAAAAAGAGGGGAATAGAGGAATGAGCGGAATTTAGAGAAGAAATAAAAACAAAAATAAAATGAAAAAAGGGGAAAACGGGAAAGTTTCTTGAAAACGAGGGAAAAAGGAGGAATACTTTAGGAAAGGGCAAAAGAAGGGAAGAGAGGAAACAGTTTGAAGCCTTTAAAGATGAATTTGGAAAAGAAATTAAAAAAATATAATTAAAAAAAGGGGAAAGGGGAAAAAGGGAAAGTTTCTTGAAAACAAGGGAAAAAGAGGAATTCTTTAAAAAAGGAGCAAAAGAGGAGAAGAGACAAAAGAGTGTGAAGTCTGTAAAGATGAATTTAGAGAAGAAATAAAACAAAAAAGAAGAAAGGGTTAAGGGGAAAAAGGGAAAGTTTCCCGAAAAATGGGGAAAAAGAGGAATTCTTTAAAAAAACGCAAAAGAGGAGAAGAGAGGAAAGAGTATGGAATCTGTAAAGATGAATTTAGAGAAGAAATAAAACAAAAAAGAAGAAAGGGGACAAGGGGAAAAAGGGAAAGTTTCTTGAAAACAAGCGGAAAAAGAGGAATTCTTAAAAAAGGGCAAAAGAGGGGAAGAGAAGAAAGAGTGGAATTTAGAGAAAAAATAAAACAAAAAATAAAATAAAAAGGGGGGAAACGGGAAAGTTTCTTGAAAACAAGGGAAAAAGGAGGAATCCTTTAAAAAGGGCAAAATAGGGGAAGAGAGGAAAGAGTATGATGTCTGTAAAGGTGAATTTAGAGAAGAAATAAAACAAAAAATAAAGTAAAAAGGGGGAAAGGGAAAGTTTCTTGAAAAAAAGGAAGAAAGAGTAATTCTTTTAAAAAAGTCAAAAGAGGGGAATAGAGGAAAGAGTTTGAAGTCTGTAAATGTGAATTTAGAGAAGAAGTAACACACAAATTAAAATAAAAAAGGGGGAAAAATATAAATATAAATATATAATATATAAATATAAATATTTATATCAATATACATATTTATATGAAAAATTAACTTTTGATCTAGAAATTAAAATTATTCAACGAAAAATAGAATAGCTATATAATAAAAGTTGATTTTTTCTCTAAAATACCTCTATTGCAATTATGTAATATTTTCAAATGCTTGTGACGTTGTGAAATGACTATCCAAATTCAATTTTGAAAATTATATGTCCATATATTTTAGTTTTTTTTCAATTGGTTTGAAGGGTTAATAATGAACTAATTTATAGAAATGAAATTTCAAATTTAAAGGAGAATATAAATTGAAAATTATTTGATTATTTGAATGAAAATAATCTTAGACATTATTTTATGAATTACTTTTTAAATTATCATTATACATATTAATATCAATTGATTCTATTAAGATTTAAATTTTCTAGAATTATATAAAAAGCTTATTATCAAATAAAATATTCATATACGAATGTTAACATTTAAAAAAATATAAAGTGCGAATTATTTTACTCTTTCCATGACAAGAATGGTTTGCTGTTTTTATTTTGTAAACAGTGTAATTGAGTATTATTAGTCGATTCATTTTGTTGAAAATTTTTAATTGAATAAAGATTGAATCAAATTTGTTTCTCAAATAAGTAACATAAATTGATTATATACTTTGAGGTTGTGCAATTGAATGTGGGCTATTATTTTTGTAATAAAATTTGGATTTTTATTTAAAATACCTCTCATACAATTTTTAATAATTTTAATTATTGATAATTAATCAATTAAATGTATAGAAATGCAATTTCAAATTTAACGAAGAATATAATGTAAAAATTATTTGTATGTTTCAATGAAAATAATTGTTTAATGCTTGTTATGTTGTCAACTGATTATTCAGTTATTACTTATTCTAATAAAACTTACATTTTCTGTGATTAGTTTAAAAGGTTATTAATAAATCAAATCTTTATAAATAAAAGTTCAAATTAAAAAAAAATTAAGTAAAAATTATTTGAATTTTTTAATCAAAATTATAGTTTAAAGATTCTTATTTTCTGAAATGATTGATTAATTATTAGAAGATTAATTTTTTCACGATAATAAATTAAATAAAGAATCAAATTTAGTTTTTTTTTTTAAAATAAGTAACATAAATTGATAATTTACTTAAAGATGATATAATTGAATATTGGTTTTAATTTGTATAATAAAAGTTTATTTATATTTAAAATACCCATATCAGAGTTAAATAATTTTTCAAATGTGCCTGATTTTGTAAAATGAGTATCTGAATTTCGTTTTCAAAAATATATGTAGGGGAGTGCTGGTTACTATTTTAAACGGTAGTTTCAAGTAAATTAAAAAACTTATTTTACAATGAAGAGAATTTTATGAAAATTCATTAATCTATGAATTTGAATCATAATTTAGAGAAATTTCCATTTTATCTTCTTATACTTAAAACTCTGTGCATATTTAGATCAAATGAATGTGGGTCTTGTATTAAATTCAATTGGAACCGTTTCAAATTCCTGAAGTTCATAGTAAAAATATTCCATTTTGAACAAGACAGGTGAATTTTTAACAAAATAGTTGAATTTGGAACCGAAAAGATTAAATTTCTACCAAAATAGACGATTTTTCAAGAAAATATATGAATTCTTAACCAAATAGTTGACTTTTGAACTAAGAAATATCAGTTTTCAACCAAAAATGGAATAGTTAAATATTGAGTTGATAAATTAATTTTCCAGAATGAAACAACAAATTTTAAACTAAAATGATGAATCTTTAACTGAAATAGATAAATTCTGATTCGAAAGGATGCATTTTTAACCAAAGAATAACTTTCAACCAAGTAGTTTTTATCTTTAATCTAAAAGATGAAATTTCAACTAAAATAATGAATTCTTAACTGGAATACTTAAATTTTCAACCAAAAAGATAAAGTTTTAACCAAAAAGGTTAATTTCGAAACATAAAGAATAATTTTCTACGAAAAAATACGTTTTTCAAGAAAAGAAATGAATTTTCAACTAAAAAAGACAAACCATCATCCAAACAGTTTAATTTTCACTTAAAAAAATTAATTTTTAACAAAAAAATTTCCTACAAAAAAAGAGCAAAAAAAAAGCCAAAGCCCGTGCACAAATTTCGGAGTGGCCCTGGTCGGGGCCAGATCTGCTAGAACCTGGCCCCGATCGGGCATCCCAGTCAGGGCCAGACTCGAAATTAAACGCCTGATCCGATCAGGGCCAGACTAAGGTATCCATAAGGAAAACCAGATCTGGCCCCGACCAGGCCCCTTCTAATTTTTATTTACGAAAATATTACTAAAATGTTATTAATTCAATAAAAAAGTAGATAATTAATGAGGAATCTTGAACTTTACATTTCTAATATTTGAAAACAATTATTGTTAGTTTTACCGAGTTACTTTATATAAATATTTTGAAAAAAGTCCCCCGCAATCTTTTGCGTTGCTGGACAGTGAGCCGATGTACAGCAATGGATCGTCCTCAGATATTTTGTATCGTTTAGAACTCAAACCTTTGAAGAATTTTGATAAATTAATTATAAAGGAAAAATATTATTGTTGACGGAATAAAATTAATGCGTATTCTAAATTTCCTTACCCGTGATACATGAGCACAATTTAATTTCATGTTGTGCATTCTTGCTTCCATTACATGTATACTAAATCTAGTACAGATTTTTCTAACAGTGTATAGTTTATATATAGTGTGAAGTATTATATATGATATTCATTTGTTTTATATAAAAAATGTATGAAACAGATGAATATTATATATAATATTTTCGCCTGGGTGTTGAAAACCTGATTGGCTTTATTATTAGCGGTAGAGATGCATTCGGGTGAGACGAGACAAGAAAACATCGATTTTGGGAACCATCCCGACTGACGATAGCGAGAATTTGTCCCGTATCTAGTTATTTTGGTCGAGAATTTCGGAAACCGAGCAAGATCGGGTAAGATTCTCGATAAAATTTAAGACTTGACATCTCGCGTAAATATAAAAAGTAATGTATCAGAGTTTGGAAAATATGGAAGTGGAATCACATGAAAAGAAAAAAGGCCAAAAATGAGCATTGGAAGCTTCGTGGTCATCAAAATGATAATTTAATATTCACTGAAGTAGAATAATTTGAAAAAAACTGACCATTCAATTTATAACACCATTAGGTTGAAAAATTGTAAACAAAATTAAGATTCATAGGACAGAAATCCAATTCATGCGAAAAATATAACGAATTTTTGGGAAAGATAATACGCACTTTCTATAGCTACGGAATTTTTCGTAACTCTAAGCCCTTTTCCAACTCGTTCAGGGATAATGTAACGTAAAATTCCGTAACCATAGACAGTTCTCAAATAATAAGGTAAACGTCCCAGTAATCTTTACTTTTAGCATATTTTTTAATAATATATTCAAATCGTAACTAAGTTTCACGGTTATTGGAATCGTGACTTAAAATCCATTTTTATTTTTGATTAATTGTAAGAAGGTATCATGCTTTATTAGTAAGAATTGAAAATTACTGCTAATCTTATTTTAATTTTGTGTAAAATGAAATTATCTGAGCGATTATCACGAATGTATATGAAATTTAATAAACATATACATAAAGAGCGATTTCATATGCTTTGATATTAATTTTAATATACATTGGTATTTTAAATTTAATACTATTTTTAACAGTATATACTAAATTTGCTTTATGAAGTTATACGTATACTAAATGTATTAAGTTTACAGTAAGTTTCTTTCACGCATATGAATTTCATAGTTTCTGTATACTAAAATTCATATATATGTTAATTATATTCAGCTGCGCAAACGCGTTTCAGCGAGGATCTACAAAATCTTCTCTTTAAAAGGTATGTTCAATTTATTAACGTCAATGTAGCTTAACCATATGATTATTTGAAAATTAAAACTTTGTTCTTTAATTTCATTTTTCATGTGAAAATTCGTCTTCTTTAACAGAAAAATTAATCTTCATTTTATATGACAATTCGTCTCATTAGTTGACAATTTCTCTTTTTTTGTTGAAAATTAATTGTTTTAGATAAAAATTCAACTAATTCATCTCGTTTAAAAACGTATCTTTTTAAACGAAAAATATACATAATCTAAAATATTTTAAACTGGAATAATGAATTTTTAAAATTGTTTCTATTTTTAATGTTAGAAAATAAAAAGTCGAGGAACGCGTGAAGAAGCGCTTGGTGCGCATTTATGTGCTGCTAGTTTATAATAATTAAAGTTTTCATTTCAATTCAATTCAATTTTTAGTTGAAAATTCAACTATGCATTTGAAAATTGAAGTATTTTTGTGAAAATTCATCTTCTTTGGCAGAAAAATTAATCTTCATTTTATTTGATAATCCGCCTCATTGGTTGAAAATTTATCTTTTTTTTGAAAATTTATTCTTTTAGATCAAAATTTAACTAATGTACCTAATCTAAAATATTTTGAATTGGAATAATGGATTTTTAAAATTGTTTCTATTTTTAATGTTAGGAAATAAAAAGTCGAGGGACGCGTGAAGAAGCGCTTGGTGCGCGTTCATTTGCTGCTAGTTTATAACAAGGTAATTTTTTATTTTCATTCAATTTAATTTTTGCTTGAAAAATATAACTATTTATTTGAAAATTTCAGTATTTTTGTAAAAATTTGTCTTCTTTGGCAGAAAAATTAATCTTTATTTTATTTGACAATTCGTCACATTATTTAATAATTATTTTTCTTTCTTGTTGAAAATTAATCCTTTTAGATAAAAATTTAAATAATTTAACTGATGTGCTTAATCTAAAATATTTTGAATTGGAATAATGGATTTTCAAAATTGTTTCTATTTGTAATGTTAGGAAACAAAAAGTCGAGGAACGCGTGAGGAAGCACTTGGTGCGCGTTCATTTGCTGATAGTTTATAATAATTGAAGTTTTCATTTCAATTAAATTCAATTTTTAGTTGAAAATTCAACTATTCATTTGAAAAATGAAGTATTTTTGTGAAAATTCGTCTTCTTTGGCAGAAAAATTAATCTTCATTTTATTTGATAATTCGTCTAATTAGTTGACAATTTCTCTTTTTTTGTTGGAAATGAATTCCTTTAGATGAAAATTTGACTAATTTAACTAATGTACCTAATCTAAAATAGTTTAAATTGGAATATTGAATTTTTAAAATTGTTTCTTGTTTTTATGTTAGAAAATAAAAAGTCGAGGAACGCGTGAGGAAGCATTTGGTGCGCGTTCATTTGCTGATAGTTTATAATAATTAAAGTTTTCACCTGAAGGCCCGGATAAAGAAAACGCAGGAGAGAAACTTACAGGAACAGTTGCTCAACAAGAGGATATACGGCTTCTTCCACAGTAATGTAATGAATTAGTCGATGTCGTATGAGCTCACGTTTGATTTTCTCAAATTACCTAGATTGAAGTCAGGCACGAATGGTTACAGTTTGTACGTCCAGGCGGTATCATTTTCACTTTAGCATAACGCCGCCATATTTTAAGCCGAAATATATAATATCTAGTTGTCCAACTTGTGCAGATTTGACGAACATCCATAGGCACAAGGGAGCATTGAGAGTGCTTTATTACCGCCTCAGGCACTCTTACAATTTTCGCCCTCATAATGCTTCGCCAAAAGTCTTTATGGGAATAGAGTCATAAAAAGAGGCACATACTGGAACCTTAAATTTTCGACAATGTTTTTCTGTCGCGCGCTCGAGCCCTGACATAGTTCTCCCTAACTTCAAAAAAAGAAATATATTTTTTATAAAATTTTCAGCACCAGCCAACAAGAATATCAGATCGAAGGGGAGTTGAAAGAAGAAGAGCTATAAAGACTCCCTGAGGGAGTTGCGACGGGAATACCCAACATATTCTATTCAGCTAGTCGTCCTGATTATCAGTAATTTCAGAATTGCCAAGCTTTTACTCGGTAATAGCCTGAAGATCATTCCTGCGTTTAAAAAAAAAGATAGGTTACTTGCGGGAAAATGCAGAAGCCGATAGTTCTTGGGTCGTTTCGTGTCCTCAGGAAGCACGAAGCTTTTGTCACATGGTTTTATTCAGTCCATCTCAGACTGTAACTAACTATATATTTCTTGTTCATAAGGTGTGGTTATGGCTGAAATGTCACCGCGATCTCGCCGAGAGTGAGTACGATTTGGAGAATGGCACTCGGTCCTGGTGAAATCTCGCAGTTGTTATATCTTCGCATTCTATCTTGCCTCACGGAATTTAGATTAACTCAGTCTTTTTTGTCTTGTTGCAGATTTTAGTTTCGAGTCTTCTCCTAATAGACAAGCTATTGATCTTAATCGTCCTCCTGAAAGGTCTCCTACTCCTGCGAGGTTCAGATCTAGGTCTCCTCCTGCCACACACTTTTCTCCGGAAGAGGTGATTTCTTCACAGCCTCCTCCTTCTTCCACAAGGTACATAGTTCCACCTACCATACTACCATCTACAGGCTCAAATGGACATGGACTTGAAGACATTGATCTTCTACAGCTTTGTCCTCGAAGAAATCCGCAACGGATATTCGTGTTTCGAAGATACACTTTTCCCGTCAATACACGGCTTAGATTGAGAACAGCAAAAGTTACCTATGTAGTACAGTCGTACGCTAGTACAGTCGTGCGGTAGTACAATCGTACGGTAGTACAGTCGTACGGTAGTACAGTCGTACGTTAGTACAGTCGTACGGCAGTACAGTCGTACGGCAGTACAGTCGTACGGTAGTACAGCCGTACAGTCGTACGGTAGTACAGTCGTACGGTAGTACAGTCGTACGGTAGTACAGTCGTACGATAGTACAGTCGTACGGTAGTACAGACGTACGGTCGTACTGTAGTACAGTCGTACGGTCGTACTGTAGTACAGTCGTACGGTCGTACTTTTTTTTTAATACACTTCTATCCCTAATTGACTACCGTCCAAAAAATGTTTCACATCCAACAAGAAAGAAAAAAAAAAAAAATTAATGAATCTTGGCCTTTTCTTTGGCCCTCCATACTTGAAAGTACATGCTTCATACTCCAGCCTAGCGACGACCTTCTCGACGTTCGTTTTACCTCGTCGTAAAATCCGGCCGTATTCCTGGCATGAGAAACGCGCGTTTCCTTCCGAGAAAATATGTCCTGGATTTATGTTGCACTACAGTCGGGACACTGAAATTTAAAAATAGGATTATGAGAAACGAGCAGTGCACTTTGTTATCGAGCCGTCCCCGGTAATTTAACGGAGTGTCGCTGAATTTCTGTGTCGTTAGAAATTCGAGTTCTTTGAAAAGAACTCGGCTTTTCAAGACTTCTAGAGTAGTAGTCGCTTTTTTAGTTTTTGTCAAGCTCTACTTTGCCATTTTTACAATACATCCGGTCCCTTTAGCTTTTTCCGTTTACTTTTTTACTGTCTGAGACGTCTGAAAGGATGTGAGCTTTCGTGCAATTAGAACATTCTGTCATTTATTAGAAATTCTATTTTTGCTGAACATTTTCAGAGAGTAATTTTTTTTATTTAAACGTTAATAATAGTGCCCCGCTGAATTTTCAACAAAATTGTTAAATTTTCATCCAAGGAGGCGAAGCTTAAAAAATATGAATTTTTTACAAATTTGTTCAACTTTCAGCCAAGTTGTTGAATTTTCATATAAAAAAGATGAATTTTGAACCGAATAGTAAAATTTTCAAACAAAAAGATGAATTTTCCAGTAAGAATAATCTTCTACCAAAAGACACGAATTTTCAGGAAAATAAATAAATTTTCAAGAAAACGGTTGAATTTTCATAAGAATAGTTTAATTTTTAACGAAACAGTTAAATTTGAACCAAAAATAAGAATTTTTGACAAAAAAGTTAATTTTCTACCAAATTGTTGAATCCTCAAACAAACCTGATTAATTTAGAACCAAGCTGTTGCATTTCTAATCAAAAAGAAAGAATTTTTAATACGGCCTAGCACTCTCAGCTCGCGAAAATTATTACAAAACATTTATTTAATTTTTTTAATGAACATATTGCTTGAAATGTGTTGCTTCGAAAAAAGTAACTAAACGTTTTCAAATAATTCCCGCTAGACGAAAGTGCTGCCATCAAATTTCCACTTCATAACTTCAAAATCCTACTACCGATTAGCCCGATTGGGAACGATTGAAAGTTTGCAACACTCAATCGTTCCCAATCGTGTACACACGATTAATAAACACGATTAGAAACAATTCAAATTTCTTTCTATCGTTCTGAATTGTTTTCAATTAATTATTTCTAGAAGGGCATATTTTTAGAATATTTTTCCTTGATTCTGCCCTAGGGTCAAACATGGTACAAAAAAACTGTCGTGAAATTTTAAATCAGAACTGTACTCTATATACATTAATTTTAAAAATGAAAAATATTAATACTTTTTACAAATATTTCTAAATGTTATTTGAATATGATAAACATTGATTTTTATTTTAAAAATTCTTGTAAATAGTTGTTCATTTTATAAATTTTACGACATTTTTGTACCATGTTTGGCCTTAGGGAATAGATTTGAAGAATGATATTATAAAAATATCTCCATTAATTAGTTTTTGATTGAAAATCATATTTTTTGTTCAAATTTTTATTTGACATATCTGAAATATTGAAAAATTTGGTGAAAAATCCTATGAAAATTATATTTATATAAACTTAAAATAAGAAAGCAAAAAACAAAACAAAAATTTTTCTGTTTTCTTCACTGAACATTTTTTTTATTTGAAAATTTCTTTATTTGGTTGAAAATTCATTCTTTTAAAGTTGAATTCAACTGTTTTTAATTAGAAAATTAGAATTTTTTCATTGAAATAGAAATTATTACATTTTTCGTTGAAAATTCAAAAAATGAATTTTCGACCAAAAAAGCTGCATTTTCAAGAAAGAATGTAATAATTGCTATTTCAATTAAAAAATCTAATTTTTAATTAAAAACAGTTCAAATTAACTTTGAAAGAATTAATTTGTCACCAAAATAATAAATTTTCATTTCAAAAACATTTTTAGTGAAGAAAAAAGGAAAATTTCAACAAAATTATAATTTAAGGCGAAAAATATTTTTTGTATGGGAAATAAAAATTTCGAATAACTATTTATTTTTTAAGTTTTTTTTCTTATTTTAAGGTTATATAAATATAATTTTCATAGTATTCTTGACAAAATTTTTCAATATTTCAGATATGTGAAATAAAAATTTCAACAAGAAATATAATTTTCAACCAAAAGCTATATATATATATATATATATATATATATATATCCAAAGACGAGACATTCCAGTTTGAAAAATCGTTTGTGCCTTAAAATCCCCTGTGTGTAAACGGAGGGTTAATATAGTAAAATAAAAATATTGGTGATTCAAACCCAGATAACTTTTTTTTTTCAAAGAAAAAACTCTGAAATAAAACTATTTGCCACTTTCTTTTAGCACCAAAGTATCAATCAAATTCCAACCTAAAATCTTAAATCTCCATTTTCAACAAAAAGCCACTTTCATAAGGTTTTTTATTTATTTAACTTTTTGCCGTGCAATCAGAAACGAAAATTTTTTAAAAATATTATTATTTATTTATAAATATGCATATACCTTTCTTCTCTTTTTACATGTTTCAGCGAAAACTCGTATGTTACAGTGCGATACCGTGACAAAAAATATTTATTCTCCCGGAACAGAATAATTTGTTTGGATAAAAACTGTTTTATTTTTATTCAGCTTCCCCGTATCCAGTGAGCAAGTTATTTTTTTTTTAATTTTTAAAGTTATTTTTTTAAATTCAAAAATAGATTTTGTGTCGCTATCCAAAAACGATTTTCAAAACCCATGAAATTTGAACGTCCAAATTCTAGAATGATTCACTCGGAATTGGTTAACTTTTTCTAGTGAAACTCACCTTCTCTCAGTTTAGCAACTCAACCTCTCAGAAGCAGGCCCGGCGGAATAGGTGGGTACGGTGGGTAGTTCTACTCACCTAGAATCTCGGAAGGTGGGTAATTACCCATCTGGAAATTCGAGCGAAAAAAACATGTAATTGGGGTTTGATCCATTTTCACAATATGCCCGTGTAAAGACCAAATCCGATCTGACCCAATCAGACCCTGAAAATGTTGATAAGCTCGATTTAGAAATTCTGAATGATTAATTTATCTGTAAAAATTCGAAACGGACTTCTGTTTTTGCACTTCGAACATGAATGATTTACAATTTTGATATCGGGATAAAAAGATTGTTTGTTTTCTGAAATAATTATACAAAAGAAAAAATAATAAATTTTACGTTTACATCGACAAAATTTTGAAATTATGAAATAGATAATTATGATCCCCCCTTCTTCCATTTTGAAAACTACCCACCTGGACTTAACGTGTTTCGTCGGGCCTGCTCAAAAGTAATTTTTTTTTGTTTAAATTGAAAATTGCACTTTTTATCGTTATTCGCAACCGAGCCTCTTCCAGTTTCAGATTCCTCTGACTTTGAGATTGTAAACTTCGAGATTCTCTCTTCAGCTCAGGAGTCAAGTTTTGTTTTATCTTTAAATGGTGATTTCGATTTTACAGAATGTTATTTCGTTCTCCTGAAAAATTCCGATTTTGTTGAACGTAAGAAGGTGCAAGTTCTACTTGATAGATCCCAATTGTTATGTCGCTTAGTTCTTCCAATGTAAAGCGAGGAAATTGTGGTACTTAAAGTTCATGCCGGTGATTCCAATTCGCATTTCCGTGGAACATATTTCTCACTTCCACGTGTGCTTGCATGATATTTGTCTCAAGAGCGCTCGCTAGATGGTCTCTTGTAAGTTCTGCTGTAGCGCCTCGCATTCCAAAAACAGGCTGATATCTATCCATTATGGCACCAGCAATACAAAAGAAGTCCCTTGGATTGTTCACATGAGCCATCGGAATGGTTTTCTCAAAAAACTTGAAAATTGACTTTATGTGGATATTTGTGGATTCCACTATCCATTCCGATTTTCTTATTAGCCGTGCTTTGTTCGGTTCTGCCCTTGACAATTGACTCTGTCCTTGTCGTAGAAACAGCGGTATCTAAGACACAATTCCTTGGCGTTTCAAAAGTGGTTGGACATCTCTGTATCTCCGGTCCTTTATGATCATATTGCCAATGTCGAAAAATTCTCTAATTCCTCCACATATATTTCAAATTTTTTAATGAGCATTTGCCCGTCATTGTTCCGCGAGTCAGAAAAATATAGTCCTTTTATTCCAAGTATGTATCTGTCTAGAGCAACAATGAGAGCAGGTTTCACCAAGTGACGTCATTTATGTTTGTAGAATGACTGTCGAAGTACCCGAAAATTACTGCTCTCATACATGTAAGAATAAGTTCCATTGATGACAGCAATAGCTCTCGGAACTTCTGGCTGTGGATTATGATGTTCATTGGCGAATGATGTGACGTATCTTCTGATGAATTTCTCTCTGCTTAACGCATCATATCCAATATTACCAGGCACAAATCGCTGCATCAAAGAGTCTCTTACAGTAGAAATGTTCCCGCTAGTGGCCTGCCTGCTGGAATATCTAAATATCACTTTCAAAAATTCATCAGAAAGACATCGACTTATTTTGCGAAGGAAAGTCAGCAGATCTTTTTCATGTATCTGACGCCATGTCCACGTAACTGAGGCATAGTATTACCGAATGTACACAATTTTTGAAATTCTTCATTTCTCACAGGTGCAAAAGCTTTAAATTCTTTTTCGGTGAAGCTATCCTTATTATTAAACGCCGCACCCGCATTACCTTTTGCTTTGTTACAAATTGGCCGCAAGAACAACCTTACGGAAGAGTCACCAGTTACGGGAACCTTCCGGTTGTGGGCACCTCCGTCCGACAGCAGACAGAATACAAATATTGCGGATCTGACTTGTGGCGTACTTGTGTTTTGACAGAAGTACGCAGTTTTCGAATTTCAAACAAGGATTAATAATTTTCTACCCAAAAAGACGAATTTCTATGCACAAAAAAAAAGAAAAATTAAACTGTCAGCTGTAATAAAGGAATTCTCAATAAGAGGAGAAACGACTTTTGAAGAAAGCATTTTAATTTTCGACCACGAAGATGAACCATTATCCTAAAAAAGAAGTGTCGACTACGCACTTCAAGTTTCCATTACGAAACAACAATTTTCAACAAAACAGTCAAACTTTCAATAGAACAGATGAATTTTTTAACTACAGTTACAATCAATGTACAACTGAAATATTTACATAATCAGTTAAAATAATTGTTACAATCAATGTACAACTGAAATAGTTACATAATCAGCTAAAATAATTGTTTTCCAATAAAAAAAACAAAAAACTTTAACGCTAAAACACGAATTCGTCTGCAAAAATGTTGAATTTTCGACACCAAAATATGCATTTTCTATCAAATAAGAATTTTTTGGAAAACAAAGAGTGTTAATTTTCCACAAAAACAAGACGAATTTCTTATGAAGAAACAAGACTAATTTTTCAAGTTACTGTGGACAAATTAAACTTCCAGTTGTGAAAAATTAATGGTCAATAAAAGAAAATTCGACTTATGAATAAAGTAGTTTAATTTTTAGCCGAAAAGACGAATCATTATCTCAACAAAAAAAAATGAATTTTCAACTAAGTACTTTAATTTTCAATTACGAAACTACAGTTTTCAACAAAAAAGTGAAACTTTGAAGCAAACAAATGAATTTTCAACTAAAGTTACTATGAATCTACAACTGAAAAAGTTACATGATAGAAAACTCTTTCATTTCAATAATCTAGTTATAACCCGACTCGACACGAAGGCACCCGAACGTCGTCGAGTAGGCGATCTCAAATACACTATCACGCACCCCCCACTACCATCGTACCGCGTCGTGCCGCGTCATGCGCGCGCTACATCGCATCGTCTCCCTTCACCCCGACCCCCAGAACCCGAATTTACGCGAAAACACTCGACTGTGCTCGAGTGAGCTAAGACGCAGACCCCCACCATCAAATCGATTTCCAACGTGTCGGTCCCAGCACAGTACCCCCCGAGCCGACCGCACTCAAATACACTATGACGCACCTCCACTACCATCGTAACGCGTCGGCCCCTGGTATGTCCAGGGCCCCTCCGATTCTCTTTTTCCTATTGCTTGAAACTCTAGTCTCTAAACTAGCAACTTAAAAATAGTATTATCAGCATCCATGGATTGTTGCGATTCCAATGACACACTACCTACCCGTAAAAGTTGAGAAATTGAAGGACTTCAATTCATCAATTACTTGCTACAAAAAAGTGCGATCGAATTCGAAACGATGGTTTCAAAACGATTGTATTCCAATGACAAGTCATACTTTACGCTTCAATAAGATCATACTCTCTCTGTTTATCCAATACTTCTTCCTCATCTATGTTTTCTTTGTCGGATACACCTATTAAGTAGCTATAACAGCGTCACCAATTTGGGACTATTCAGCAGGAATAATAATTTTAATTAACTATCAACAACATATTTTATAGTAAATTATTAATTTCAAGCCGCAGTATATGCATTGCTACAGGGTAATTCGATCGCACAAAATAATCCGATCGGTTCCATCAGCCTCAGTTGACTTGAGGCATCAAGGACCCACTGCTGGTCGACGAACGCTTGCCATCGTGCCTATTCGCTATTTAAACGTGTGCGCTTTCCGCTTTGAGTGAACTGATGCAACGTCATGAGGCAGTTACAAAGGTAGGCCGTTAAGGTACTGCACCTTACCGCAACGCTCCTGATTTGTCACGACAGAGTGAAAACAATCCAGGGAAACTAAATTCAATATCGACTGTATAAATATTCAGGGTGTCTCAGACTCAAGTGCCCGGACTTATATAGCTGTATGAAAATTAAAAAAAATTAATTGAAAATTCCTTTTCCAAAAATCAGTTGAAATTTTAGTTTTTTAAAAATTTTAGAATTTTCGTTTTATTATTTTTATTTTTATACAGCTATATGAGTCCGGACACTTGAGTCTGGGACACCCTGTATATATATATATATATATTATTTTATTTTTCGAATAATTAGACCTGTGTGGTGAGAGATGTACGAACAACGCGACTCAAAGAAAGGCGTAGCAGGATGTCGGGAAAACCTGCTCATCGATAGATGTGTCTGTTAAGAGGCAGCATTCTATCAGCGTTACCTATCGATGGCCTGAATTGATTATCGGAAAGCTTTCGATTTAACCTCCCACAGACTTACCATCTGTCTGTTGGAAAGCTTAAAGGTTCATCCACACATCGTGAGGTGCATAGAGAGATTAATGCTGGTTTGGAAAACCAGTTTTACTATCTCATTTGGAAAACATCGTGTGATCACTAATAGTGTCATATTTCAAAGAGGTGTGTTTCAGGGCGACACCATGAGCGCTCTCCTCTTTTGCATCACATTATGGCCACTATCTCTCGCACTTCGCCATTTTGAAGGTTACCTCTGCGGCAAACCTGGAAATCGAAAGCTTAAGGTCAATCATGTATTTTACATGGATGATCTTAGGATCTATGCTAAAAATCAAGAGAAACTACATCTAGCTCTAGACATTGTCAAAGAGTACACTCAAGAGATTGGAATGGATGATATATATTTGATATAATAGTGTTGAACATAGTGTAGAAAAGTTCAGATTTTGGACAAAATCGAGTGCGAAGCAGAAAATACGTGATGAAAATGTGTTCGTTAAAGCCAGAGGAGCTTTAACAGAAGCAAAGTCACAATGATTTGAGCTTTAATTTTAAAAGGTGTGGATGCAAAGGTGGGGGAAATACAAAGACCGAGCGCGTAGCGCGAGGTAAACACATCATCGAGCGCGAAGCGTGCGACGAGAATGTGCCCGCGCAGCAGGCAGATTTTTTTTCCTTCCTTTTATACTTATTGCACGCAGAATTTCGTCCTTATCTTTCGTGATATTTGGAGAAAGAAATTTTTATTTAATTCACATACTAAGCGATTTGTTTAACTTTAATCTACTCGCACACTCAGCCTGCATTTTACAGGTACCGTGGGCCGATATTTTACCGGACCGTCGGTCATGCAGTTCACCAGACCGCGTCGCTGGCTATATAGATATCAATGGTAAGCACATTAAGGTGCATATCTGCCGGCACGTCGGTCCGATCGATCCGACCGCGGGCCGGCAGATCGCTTGCAATTGGCGGGCATTTTGCTATCTGGCCCCTGTATCTTGACAACCCGTTGTACTAGGCCCGCCCCCTTCACAGAAGTTAAAGAGGTCCACTAGCACTACAATCTGGCGGAGTTTGAATAAGATAGGCTACAAGAAAATTTTAGGCGGGGACACTTGGAAAATTTTACCCCATTTACTATAACTAAATTGTATAGTAATTATATAAAATAATTATATAAAATAATTGTATAGAATAATTATATGGAATAATTATATAAAATTAATAATTGTAAAAACTAAAGGTTAACAACCACCATAGGGTCCCACTGGGAGCAACTGTCATCTCAAAAATGACATCGGCTCGCAGTAGGACCACGGTAAATCCCATTCATGGCCACGTCTCACAACCGTGAGATGGGTGGTCACAGGACACGACGAATTCACTACGACAGGCTGGCGAAACCCTTGTGTGTTTTGAGGACATGAAGAGACCCAAGGACGACAGCTTTCTGCATCCATCTCGCAAGTGCCGTGGCATATTTTTGGCAAGCGGGGTGGCTTTAAGGTTACGAAACAGTGATAGTTTTGCACCTCCGAAAGCACCTATCACAAGGAGAATTACTTGTAACTCAATTTCTTGCATCGGAAGGAGCCGAAAATTCGATCACGAATATAGTTCCTTTCTCGAAGTCTTGGAGAACAATGTCAGGCCTCGAGTGGGCAACGGAGACTACTGTCCGAAAATCGTAGTTCCAGAAAATTTGGCACATCTCGTTTCGGAACTCTGTGTGGGATAATTACATTAGAAATATTCAAAAACCAAGGGTCTGATTGATCTTGAAAAAGAACTGAGTGAATATTTAACTGCAATTTTTGTACATCTCCTTGTTCTTTAAGGATGCTTAAAAATTTTCGATCATGTTTTATATTTTCTTTAAGGGCGTTTTTATTAAATTTCGTTTCCATTTCAAAGCATTCCTTGATAATAAAAGAGGGAACCTGTTGATCTAATTTTTCTATAATTTTTTATATCTTAAAATTCAAAGAAATTATTTTTTATGGCAATCTTTAATAGTCAGATTCAAAACAGATTTTTTAAATCTTTCAGTATTTTCATCCAATTCTTCTTTATTTCTTTTGTTTATGAAATCAAAACTAACGTTTTTATTGATGACAAAAATATTCTTATAAAAACTCCATGAATTTTGCATTTGATCAGAAAATCTTGTTGTAAAATTGTTGATCCTAATTTTTTACTAATCAAGTAAAATTCTTTGATATTTTTCACAGGTCCTCCCATCACATCAATCCCTATACCCCAATTTCTGTCCATTTTAACAAAGTCCATTTTCTTTACAAAAAACAATCAATTCAACAATTAAAGATATATAATCCTTTTATATTCTCTAAAAAATATTGGTTAAACTCCCTGTATTTGTCCTCTTTTGAAAAGTCCAAACTATACAATTTAGTTTCTCTCCTTTGCACAATTAGGAGGTCCATCAAACTAGCACCTCCACAATCGAAATTCCTAAATTTATTTGTATCAGAAATTTGGGTTATTTTTCGGCTTTTTTTCGGCTGTATTGCTGATTTTTGGGCTACACTACTTTTTTTGCTCTTAAAAGCGCTGACAACCGATTTGCAAAAAGAACCCCTACTGAAAATAAAACTCCCCCCAATGTACAAAACCAAACTTGGAAAAAAAAGTACACCTTAATCTTTGGCTTATTTCAGGCTCTCGAATGCACAAAAAAAATTCAAAAAACCACCCACTATGAACGAAAAAACCACCCCCTTGCAAAAAATAAAATCTGAAAAAAAACAAAGTGCTTCAGAATTTTAAGCATACTTAGTCCGAAAATCAGAGACTCTATTTACACTGTAAAATTCTAAAAAACATTATTTTTTGCCGAAGTCATATCTTCGTGGTGTCAAGGGGTTGCTTTTCGACTGCAAGGGTTGGAGCCCGAAAATCGATGTTGGTATTTTTCAGGAGCCCAAAAATCAAAGACTATATTTACACTGTAAAATTTTGAAAAACATTATTTTTTGACAAAGTCATATCTACTTGGTGCCAAGGGGTGGCTTTTCAAATGTAAGGCTTGGAGCCACAAATACACACCAGAATTTCTCAAAGAAATCGTCAAGACAAGTCAGCTCAGTCCATCAGGGCTCAGAATCATAGGTGCATTCGCCAACAGGCCACAATTTTCAGTGGACTTTAATTGTCCAGCTGGTTCCAAAATGAATCCAGCAACGAAGTGTTCCGTATGGTAAACCATTTCTCGAAATAAATATTCCACCGTCGAATGATTTTCCAAATGTACTATTTTTAATTCACTAATATTGTGGATTCAAATTTTGAAGAAAAAAAAAATCTTCGTACACACTCCCAATTAACTATTTTGGAATATATAGCGTGCTCTTGAATATTTGAACTTATAAGGAATAGACTAATAAAATGCTAATGTATATCAATTAAGGTTGAGGAAAATAACAATTGTCGGCACGAATAACAGCGAACTGTGACCTTGATTTGTTGTACTTAGATTTACTTACGAGGAGGCACTCTCTTTATGTAATGCTTATATTGTTTTAAGTATGCACTTACGAACAGGTTTAACTATAATTTGCACAATAAAGAAAAATAATTTCTGCTCGCAGCTGTACATAGTATTTTCAAATTCTGAAAAAAATGCTCTTAAAAATTTTGAAAGTGCTCTCACTTTTTGAATTTTCATCCAAGATGGCTAGCAAACGAACCTGACATTTATTTTAGGTCAGTCAAAGAAAATACCAAAGGCCAATCCAATCTATCAATTCTTTCTAAAGTATCGTGCTCACATACAGGCGTACAGATATACAGACAGACTTATTCGTAGAAAATTGTTTTTCGGGTTCAGGGGGCTCAAAACTTGGACATTTGATAAAAACGGAGGGGTCAAATTTTACACAAATCTCACACCTGCTCTGATGAGAACGTAAACATTCTTATTTTCATATTTAGCTTTAAAAAGATTTGTTTCTTAACTATTTAATTATCATTCTTTAAGATTGTATCATCATGAAATATGTTGCAATAAAGGTGAATTATTTACCTATATCCATCACGAATTTTTATATGAGTACACAAAACTTTACAGGAGCAAAGTGTCAAATTTTCGATACTGTAAATACAAAACCAAGAGTCAGTAATATGTGTTTAAGTCCTTAATGCAGAAATGCTAGTACGTATTATCAGTTTTTAATTATTATTTTATATATCATATTTTTTGTTCAATATTAATTAAAACGTTAAATCGTTGTTTATGTTTTAAAATGCGCTAGAAGTCAAACATGTCAAACATACCATCGCCATAGGTGTTGGATACCTATGTCAATGGTATGTTTGACATGTATTAGCCCACCATTTATATATTATATTAAAAACATAAACTGCCTTGAGCAATTCACGCCTACCCCGAAAGGGAAACGGCTTAATGATATAATAATAATAATAATAATAATAATAATAATTTTCTAAGAGATGATTCCTACTGATGTCACCCCTGTTTTCTGAAAAAATCTTACCATCTGTGTAAAAAGGAGAAGAACGAGGAAAAAATAACTCTGTTAATCCGCTGGACCATTCGGGTTTCCGGACTGGTAATCCAGTGTAATTGAGAGTAATACACTTGCAATCCATTGTGATTCAAGTAATTCGGAGTAATCTATTTGTAAAACAGTTCTAATATGGAATAATTCAGTTCTAATTCGAAGTAATTCAGTTCTGATTCGGAGTAATCCACTTGTAGTTCGGAGTAATCCACTTGTAAGGCGGAGTAATTCCCTTGTAATTTGGCGTAATCTCCTTGTAATTCGGAGTAATACACTTTTAAGGCGAAGTAATCCATTTGTAATTCGGTGTAATCCACTTGTAATTCGGAGTAATCCTCTTGCAATTCGGAGTAATCCCCTTTTAACGCGGAGTAATCCATTTGTGATTCGGTGTAATCCACTTATAACGCGGAGTAAACCAGAGCTATACACTTGTAATATAACTAATTCGGAGTTTAATCCACTTCCAAACCGTATAATTTGAAGTTCTTCAAGTAATTCGGTGTAATATACTTGCAATAAGAAGTAATCCACTTGTAATTCGGAATAATCCACTTGTAATCAGAGTAATCCACTTTTAATTCGCGATAATCCACTAATGGGTTGGGGTGATCCACTTATAATGTGGGGTAATCCACTTATAACGCGGGGTAATTCACTTGTAATGCGGAGTAAACCAGAGTTATACACTTGTAACATAGATAATTCGGAGTAATTTACGTATTGCTAGTAATCTACTTGTAATCCAGCGTAATCCAGTTAAATCCACTTGTAAACCGGATGATTTGAAGTTATTCAAGTAATCATGAGGCTTTTTTCTGATCGAACCATGACGCTTTGTTTTGATCGACTGATAAGGTCTTTCTCTGATTGAGAAATGAGCCTTTTTTCTGGCCGAGCGAAGATAATTTTTTTCTGACCGGTCGATGAGGTCTTTTTCTGATCGAGCGATGAGCCTTTTTTCTGACCGAGCGATGAGGATTTTTTTCATTGAGCGATGAGGATTTGCTTTCTGATCGAACCATGAGGTTTTTTTCTGATCGATCAATGACGACTTCTTCTAATTAAGGGATGAGCCTTTTTTCTGACTGAGCGATGAGAATTTTTTTCTGACCGGTCGATGAGGTCTTTTTCTGATCGAGCGATGAGCCTTTTTTCTGACCGAGCGATGAGGATTGATACCTCTATAATTATTGCAGTTGTTTTTATCTCCCTTCCTTTTGTATATGGGTACGATAATCGCGTTTCTCCATTCATTGTTTTTAATTCACCTGGCCCTAAAGCCAACAACGAACATCAACATTCTCTACGAAATTTATTACTTAGAGTCAATAAAACCCCCCAGCGATTATTATTCATTAAAGTTCTTTGAAAAAGACCATCCTAATCCCTGGCAATGTTTGAAATCCATCAAAATGTTTAAAATTCATTATTCAACGAAATCCTTGAAATTTGGTAGAATCTTCGAGAAAAGCTTAATATCTTGAAAATTTTCTTAATCCTCAAAATTTTTTGAAATAATTATAAGGTGAACGTCCCAGTAATCGTGACTTTAGTCCCAGTAATCGTGATGCCAATTTTCTTACTTTTCATTTAATTTGAATTCATTTAATTTCTATTTGCTATTATAAAGGCTAAAAATAAGTAGGGCTAAATAAAATTCTTTGAAATCCCTTGAAATTTCTTGGAAATCCTACAAAATGCTATAAAATTCCTTGAAATTTTCGAAATCTAAAAAAAAAAATTTGAAAGTCTTTAAAATACCTTAAGATCTTCAAAATTATTTGAAATTTGGTAAGTTCATTATTCCTTGAAATTGTTTAAATGATTTTATATTTTATTATTTAGTTTACAAATTTGAATTTAAAAAAAGTTCTATTTGAAAAAATTTGATTTGAACATAAAGTGCGCGGGCAGGCTTGTTACGTTTCAAATGTTTAAAATATTTTTCAATTGTGTGAAATTTAAAAAAACTAAGACCTAACGTTTACATTTTTTGATTGCAAAAATCTTAACTATTGAATGAATGATTGAATGAATTGCATTACAAAATAACAATCAAAAAATTTCCTTTTTGTATCTTAACAACAATATTTATGTATTATTTTCCTATCTTTATTTACGACAAAATCATTCCTTAGGAATGATGATGATTATTATTATTATTATTCTTTAAAAAATAGCAATTTTTCTAATATCACCAAACGGTTACGATGGTCTCTAAAATGTTAATAATGTAATATTTATATTTGTATAATTATTTATGATAATTAATCATTACACAGGCCGACAAAATTTGTCAAAAGTCAAAAGCTAGAAAGCAGACCAAACATTTCCGAAGGATTTTGATGCGCTGAATCCGAATCCGAACTCAAACTTGCTTCTGTACGTCAGGTTTTCAAGATATCCTAACCTAAAAGTGCAAAAAACGCGTTTTTTAGCTGTTTTTGAAGTTATGTAACCGAACAAGAAAAATGTCTACCACAAAAGCTAATATGGAATTTGAAAGATGTTTTAAAGGACACTATTTAAACCATGTTATTTATAAATTTTAACTTTCAATAAAACAAAAAAAAAACATCTAGATTTGATTCACTCCAAAAAAGATGAGTTTTTTCTCTTGAAAAATAACCAAAAATTGAAATGTCTTGGATGATTTAATCAATATCGCTACAGGTAAATTCTGAAAAAAAAAATTTCTTCACAATTTTTGTTCATTACAAGGTCGAAACGTAAGTTGGTTTTTAATGAAATTGACGAATAAAGCTTGATTCTTGACAACTGAATACACTATTAATTTTAATGGACTGTATGACCAAAATAACACATTCATACATGAATTGACTTCATTGTTGATAACAACGGTCGAAAAAAATTGCACAGTGTGGATGATATTCCAATCACTGAACATACATAATTAAGTCAAAGTCAGTTACGTTCTGCCATATCATGGGTTATTCAAACTACATACAAAGAAAGTTTGGTGATGCTCCGAGACAACTTATAGGAAATTGGATACGTACGAATAGAACTTTAGTTAATCTTAAGGAGCAACGCACTTTTTTAATCAGATGTAGAAAAGAAGCTCTGATTCTAGCACATATTCATCATCAAACCAACAAATGTAATTTACACAATTTAAATTATAAATGAATTCCAAAATTTGAAAAAACTAAATTAATTTTTCAAAAGAAATGTTTAAATTATGAAATCAATAATTTAGTCAGAAACATAAAAGATTTAGGACATTTATCTAATCATTTAAAATTCCGTTTATCAAATACTGTAAGAGACATTTCAATTCAAACTTTTTTCAACTCACAAGATTTTAGTCTTGGAAAATTAAAATGTGAAAACAGAAACAAATGTATCAAAAAGTTTGATTTATCAAAAAAAAAAAAAGGTTTTGAGTCAAAAGTAACATATACAGATTTTAGGTTACAAAAAGGTCATAGAAATTTATCAAATATACAAATCCCGAATGGAATTGCAGAAATTTTAGAATTAGGAAAAAAACATGATATTCCTTCTAATGTAAACGAAATACCGACCAATAACATCATAGCCAATATTGAAAATTATATCAGGAATGAAGAAAATGAAGAATTAGAATTAAATATTAGAAAAACTACAACTTAAATTATCTCAAATCATAATCTTGTAAATAAATTCAATAATAAAAATAAAATTGACGAACCTATTGAAAATTTCAAAAATAAACGTAAAGATTTAATAGTATTAAAAGCTGATGAAGGTAATATAAACGTAGCTGCAAATCGAAATGATTATATAACAACTGTTGAAAATCTATTAAAAAATGACACTTTATACAAAAATATAATTTTTATATTAGTAGTACAAAATAAAAACACAAACGAACATAACCTACGTATGCATCGAGATGTCAAAATATAACATTGGGGAGTGGGAATAACATGTGACTGCGAAAACAGCTCTGCGCATGTGCACGATAACAAGACCAAGTTTTCATTCGTGGCAAACATTAACGAATTCTTGGACGTCACTCGTCCCACCTCTACTCTCCAAAAACATAGGGTGATACCACTCCTTACTATTCCTTCGTGAAGAGTAGATATACAGAGCCATAGGACGGACTCTGATTGGTCGAGAGGAGAGGCCTAAAAGGAGGGTTGGGGGTAGGAGAGGGGCGCGGCCTCCTCTGATTAGCCTAGGGGTGTGGTCTAAAAACAAAAAGGAGGACACAATGGGGCGTGGCCTCAAACAAAATAACGATAATTAGAGGGCGTGGTCTAAAAACAATATGGCGGTTAACCTAATCGATCGAATGAATGCTTCCGAGTTGGAAACGGGGAGGGGTGACACATGATTCCATCAAATGGATGATTAATAGCTTAAAAATGAGAGGGGGCTCACCCCCTCCCTATTAGTCTAAGAGTAGAGGATTTAAACTATCGAGTTGGAAAAGGTGATACCTCATTAGAACGCAAATTAATGATCCTAATCTTATTTTCCATTAAGGTTAGAAAATGAGTGTTAAAATAACAACAAAGCTACAATCAGGGGGTCTCAAAACGTGGACATTTGACACAAACGGGGGGGGGGGGGTCAAATTTTACACGAATCTAATACCTTCTCTAGATGAGAATGTAAAAAACGAAAATAAAAATTTTAAGCCAAATAACGAACGAAATGAAAAAAGTCACGAGAAGAAAAAGTAGCTTCATGAAAGCCCTGCACCCAAAAAAGATCTACAAATTTGGTAGTAATGACTTTTTGATAGGACGCATAGTCTTTGTTTTATTCTTAGAAAACAATATCAAAAATAAAAAATAAAATTTTTGGACATACGAGACAAGCTACGAAAAAAGATTCATAGAAAAAATGGTTTATCCAAAGAAGAGATACAAATTTGTTATTAAACATTTTTTGACAGGACCCGTCGTTTTTGTTTTAATCGTAAAAAATAACATTATTAATATAAAAAAATAAAATTTTTGGACAAATGGCACCCGAAAAACAGGTTTTTACGAATAAGTCTGACTGTGTATGTGTGTATGTGTGTATGAATGTCGGCGTGTATATATGTATGTAGATTTTTAGTTTGTCAGCACGATATAACTTTCGAAACAATTGACCGATTGGATTGGCCTTTGGTATACTCTTTTAGTCTCCTAAACTAAAGGTCAAGTTCGTACTAATCTCTCCTTAGCTTATGGCCCTGTTGAAGCTCATAAAACTGACCACCCTCTAAGTCCAGTTATTTCAACAATAGATTCTCCAACTCGAAAATTGAAAGAATTATTGAGTCAAATTATTAAAAAATCAATAGAAATCTCGAAAACATTAATTAAAAATAGTCATGTTGTTTAAAACTAATTGACAATGTAATGATACCGTTTGATCACATATTTGTTTCTTTTGATGTAGATAGCTATGTTTCCAAATATCCCTCATGAAAGAGTTGAAAATGCCATACAAAAAAGTTGGGATCTGATTAAAATTAATAACAAAATTCCGGAAAAACAATTTATAGATACTTTCAAATATGTTTTTCATTCTGTATAATTCCAATTTAATAATAATTTTTAAGAACAAATTTCTAGAACTCCCATAGGATCAGTGTTATATCCTATTTTTATGAGATTGTTATGGAAGATTTAGAGAATGAAGTTTTCCAAAAAATTGATTTTGACATTGATTTTTATGCAAGATATGTAGATAATTCAATACTTAGTGTACTTAAAAATAATTTTAACACCCTTTCTAATGCGCTTAATAGCATACACCCAAGATTAAAATCTATTGTTGAAATTGAAACAGAAGGAAAATTAAATTTTCTCGACATGACTTCAATTAAAACTGATGAAAGGCATATTATCACTGATTGGTATAGGAAAACTATTTATTCAGAATGAACACTTAGTTTTCTCTCGAATCACTTAATTCAAAATAAAATAGGAATTATTAAAAATTTAATTGGTAGAGCCCTTAAATTATCACATCCAATGTTCCATGAAAAAAATATTAAACTTTGTAACCAAATTCTTTTTCTAAACCATTATCCTTTTGAGTTTATTGAAAAACATGCGCATAATAGAATAAATTGCATTGAAAACAAAAACAATTGTGAAAACAAAGTAGACAGAGCAGATTATAATACACTTAATACTGTCATTCTTCCATATTTTGGCAAAATCTTGAAGATCTTGAAGTCAATGTTGGGAAAATTGGGTTTACATACTATTCATAGAGTTCGTTTTAAGAACAATATGATTGTAAAATTGGAAAAGGAAAAATATGAAACACTGGACAAAAAAGGTGTAATTTACAAAATTAACTGTAAAGATTGTAATGCAGTTTATGTAGGGCAGATAAAAAGGGCACTTAGACTTCGGAAAAGTGAACATGAAAATAATTTTCACAGAAGTCCCAGATATCACTCAGTTCTTTCTAAGCATAAAATTACACATGGTCATGATTTTAATTGGAATGATATTAAAATTCTTTATCATGAGAAAAATCACGCAGAATGTATCCTACACAGAAATACATATTAATTACTTTATCCTGCAAATATTTTAAAAATATTGTACAAAAAATGATTCTGTCCAATAATTTTCCTACACAAAATATTTTCTACGCAGAATGTATCCTACACAGAAATACATATTAATTACTTTATCCTGCAAATATTTTAAAAATATTGTACAAAAAATTATTCTGTCCAATAATTTTCCTACACAAAATATTTTCTACACAGTATATGCATATTCTACACAGATTTATAGAGTGATCATCAATATATCATGAAGATATTCTCAAAACATTGTACAGCAAAACATTATGTCCAATATTTGTCCTACACAAAATATGTTCTACACAATATTTAAAACAGTTTGTAAAATATTTGTTACACATAATAGATCCTACACAAAATGAAATGCTTATAGTTTTACTTTAAATATTGTTGCTACTATATGGCAGATATTCTTAGTAAGATATTCAACACAGGCATATTTTGAACAAAAATATTGTAAGTGTGAAACTTTTCCTATTCAAAACATATATTTTACATAAATTATTCCCCAAGAGGAATATGAATGACAATATTAGTTATGCCTTGAAGGCAGGTATCTTTGAACTAATTTTAAATTTTTTGAACAATTATTATTTGTTGAAAAACAGTTTGTTGCCTGTAAATCGTAAAAAGTTATTATTTTTGGGATAAATGATACAGTAGACGAATTTCAAGGATAATAGCTCTTGTTTAACATATTTAATAATTATTTAAACAATTTTTATCCTAAGAATCGTAAGAGGTTATTATTTTTCTAGGATTAATGACAAAATTACCAAATGTTAAAAGCAATTTTTCTTTGTTTAAGATATGCAGCAATTCTTTAATCAATTTTCACTTCTTTCAACAATTTTTTCATTCTGTAAACTGTGAAAAGTTATTATTTTCTTAAATTAATTTCGGCAATAAATAAGGTTAAAAGTGATATTTTTTGTCAAAGATAATTTGCGATGATTTAAATAATTAATACCACTTGCTTCTTTTCATAGGAAAGATGAAGAAAATTCTAGTTTTTTTAAAACTCTTGCACTATATATGTCGCTAATTAAACAGAGTTTTATTTCATCAATGAAACCGATCTAAAGAAATAACCATCAATAATGTAACAGGGGAAAAAATTTCTTTAACATATGTAAATTTTTTAAATAATGGCCAAATATTGTTAAAAAATATATTACTTTCAACATTCGTTGTGTAATTATTTCTAGGAAATAATAACTTTTTGCCAATAAAAGGAAACAATTTTTAAAACAAAGGAAAATTATTTATATAATTACTCACATTCATGTCACTCAAACTGAACAATTGATGTATTTTTAATGCATCGCAAACTTGAAAATTTTAATTTTTGGAAAGTTTATACTATCAACGTTAATGAATCGATTTTGAACTACACAAGAATCTGCGTACGTATAAAATGAACAATTTTGGAGTTTTCGCCTAAAATAGCAACTTCGGATGGAGGTATGGAAAGCATGTGGGACAGATTTTGAAGTAATTTTTGAAATCCTCAACTCCAAAATATTGAACTCTATTCTTGAATATTATCGTTTTTAATTAAATATGCGATATATTATGCGTTAATATCCAACAATAAAAAAGGTTAATATAATTTGGCAATTTTTAATTTTGAAATTGTAGTTTGCGACAGTTGGGTGACAAGACACTTTGTCTGTTTTTTTGTTTATATTTTCTAAGCAAAATCTCATAAGATTTAATAAAATAGCAAATTACTGGGACTTAAAGTGGTCAATCTTTTGGCAACTACCCTTAAGATTATTTAAGATAACATTTTTAAAACTACCACATGCAGAAAGTAACGAAGGCGCACGCGTGACTTTCTAGTTTTGTTATAAAATCTTATGATCTGTAGAATTATAACAATGGCAATGGTTCAGGAGTTACAGATTGCAATACGCAATATTTACTTTACAGCGGAATGTCAAATTGGACCATTAAACAATGGAAGACATTTGAAAGTCTAAAAAATATCTATTATAAAGATACATTTAGCTTCACAAAAGAAATCGGCAAGTGGTTTTCAAAAACTGTTATCACGTCAAAAAATTTTCGTTCTTTCATCGTAGGGGATAAACAAATAATTCGAACATGTCTTAAAGTCAATTTCGATCGATATCGCTGGGAGGGTTGTCTCTTGAGCATGTTAAAACATCATTCCCCGGGTCACTGAGTTGATGAAAAAATCAGTCGGAAGAGAAACTTTTATCACTTCGAAAAGTTTTTCTTCTTTCAGAGTAGAGGGTGAGAAAATATTTATAACGCCACTTGAAGTAAATTTTGATCAATATTACTGCAAGGGTGGTTTCTTGAGGTTGTTAGAACATCATCTCCTGGGACATTGAATTGATGGAAAAATCGGTGGGACCAAAAACTTTTATCACGTCGGAAACTTTTCCTCCTTTCTTAGTAGAGAATAAAGAAATATTTATAACAAGCCCTAAATTAAATTTTTATCACCCTTACTGCGATAATGGATTCTTCAGGATATTAAGATATGATTCCCGGGGTCATTAAATCGATAAAAAAATCATTGGGCCAAAAACTGTTATCACGTCGAAAATTTCTCGCTCTTTTATAGTAAGGGATGAAGTAGAAAAGTATCGAAATTCGATAGTCGAAAATCGATGGGTACCAGAATATCTGGTTGAGCTTACCAGAACATCTGAAGTTTACCAGAATATCTGGTTATGTTGACCAAAACGCTGTATCCTCAAGCTACTAGAAAACTGTCTGATAAATATTTCTGGTTACCTCTACCAGAAATTCTGGTTAAATTTACCCGAATTTCTGGTAACATTAACCAGAAAATTCTGATACTTTTAACCAGAGTTTATAGTAAGGGCATATTTAACACTCTATTCTAGTTGAATTAACCAGAATTCTGGTTGGTTCAACAGGAATTTTTTTTGGAGTGTAAGAATCATAAAAATAAACAAATTTCCCTCTTCCAATTCAGAAAAAATTAAACATAAAAATTCCTCGCCTCCTACTAAATAATTTTTTAAAAATTATCCTCCTCTAATTCAGAAATAAACTCGAAAATAAAAAATTCTTTCCTTAAACAAAATAAAAATCTTGAAATAAAAAAAATGGCCTCTCCAATTGAAAAAAAATGGTATCTCTTCCAACTCAATAAGAACCTTAGAAATATAAGATGTACTCCCGCTTTAAAAAAAAATTAAAAACTAAAATTTCCTCATTTCAAGCTTGATAAAAATGTTAAAAATACAGTACTTCCCATTCTTCCACTCAATAAAAACTTAAAACCAAAAAACTTCCTCTGGCGATTGGGAAAAATATTAGGTACCAAAATTTATTAGATTTATTTTAATTTTGGTCATTTTAAATTATTAATTTTCAATTTTTATTTACCGTCACAATAAAAATTGTAACTTTAAAAGTTTAAATGTTTCAAACAATTCAGTTTCAATTTTTGTGGTTTTGAATTCTAGATTTATAATTGCTCATTTTTAAATTTTTGAAATTAAATAATTTTAAACTGAATGGGTTAAAAATGGAATATTTCAGACTGAAACAATATTTTAATAGGATTTTAACCCTCTGCCTTGACTAGCGTATCCCCACTTTGTAATCTACACCACGTGAACACTTCACCGATACAAAGTACATGACTGTTAGTGCAAGAGTTTCGGGATCGTATCCATTAAAAAAGTGCATGGGCCCCCTAAATAACATATTTTCTTAATAATAAATAAATTATTAATCAAAAGTATTGAAAATAAAGTATCAGTATTAGAGTTAAAGAATATTCATCAAAATTACTTGAAATTGGATAAAAAATGACAGATTTATAATACGAAATCATCATGTGGAACAGAACCTTCACAGAAAAAACTGGGGTTTCTATTGGAACCAATTGTTGGTTCCAAAGGAGCTGCAACAAAAAGGAACCTCTCTTGCAATCTAGTTTTCCGAAGAGGCATCAATCTCTCTATGCATCTCACTATGTGTGGATGCACCTTCAAGCTTTTCAACAGACAGATGATAAGTCTATGAGAGGTTGAATCGAAAGCTACAACTTTTTTCGAGCCACATTGCTCGTACATCTCTCGCCACACAGGGTCAATTCTGCAGACAATCCTGTTGTTCAAGACAGTTATATAGGTCTTATACAGTGTGTTCTGTACTGCGTAGTGCGTAATGGGCGTTTTTGACTTTAAATATGAGGGGAATATGCGGGCCAAATGTTGGTGTGTAGAAGTAAACTTCTTCCACCAGAAGTTCTGGATAAAGAGGCGAGATGGGTCATCAAGAAACTGCTTATTCTCTCTGATCAAACTCTCCCTCTTCTGTACTCTCTTCTTTGCGTCAGATAACACCCATATTTTGTCAACAATGGGCTGCTTGATTGTCAGCAGATTTGACTGCTTCGGTGTATGATTGAAGATCCTTAGTTCTTAAGTGAACTTTTGAATCCTTTCCGTGAACGGCCTACCAGATGTTATGTAGTTGATCACACACTGAATATAGGACGCATTTTGCCTTGTCCATCCAATCTTATTGTTAAATTGATACTAGCGTGTTCAGACTCGTCCGAGATATCGTCACGAAGGGAGGCATCCATTTTAGCCAGATCTTGGGGCTTAAGAGGAATCTGGAGGCCTTTTGATTTCGCAAAGACTGATGAGAAGTGCGCTGAAGCTCTGGGTGTTTCTTGCACCACAGAGTGTGCACACGCGCTATAAAGCCTCGGCGAACAGGGATAATGTTGGCATCGTAGCAGTCTAGCACGTTATCCTTGAGTTGATTCGTTTACTCAATATGGAATATTTCGCCGATTCGTCGTCGTGTTTTTAATTAAATTATTTGCAGCACCCCGAACTCTAGGATGATGGGCACTGTTTGCCGACCGACTGTCGAGTGCTCTGCGCGTTCGATCGGTTTGAACCGCACCTACAACTTTTTGTGGATTGATGGTGCTATTGTTGTTCACACTAGCAGCTAGGGAAAAGGAAACCTCTGAGAGGTCGCCCGGTATCTCAGAGTCACCGTTTAAGACACCTCACCCAGGTGCAATTCAGCTTTCGGCACGGTTGCTACGCCTCCGCCTAGGGGTTATTCTTTCGGACCCGCAACCCGAGGACGCGTTCGGTGGCTTTGTCATAGGCCCTTTAGTTCTATTCCAAAGGAATAGAAACGGAAACCGAACAGTGGCTTTGTCATAGGCCCTTCAGTTCTATTCCAAAGGAATCGAAACCCAAACCGAATATATATGTATATATATATATATATTCGTCAGCAGGAGCTGACCACTAACGACTGTCAACTGGAGTTGACAGTCTACACTAGAACTTTTTCACTCCTTCCGGACGGAAGAATGTGGAACATATCAAATTTTAAAAATAGATTCTTTATCTTGTTAAAATGAGGAAAACTTTTTGAAGTGCAACCTTTTTGGGATGGGAGTGAATTGAAAAAAAAACGACCGAACGCACGACGGTACGTACGACGAAGAAAATTTATTTGATACCTGTGATACACGAAGTTTTTGCCGGCCTGTCGTTGTGATTTCATCGTGCCCTGTGACCACCCATCTCACGGTCGTAAGTTGCTCCCAGTGGGAACCTGCGGTGGTTATTTAACCCTTTTTTCAAATAAATAAATATATATATATATATATACATATCCAGGGTGTCCCAAACTCAAGTGTCCGAACTTATGTAGCTGTATAAAAACAAAAAAAATATCGCTGCGAAATACTATGGATGTATCCACTGTGGGTGTATTTATTTGTGCTCAATTCATGAGCAATTTGCTTCCTCACAGGTATCAAATAAATTTTCTTCCTCATAGAGGGAGGTTTTTCCCTAACGAAATAAATCAATACTTTTAATTTTTTTTCATGTTTACGTTTCTGTCTTACCGGAAGTAGTTTTCAAAAAATCAGAGAGCCCACCGAAATGTTAAATGTTAATGAATGTTCATCGAAAGTTCATCAAAAGATCAATCCGCGCGTCGCGAAAGCGCGAACAACGACACAAAAAATGCAGCACTCTTATATTCCCAATATCTATAGACAATGCGTAAGAGAAAAAAAGAGAGATTTCTCCATCCAGACCCGACTCGGTCGTACGTACCGTCGTACGTTCGGTCGTTTTTTTTTCAATTCACTCCCATCCCAAAAAGGTTGCACTTTAAAAAGTTTTCCTCATGTCAACAAGATAAAGAATCTATTTTTAAAATTTATAAATCAGTATCGCTAGATCATAAGTTGTGATAGAAGGATCGTGAATAGGTCATTCGACGTGTTTCGAAGGCGCGGCCAAACATGTCAGATGCAGTATTGCAGTATTCCTAATATGAAGAAATTTTTACTCATATGAACAGAATACACCATTTTTTTTAAACTTCATAAATAGGTACTGGTGAATCCTAAAAGGTTCAATAATAGGTCAATCGATGCGTCTCAAGGACGTGAATAAATACACTACAAGATATAGTATTATCGTGTTTTGAATATCAAAAAAGTTTTTCTCATATGAGCAGAATAATAGTTATTTGTGATACAAGTGCGCAAAATAGGTGATTGTGTGCGAGTGTGAATTTTGCAGCATAAGCCGGAGGATTAAGTGAAAATCCAATGGAAGTCAGTGCAAAGTCACTAAAACTTCCAGTAATATCACTGATCACTCAGTTAAATGCGCCACAAATTTACTCCGACCTAAATAATTACACTAATTTCACGAAGAATTTGAATTTACAGTAGTTTCAAGAAGCATAAAAAATAGAACCAAAATGAATCTTAATGCTTTTGGGAACAGCCTGTAATACATTCCTCAGCAAAATTTGGGTTCGCTTTAAAATTTGACTGTCTAATGATACTTGTTTATCATTTATTGTTTTTTCTCTTCAATAATATTTAATAATTGTAATTTCCATCCGATATATTAATAAACAATGGCTCATTTTGTTTATTGGAATATTTCGTACAATCCTCAGCTATTGTTTATTAATATAGTCGCCATTTTTTTTGGAACATTCAAATGAAAGGATTTTAAATCCACGACTCTAGATACATATTATATTTACAAGATTTCATTGTAATCGAAAATGTTGAGCTTTTTTATTTCCGTATAGGATCGGACATTTTGTTTTTGAAAATTAAAAAAAAAACAGATATGAAATCAGGTACCCGAAAGCACCCGTAAAAAATTGTGTTGAAATGGAACCATTTTTGGAGTTTTTTACAACTTCTCATGGCTCTAGTTCACAGCGCGACGGCCTTGCTCAACTTTGTAGCATCCCTACTCCCTCAACCAAATTTGTCGCGCAGGATCGAAGATTCTCACTTTTACGCCGAAATATGAAGTCCACGCGTCTCATCCCTACCACTTCACTGAGCTCTGTCGCATCCCCACCGGTCCACCACAAATGAATTAATAAATAAATTTAATTAAATTAAAAATTAATAAATTAATAATAATTAATCTTAATGCTTTGCGAACAGGCTGCAATACATTTCTTATAAAAAATTTGAGATCGATTTAAAATCAACTGTCCAACTATAACTATTTAACATTTAAAATGTTTTTTCTTCAATTTTAGTCAACAATTGTAATTTCTATCCAATATATTAATGAACAATAGCTCCATTTGTTTATTGGTATATTTTGTACAATTCTGAGCTATTGTTTATTAACATATTCTACATTTTCTTGGAAAATTCAAATAAAAGAATTTAAAATCAACGGCTGTAGAAACGTATCATATTTACAAAATTTCATATCAATCGAATATTTTTTTCAGCATTTTCAACACTGTATAGGATCCGACATTTTGTTTGTGACAAATTAAAAAATGGATATTAAATCAGGGTTCAGACTTCCGTTTCCGGCATGAAAGTGTTAGGTGGCGGTGATAGTGTGGTGCAGATTTGAGCGAATTTGAAGTGGAATTCATGCGCAGCTTTTTCACCAGTGCCTAAAGTAAGCCATCTTCAAACTGCGCATGCGCGAAAATTGTTTCGCACACAGACTGCTCAAATAAGGTCCTTTAGGCACCATTTCGAAGCATGAAAATGTCAACTTTTGAGGTGGGTGTTGCTAAAAAGTACCATACATGTATGGCAATATACGGCAATGAGTTAAGCTGTCTATCTTATAACTGCGCTTTTTACTTTTTATCAATTTAGCTTAAAAATGTAAACGTCTTAATTAAATTCATTAGAAAAAATGTTTTAATTATATATTTTACTCAAAAGTGGCATACAGTGGTAATTTGTGATAGAAGTACATCAAATGGGTGATTGTAGCGATTGTGAAGCTTACAGCATGAGCCGGAGGCTTGAAGCACAAGCCTACGAAAAACATAGACGAGTACGAAGAGCTCAAGGCAAATTATGAAATCATACGAGTAGAATTTACCTATACGCACATATTTAACACCCTATTTTCTGCAACACCCAACCGAAAAAGTTGCATGCGAAAGGCTGCTCTAAAATAGCCTGTCACTTTGAAACTGACTGAAGGATTCGCCGAAACGGTGGCACATGGCGCCACCGCTCAACGTTTTTAGGCATCGTGTGACCCGTCCGTACAATTCCTTATCTTAAAAGTGCACACCTGCATGTTTGGAAATAATGTATAAAGTACCTTATCTTAAAAGTGTGCATGTGCAAGTTTTAAAATAATCAGCCCGCTGCGCGGGCAAATTCTCATTGCTTTGCGCTCGATAATGTATTTACCTCGCGCTACGCGCTCGGTCTTTGTTTTCCCTCCACATTTGTGCGCAGGCCTTTTAAAATTAAAGGTCAAGGCATCGACAACTGTAATTTGGTGATTGTGAATTCTGTTTTGTTAAAGCTCCTTCGGCTTTAACGAACATATTCTAATCACGTATCTCGTTCAACTCTATTATATCAAATGTATCTTATATTTATTTCTGTATCTCGGTCTGGGACTGTTTATTCAGATATTGCAGAATAATGTACAAATTTTATTTTTAATGATTACTTTAATATTTGTTTCTCATTTTGCATTACATTTTATTCTTAGCTAGCCTGCAAAATGTAACATTTCAATAAATTTGTATTATTACAATTCATAATATGCATTGGTATTGAAACTAAAGTATTTTCATTGTCTTATATTTATAACTTAAAAATAGTGCACAGCCTATTGGAAATGAAAACATCCACCGCGCCAACAGGGGTGCTGCGGTGCCATATAAACATGGCCGCGGAAACCATATAGACAGTAATATGGAGTAGTAGCAATAATTCAATTAAAAAGAAATGAAGGAATCGAAGTGGTCGATACTAATGTAAAAAGTATCGATACTCCGATACATCGACTTTCTAAGTATCGATACTCCGATACATCGACTTTCTAAGTATCGGTATCGAGAATCGAATTATCGAGTACTTTGTACTCGATACTTAAAGTATCGCATCGGTATCGCCCATCCCTACGATGATCCGCTCGTCTTGCCGAACGTTGAGCTGTCCCACGAAACTTGCCGAGTCTTTCCGAATGTCCCACTCTCCGTCTTCTTTCCGACCATTTCCGAGTCTCGCCGAATGTTTCAGAATGACTCCCCACTTTACTCTTTCCGAATGTATCCAATTTCTTTCCGAATCGAATTAAAAAAATATATATTCTCGTGATAATAATTTATTTTTATCTTCAAAACATTTTAAATTTCATTAATCCTGTTGATTCCTATTGAATCCAGCGAAGACGATTCCTAAAAACCTAGAAATAGGGAAATTTCGTAACTCAGAAAGCCTTTTTGACTTTCGTACATTAGGTACATTGTTGCTGCACATTATCACATCTAAATATTCCAAATTTCGAATATTCCATTTGCCCAACTCTTACTTGTAATTAATATAATAAGTCCTTTATAAAATTCCTTTTTTTTATGATAAAAATAATACACTGTGAAATATAAATTGCACTGAGCTAGACTGAATGATGAAAAGCCATATAAGAAGCGTCACTTTGTTCGATTTCCATATTCACAATAAAAAACAAGGTTTACTGAAAAAGTAACTGAACACGCAATGACGTTTATTTACTGAAAAAAAAAACTAGAAAGCACCATGGGAAATTAGGAATATCTGAAATTTATTGTGATTTCAATCAAGAATCTTCAGAAAAGCTCTCACAGCATCTCGTCGTCTCTGCTTGTCTCCAGCGCCATTTTGATCTGATCAGATTGTGGCTTACTCATTCACTCACTCGCTTCCAGTTGTGCAATCGATAAACCCATTCGATAGTAAGTATTCGATTCCACTGATACTCGACTGTACCAAAAGAATTGAATGTCATTGGAAGTTTTAAAAAATGTCGTTAATGAGCGTCAACCTCTGCCAATGATAACACAGCTCCACAAAAAAAATCGACAAAATTACCCCTGGAGTCTGACTATGTCTATCATATGTTTTCGGGGTCTGAATCCAAATTCGGGGTCCGTTTGGCTCCATCACGTCAGATTTCGTCCATAACCTCAAAAAACGTGAAAATCGCTGATTTAAGTTGAAACCAGCCCCATGCCACTTCTCCGTGGAGGCCTGTGGAAAATATTGTCATGAGAGTTGACGGTCGCCATGTGGCGGCGAGGATATGACCACTTTTCATAGGTACCAATGATGTTTCACCTTAAATCAGCGATTTTCATGTTTTTTGAGGTTATGGACGAAATCTGACGTGATGGAGCCGAATGGACCCCGAATTTAGATTCAGCTACCCCGAAAACATATGATAGACATAGTCAGACTCCAGGAGTACTTTTCTCGATTTTTTTGTGGAGCTGTGTAATGGTGAAAAATCAAACCTTCCCACTAATAATAACCTATAGCTCCCTGGATTCAGCTCCAATATAACATCTTCAAATACGCAATCTTTTTCTGCAGTGGATATGAGTGCTGTAATGACTATGGCCCTGAAGGGCATGCTTCTACAGCAGTCAACCTATCACATGCTCACTTTTGACGGAGAAGCACCCCCGTTAAAGGAATGCCTTCAGGATGTCGCTAACGGATCTAAAGGGAATCACGCATAAAAGTGTCCAGTACAAACAATTTAACTGACGTACAGAGCTCGTAGCTCATTTATTAAAAAGGTTTGTCCAAACTAGGAAGTACCAATTGTATTTCGAAGCCATAAACAGGCTCCGGATGAAACAAACCGAGAGTGTACGTGACTATTACGACTGCACCCTACGTCTTTTTAGTGAGGCGAAACACTCGCTGGAAGAAAAATACACAATAAAGGATGACAATACGGCTATGGTGATGAAGCCTGTAACGGAATGCGCTCGAGATGCTTACATACCCGAAGGACATTTATGAGTCATATGAGCATACACTACACGTGGAGGAACGTCAAAAATACGCAGAGAAGGCCAGGGCAGCATTGGCATCGACTTATCATGTGTGAGGACAGGATATAATCTTGTAAAGGTCACGATCAACTGGTGCTTATACCTATCCAGTGGGTATTTAAGTAGTTCAAAATCGCGATATAGTGCGGCGCATGGAAAGGCCGACTCGGAACGCTACTTCTACTTGCCCGGTACCGTAACTATGTTTTATTTATTAAATAATATATACAAGAAATGAAAACGTGTAAATATCAAATTGAATCTTACAAAAAGCATGTAACGAAAACCCTAAAATCTCGATTCGTTGTTACCTTTTTATTATTATGGTTTTGAGTGATTATATCGTGTGAAAAGGGTTATTAGGATGGGAAATAATTGCAATAATATATACGTTCATTCTGTTGTTAAATTTGATAAATTTAAGAGTGATTTGAATTGTGAAGGTTATTTATGCACTGTTAGAAAAATCTGTACTAGATTTAGTATACACGTAATGGAAGCAAGAATGCACAACATGAAATTAAATTTAGTATACCAGCGTACAGTAAATTTAGTATATGCATATACTTTAAATAAAAATTACTACGGTTAAAGAATATTTTCTTGATGCTAAGAAATAGGATTCAAGTAAATGCATTTTCTTGACTCCAGAAATTCTTTTTTTTCAGTGTAGCAATCTATAAAAAGTATTTTCGAATCTACCTCAATAATTCTTTCATCTTTTAAGAGTATAAACGCAAGTTAGTTTTTTCCCAAGTTTCAAATTTTGTTTATTAATAATTTATTGATATAATTTGGTAAATACATCAGTTTTATTCAAATAAATTGTTTATAGCACTGCAGCTTACAAACAGTGCGTCTCACAAAAAGAGCACAAAGGACAAAAAGTTTGATTTTTTGTTGAGTTGTTATTAATTTCTTTAATCTAGAATCACATTCTTTAATTGAAAAAATAAAAATAACACAATTCAATTTTCAAACAGAAATTTCATCATCTGCCGTAGGACTATATGATTATTTGTTTATACTACATATGAAATTGTCTGAAACAAAATTTCCATTACATGGATTTTATTTTTTCCCCAATAGAATCGAACGGCGCAATTAGTTTATATGTTATATCTCACACATTTGAAAACCTTATTTGAAAAATTTTAGTTTAAATAAATAAAAAACATATTTTTGTTCACCATCACTATTCTCTTCAGAAATTACACTATTGGTTTCAAAAAACCCACTATCATTGACATACGTATCACTTTCACTGTCACTTAATTGTAGTTGTTGCTGCTGTTGTTGTTGTTGCTGTTGTTGTTGTTTCTGCTGGTATTGCTGATACTGATTATCCATTTGAGGAAACTGGTGAAATTGGTGTGCCTTCTGGTCATGTTGGGTCACATCCTCGAGAACTCGGAACCAATGAGTTGCGCCCAGTTTATTCAAAATTGTCGTCAAACCACTCCCCGACGAATAAACATCAAATGTAGAGTTTCTGTTGGTAATGGCGCAAAGCTCGGTGATTTCGAGAAACGAGGGTTCTCCGGTTAACGCCCAACGTTCCGGGATGATGATGAATCGAGTTAAATTTGTGTAATTGACCGTCATTTTTTTAAAGATACAGATGAAACAATAAAAGAGTAATTATGAAATGATAATTTTTAATTATAAGATTATGTTTGAAATTCAAATTCATAATTTATGTGCATTAATACAAAAAATGTCCTACTTAGAAAATGATTCCTTGTAGGCTTACTCTGAACTCTTTCAAGAAACTTTAGTGAATGGACCTCTCCGGCTTCCCTAGCCCTTTATAATAGATTTATTGTTTATAAAACAATAAAGATATAAAGCAGATTACGCATTCGAAACTTCCAGAAGGTTCGAGAATATGACGCGCAAAAATGAGCCCTTAATTATTGTATGAGGTGAATTTTGTGTAAAATAATTTTTTGTACGTTTTACAGCAATGTTCGGCCAGCTTAACGTTAAGCTAGTGCAAACACTATTTTTGTTTAAAAATAATAGAGCCCTAAATTTGGGAATAAGAGCCCAAATTAGCCCTAAATGAGCTCTAAATTATGAAATAGGTTACATCTCTACACCTCAATTGTGTTGTGCCAGCTTAACATACCCCATGATTTATTCAACGTGAAGTTTCTAATACACAAATCTCTAATAACGTCACATAATACAACTGTCATATTTTTGTTTACAAAATTAAACTGTTATAATGATTAGTCTAGAGCTTACCTTTTTTCGACGATGTATGGCTAATTACAAAATATCATTAATAAGAGCCTTTAGCTAATATAGTTATCACTTATTTTTTATTGAAAAGTGAAAGGTTCTAGGCATATACCCACATTATGTTAGATTTTATTTAAATGTTAAAAAAATAATTATATCTGCATTAATTTTACAATATTGCCTTTAAGAATTGGAAAAATGCCTTCATACTGGCTCATTTTATACAGAATTTATTCTGGTAGTTTTCAATCTTTTTAAGAGAACAAATTTTACCTCACATAATTAACATTAAACGTACTCAAGATCGGTACTGTAGTCATATAATGAACGATCAATTAGCTTTAGTGGTATCATACGTGAACCAATCAGATTTTCCTCTCTCTAATTCTTAACTAAGAAATAAAAAGAAGATAACGTAGAAATAAAGTAGATTAAAAGAACCAAATTTCCGATCCTAAATAAAAGTTCCGGGGTTTTCCCGATTTCTCGGTACGCTGACACCCTGTTAACATGTTATTTCACTTTCTTTTTTAGCAACGCGGATTTCGTTCTCCTTTGGTATTTTTATATAATTTTGATCAAATTTAACGGAAAAGATAGTCATTTTGTGTTCACAGCTTTCAATTCAATTTTTCGAATTATCTGAAAAATATTGCGTTCTTGGAACAAACCTTTCTGTGAAGTTGTGGGTCATTATGAAAACATAAAAATTTTCAAAAATATTGTTCATAAATGAAATGAATCAATATTTACAGACATAAGTATATTTTTGCTGAAATCAATATTTTTCGAGAAAAATGGTAAAAATCAGATTTAATGTTTTACATTGACTTGCTTAAACTCTTTTTTTCAACCAAAGCACACTCTCGAAACACACATGTTTCACTTATCTTAATGAAAGCTTAAGGGCATGTGATACTTAGAAAATTATCGATTTCAGCAGTGTTAGGTTCCCCCGGCTTTTTTCCTACAATAATAAAGATTTAAATAGAAGTAAACTTTGGGAAGTCCTTAAAGAGTACGGAGTACATGGGTGGCTCCTACAAGCAATACAAACAATACATGCAGGCATTAAAGCGAGTGTGAGTGTAAATGGGAAACTGAGTGACTGTTTCAATATTGTGCAAGGCGTTAAACAAGGATGCGTTATGTCCTCATTGCTATTTATTATATTCATCATTTATATTTATTTATGTATTATACAAATCTCTTTGACACGTTATTATGGGAAAACTTTATTTTTCTTAAAATATTTTTACAAGTTGAAACATACCAAATAAATTTGGGGAGAAATATTCAACGAATAAAATGAGCCCCAAAATATTAGGATTAAATAAGAATGAAAAATCTTAACTAAAAGGATTGTAAAAACATAAATCTGTAAAAAAATAATGTTTTTAAATAAGCATTTTCAACCTGAAATAGGATTATTCTATAAAGTTCGCCCACAGTACTCTACCAAATTACTCATTATCAACAATGGGAATATTTCCCTTGAATTTGAAAGTCAATGCTAACAATGCTCATTTAGGCCCAATGTTATTAATATTATAAAAATATAGCCATTTAAATGCCTAAAAAACTCCCCGTCTACGGCTGTTATGAAAATGTACAAATTAACATTAAGCACATTTTCCTTTGATAAAAGTTACATTTGTGATAAAATAGTTTCTATTCATTTAAACATTTGTATTAAAATATCACTTAACACTCTCTGGAAATCCTAAATGTGTACACGCACTATAACCGCACTAACCATCACAGCGTGCGACCCGCACGACGTGCGACGCACCTACAAAGCACATGCTGCCGCATATGTCTGATCCCCTGCGTTCACGCCGTGCGAGAAAATCGGCACGCGTGCGTCGCACAGTGCGCGCATTTTGCTATCTGGGGCATTCTCATAAAAACTTTTGCTCATTTAATTTCTTTTTTTTCTCGCGCGTGGGTTTTCAAAATTATTAAAAAATTTATCATTTAGATGTATCAAAAACGACTTAGATACATTTTTTCTCCCCTTTTCAGATAGTTGGAAAAATATTTCTGATTGTATGCTTTATTAGAAAGATACGGAAATATAGGTTGAAGTAAAGCACTTTCCTTCTTCATTTTAAATCAAATACATAGAAATACCAGAAACAAGCGTGGAGCGCGAGGTTCACATAATTTTCAAAAAAAAATATCGAGCGCGAAGCACGAGTGTCTTGATGAGAATGTGTTCCTTAAGTTCGACGGAACTTTAAGTAAATTAGTTCTTCTTTTTATGTAAAACTGACATAATTAAACCAAAAGCAGGTCATAACAATAGCGAGCACATAACATTAATAGTGAAAAAATCGGCCCGTGTAGTGGACACATTCTCATCAAAACTTTGATTATTTCATTTTTTTTTCTTCTTGCGTGTGGGTTTTCGAAACATTTAATTTTTTTCATGTCCTCAATACTATTTGTAACGAGTGAAACAATAAAATAACCATCATTATTGCTCATGGTACTTGAAAATTCCTATTTTTACATTCTCATCCAGAGAAGGTGGTAGATTTGTGTGAAATTTGATCCCCCCGGTTTTTGTTGAATGTCCACGTTTTGAGACCCCCTAAACCCAAAAAACAGGGTTTTACGAATGTGTCTGTCTGTCTGTATGTATGTATGTATGTCTGGCTGTGAGCACGATAACTTTCGAAAGAATTGGCCTATTAGATTGGCCTTTTATTCTCTTTTAGTCTCGCAAACGAAATGTCAAGTTCGTGAGCCAGCCATTTTCAATGAAAATTCCAAAAGTGAGCGAAGTTTAAATATTTTTTAGGCCATTTTTTTCACAATTTGGAAACTATATATGCGTCTATTTATATTAATCAAAAATTCAAACAATTTATTCCCATGACATTATTCGATAAAATGGAAATTTTCAGACTTACAGCATTTTCAAAATCCAAAAGAGGAAACGAAAATTAACAGTTTCAGCCAAACAACGCACTACACAAAAGAATTAAGGGCGATAAAAGTGTTTCTTTTTGCACGCCCTAAAGGATTTTCATAACGACTTTCTGAATTTTCTTGAAAAATCGAAAATTCCCATTTTTATTGCACAAAGAGTATTGAAAAATCAAAAATTCAATTCCACGGTCAAACTGTGCAAGATACGACAAATAATAATTGAACAGAAACTGTGCACTTCCAAAAGATCTACAAATTTGTTATTGGTCACTTTTAGATAGGAAGTGTAGTTTCTGTTTTATTCGCAAAAAATAACATTAATAGTGAAAAAATCGGCCCGTGTAGTGGAAAAATTCTCATCAAAACTTTGATTATTTCATTTTCTTTTCATCTTGCGTGTGGTTTTTCAAAACATTTAATTTTTTCCATGTCCTTAATACTATTTGTAACGATTTAAACAATGAAATAACCATCATTAATGCTCATGGTACTTGAATATTCCACGTTTCGAGACCCCCTGAAACCAAAAATCAGGTTTTTACGAATGTGTCTGTCTGGCTTTATGTATGTACGCATGTATGTCTGTCTGTGAGCACGATAACTTTCCAAAGAATTGACCTATTAGATTGGCCTCTGGTATACGAAGAAAAAGGTTTGTAAAGTAAATGGCAGTATGCCCAGAGGCAAACCGCGGAAAGAATGGGTACAATGGCGCAAAGAAAACCCCGAGAAAAGTAACTTCCTTACCCACTCCCTGCTTTGCTAAATAGTAGAATACATTACCACAACGATGCTGTCGACGACAATTAATTTCTTTTAATTTTTGCATGAAAAATATAATTTGTTTCGAAAAAATCGAGCTGTACCGAGAGTCTCTATATTCTTTAGAGTCTATATACAAAAAGTCAGAAAAAACGGCTTCACCGTTTGTCCTGAATCCCATTTTTTCGATTTACACTCGATTTCTAGGGCCCTTAAGGTTGTGGCTAGTTAGTTAGTTTTAAAACAGGCGGGGAGCTCATGGAGAGCTCCCCTCCGATGGTTGTGGCTAAGTGGTATAAGTATAGGGTGAAGTGGTATAATATTGGGGCAAAAAGCTCTATGGCTATGCCAATGCCATGTTATATAGCTGTGACTTTGGATACGTCACTGAGGGGAAAAGGGCCAGAGATGGAAAGGCGTAGTTAAGGTATTGTTGGATAGTATTGTGTTGTTCGATAGCGTATTAACAACACTTTCTTATAGAAAAAACATTAGAAAGTAAACCTGAATGTTGCCTGATTTTTCTTAAGCCTGGAAGACGTTTAAATACTCAACAGGCCCCAAATGACTCATCTTTGCAGACGAAAGGTGCGAAAAACAGCGATACAGACGAAGGGGTAAATATACCCATGCCTAGCTGTGCCTGAGAGCCGCATTGAGGATATTATAACAGTGAAGGAGGCTCTCCGAAGCAGATATAAGCGTTTCCTTCAACAGATATGGTCTTCCAGCATGAGCTTATAGCCTTCGACATCGCCACGCATAAGATCATGCATATCACGAAGGAATAGTAAGGAGTGTTATCACCCTATGTGTTTTGAGAGCAGAGGTGGGATCAGCGACGTCCAAGAATTCGTTAAGGCCATGTGACGAGTGGGTCACGTGACCAAGCTAGTCCTCAAGTTTTCATTGCAAACTTACGTCCAAAAGAAATAAGATTTGCGATTGAACAGACATTTTTTAGTTTGGAAAGGAATATAAATTTCTCAACATGCTAGATCGACATAACAGTTATTTTTATCTGATTTAAAGATGATTTTAAAATAGATGCAGCGTTGGGCAAGTTACTTAAAAAAGGAAAAAATTACAGCTGCTGTTAGTTCGTGTAAATAGAAATAGTAACTTGATATATTTCCGCTGATTCAAGCAACTTGAAGTTCCTGCAAAGTTCCCTTTTGTATATACGGAAACTTGCATCATTTTCCACTACACCCATAAAATATTTAATAGTCTTCAATTGCAAATGCTCAAAATTGAAGAATTTTGAATTGCAAATGATTAGATATTCTCGAAAATGTAAAAAGAGAAGGAATTCCTGAAATACTGTGGAGGTCCTGATTTATTCTGAGTAAATTAATTGGAAAAATATTCGAACATTATTATAAAATTCAATGAAAACCATTAAATGAATCCCTGGAACCTGTGAAAAAGTCCTAAAAATGCCATGATTTTTATAAGAGAAAAAGCTTTGAAACTTCCTATAATTAAGAACGTTAAACACCGTAAGGCTTCTGGTGTAGACAGTATTAGCGCTCAAATGCTTAAATACGGTGGCGTGTACATACCTCGCAGGTTCACAGTGGGGCGAAATGAACAAACGATGTTCAAAATACCCTGTAGGTCACAATTCTTTATCTGTGTGAAAATTTTTCTCAGTGGCGTCAGGCCTCAGGTTTGATGCACAAGGGTCGGTGGAAGAAAAAAAATGTGTTGATATTCCAAGTTATTTGTTATAAACAAATATTTGAAACAAATAGCCAGTATGATGGATTATGTTAACTTCATCAACAAATAATATAAATAAATGCATGATTGGAACAGTTTTACGCAGAAACAAACCGAATTTTCTTCTGATTGTCTTAGAATCTCATTGCCTGTGATGCACGTTGATGTATTTTCATCATCTGATATAATTTGTTGAATTTACCGATATTTATTATAAACAAATGTATGAGTTGAACAGTTTCATACAGAAACAAACCAAATTTTCTTCCGATTGTCTTCGAATCTCATTGCCCATGATGCACATTAATGTATTTTTGCCATCCGATATCATTTTTGAACTTTATCAACAAACAATATAAACAAATGCATGATTTGAACAGTTGCAGGCAGAAACAAACCGAAGTTTCTTCCGGTTGTCATCAAATCTTATTGCCTGTGATGCACATTGATGTATTTTTGTCATATGATATCATTTGTTAAATTTATCAACAATTATTATAAATAAATGCATGATTTGAACAGTTTTAGGCAGAAACGAAACCGAATGTACCAAATGTACACTGTAATCTCCAGATCATGAATTTGTTGATTCATATTTATATTATTCGGTGATGAAGTTAACGAATTATATCAGGTAACGAAAATAAGTCAATGAGCATCGCAGGCAATATGACTTGCAGACAATCAGAAGAAATGCCGGTTCGTTTCTGCCTAAAACTGTTCAAATCATGCATGCAATAATTACAAAGGTATCAGATTATTGAGTACTGTAAGTAAAATATACTGACAAATTCTTATTCGTAGGGTAATAAAAATTACAGAAGAAAAGATATGGGAAGTCCAAAGTGGATTTATGCCAGGAAGATCATGTACAGATCAGATTTTCAGATATATATATATATATATATATTTATTTATTTATTTATTTATTCGGTTTCGGTTTTGATTCCTTTGGGATAGAACGACAGGGCCTATGACGAAGCCACCGAATGCGTCCTCGGGTTGCGGATAGAGGGTCCCTCTATCAAGGGTTTCTGCTGGATATGGTTACAATAATTAATAAGCAGTCGCGGACAATTGTCCAGGGATGGTCCTGAAGCGAAGGCGTAACAACCGTGTTGAAAGCCTGGGTGAGGTGTCTTAAAAGGTGACTCTAGGATACCGGGCGATCTCTCAGAGTATGCAGCCTCATCTTTGCACGCGGGGCTCTACAAGGATGTACAAACCCTTCCCCTAGCTGCTCGTGGGAACAACAATGACACCACCAGAACACCAAAAAGTTGTGAATGCGTTTCAAAACGATCGAACGCGCTCAGCACCCGACAATGGGTCGGCGAAAAATGCCGATCATCCTAGAGTTCGGGGTGCTGAAAATAATTTAGATGGAAATACGACAAACGAACCGGCAAAACGCCCACTTTGATTGGACGAATGAACTCAAGGATGACTTGCTAGACTGCTAAGATGCATCAACATGCAAGTTCCTCCTAAGCCCCAAGATCTGGCTGAAATGAATGCCTCCTTCCGTGGAGAAATTTCGCAAGACTCTGACCTCTGGACCACCAATTGCTCAGTTTATGGTGCTGCGAGAGCTTTGGCTGATTCAAATCAAAGGCTCAAACCGACGATGTATCAAAAGACCAAAAGACGCTTGAATCAACTGGACAAGAATATTGGATAGGCAAGACAGAATGCGTCCCGTGTTCAATGTGTGATTCACTACATAACATCTGGTAGACCTTTCACGGAAAGGGTTTGAAAGTTCGCCCAAGAACTAAGGATCTTGAATCACACGCTGAACAATTCAAAGCTGCTGACAATCAAGCAGCATATTGTTAAAAAAATCGACTGTTATCTGAAGCAAGGAGGAGTATACAGTAGAGGGAGAGATAGATCAGGGAGAATCAAAAGTTTCTCGCTGACCCATCTCGCCTCTTCAGTGATCACCCTGTTTCTGTCAAATATTCACCCAAGCCCAACGAGGTAGAGACTTTTTGGAGAGAGGTATACAAGATCTCGAAAACACTTCAGTTGAAAGAAGATACTGACAATATCATCCGCTCCGAGAAATTTTGCGACAACCTCATAAAAGCTGAGGAGGAATGTCCATCAATCACTGCCGAAGAGGTGAAAAAAGCACTTGGAGGCACGAAGAACTTTTCCGGTGCTGGACCAGATTGTATCAAGAACTTCTGGTGGAAGAAGTTTACTTCTACACACAAAGAATTCTACAACTTTATTCAAAATTCAACAATTTTGCCAAAAATTAATAAAATTTGATAATTCAGCAGATTCCCATAAAAGTCAGTACGGGCCGGGTTTTCGGAACGCAGAACATGGGGTAAAAATTCGAAAATTCAAAACTTTTACACAAATAAAGTTCTTGTTATTAAGTTTGTAGATTTCCATGAAAGTCAGTGCGAGGAAGGTTTTCGAAGCACATGACACAAATTTAGGGTCAAAATAAAAAAATTCCACAATTTTACTCAATATTCAACAATTTTAGCAGAAATTAAGTTTGCTTGATAAATTTGTAGATTTATGGTGAAATTTCTGAGTTTTTAGTGAAATTGGGGAATTTTTAAACTCGACCCTAATCCAACTTTGTGTTCTGCGCTCCGAAAATCCCCCAAGCGCTAGCTTTCACCCTTTAAAAATGCCGACGTCGTAAACTACGTCGGATACTACGTCGGAAATAACGTCAGAAACTACACCACAAACTACACCCGATTTCGGATGTAGTTTGCCAAGTAGTTTTTGACGGAGTTTTTCACGTCGTATCCGGCGAACTTAACGACATCGGGACTTTCAATAGTGATGGTTTATCCTACGAAAAAAATGTGCAAAAAACAAACAGTTTTATTTTTGCTCAGAGATGCTTAAAATAATTTTATAATTTTTTGTGCTGATAAATAATGACCTTGTTAAGCGAATTGTTTAAACAAATACTGACAAGAATTTCACACAAAAAAAACCGACATTCGTCATCGAAGGACTGTTTGTGGGCTTTCAAACTTTTTCCTTTTATACCTATATTGCTATTTTATCAAATGTTAATCCTGAAGAAGCCATTAGAAGCCTTATTGAAGAAACTGTTTTGAATTTTTCATCTCATATCTATCATATATTTTTCACCTGTTGTATGCAGAATATCTTAGAAACCTCGCAACCCATGAGATAAATTTTTAAGTCAGATGATAAGCCGACAAAAAGAAACATTAATTAACAACACCAGAGTTGATTACTCAAATCATATGTTGAATTTTCAACGAAATGAAATAGTTGCATTTTTAACTAAGAAAATGAAAATAATTGCATTTTTCAAGTGTTTTCTATTAATTCAGTTCGCATTCAAGAAAAGTTCTCGAACTTCATTAGAATTTATCACCGGGAGAACGTACCAACCGTAATTTTGTAAAGTTATTTCACCCCCCCCCCTTAACTTCTAAAAACAGCCTTAGTAACCGACTTCCCGTTAAATTATTAACGTACATCATAGATGGCCCCCTCAATTGACGATATAAATGGCTCGGTCTGTGGGCATCGCCGTGACCCGAGGACGCGTTCGGTGGCTTTGTCATAGGCCCTTCAGTTCTATTCGAAAGGAATAGAAACCAAAACCGAATGGTCCTTCGATATATATATATATTCGGCTTCGGTTTTGATTCGTTTGGAATAGAACTGAAGGGCCTATGACAAAGCCACCGAACGCATCCTCGGGTTGCGGATAGATTGTCCCTGTACCAAGAGTTTCTGCTGAATATGGTTACAATAATTAATAAGCAGACGCGAACAATTGTCCAGGGATTGTCCCGAAGGAATAACCCCTAAGCGGAACAGTAGCTACCGTGCCGAAAGCTGAATGACACCTAGGTTAGGTGTCTTAAACGGTGACTCTGAGACACCGGGCGACTTCTCAGAGTATGCAGCCTTATCATTGCACGCGGGGCTCTAAAAGTATGGACAAAGCCTTTCCCTGGCAGCTCGTGGGAACAACAATGACACCACCAAATCACCATAAAGTTGTAGATGTGGTTCAAAACGATCGAACGCGCAGAGTACCCGATAATATGACTTGCTAGACTGCTACGATGCCAGCATTGTCCCTGTTCATCGAGGCTGTATGGCGCGTATGCATACTCTGTGGTGCCAAAGCAGCTGGAGCTTCAGCACGCTTCGATTGAATTCTTGCAAAATCAACGTGCCTACCTCTCAAAAAATGGATATGTACGAGAATCGCTTCCCCAACCGCTGCTTCATCAAGCTGGAGCCGAAGATGAGAAAGCGACAATAATACCAGCCGCGAACAGCAGGCACCTTTTGAGAGATGATCACGATTTCAGGAAAAGAAGGAACATTAGCATGCAAGTTTCTCCTAAGCCCCAAGTTCTGGCTGAAATCGATGCCTCCCTGCTGCTCGACCAGATTGTATCAAGTACTTCCGGTGAAAGCAGTTTACTTCTACGCACCCACATTTGGCCCGCATATTCACCTCATATTTAAAGTCAGAGACGCCCATTTCGCAGTGGCTGGTGTAAGGACGCACTATACTACTAGCAGAAAAAGGCAGCTTGTCCCACCCAGAAAATTACAGGCCAATAACTTGTTTGAACACACTGTATAAGATCTTTACAGCTGACCTAAACAACAGGATTGTTCGGCGAATTGAGCCTGTAGGGCGTGAGATGTACGAACAACGTCGCTCGAAAAAAGGTGTAACAGGCTGGATGTTACCACACGTAAGATGATGCATATGCATAAAAGCTTGCATATCAATTCGTCAGTTCCGCGATTATACATTTCACGACGTCAAGGTGGACGCGGACTTCTGAATCTCCAGTGTCTTCATAACCGAATTGTTTTGAGTACAGCTTACATCGTTGCTAAAGAAAAATCGAAGGTTCGAGTGGGGGGAAGACCAAGAAAAGGCCTTCCAAGAATTGAAATCCGCATTAATCTCCGCTCCCACGTTATCTAAACCAGATTTCAGTTTGCCGTTTTGTTTACAAACGGACGCAAGTAGTACGGGTATGGGAGCCGTCCTCACTCAAATCCAAGATGGCGTGGAACACATCATAGCCTTTGCTAGTCGATCCATGCGAGGCGCCGAGAAAAACTACACCGTGACGGAGCAAGAATGCTTAGCAGTGGTATGGGCGGTCGAAAATTTTAGACTTTATTTGGAGGGCTATCAATTTGTAGTGATCACAGATCATAGTAGTCTCCCATGGCTCTATCACTTGAGAAATCCTACTGAGAGATTAGGTAGATGGGCCTTCAAACTGTTACAATACGATTTCGAGATTAAACACACAACAGGTGCCTTTCACCACGTACCAGACGCGCTGTCGCGCATGTTTGAGCCGGACTCTGAGGTGGTATGTGCCATTTGCGAGACTGATGATCTGTGGTATACCCGAAGAACCTAACTAGTCCAAGAAATGCCATATCAATTTCCGGATTGGGAATTAGAAAACAATCGACGATAATGCCAGCGCCCTGACCACCTAACTGACCCATTACTGCCTGATTTGGAGGCCTGCAAACTGGTCTTACTTTTGGAGCTTCGCAATAGGGCTATTAGTGAGTCAAACGATACCACGACTTCTGGACATTTCGGTGTTGATACGACCTTCCAACGTCTCTCGTTGCTCTACTATTGGCCCGGAATGCTAAATGACGTTGCAAAATACGTAAGAGCATGCAAGATTTGCCAAAAGATGAAGGCGGACCAGGCAGGTCCGGTAGGTCTAATGGGTAAGCGGGTAATCGAACAACCTTGGTTGGTGGTAGCAGCGGACATGATGGGTCCGTTCCCACCCAGTCACTCTGGTTATCAATATGTCTTGGTCTTCCAAGAGATGTTTACCAAGTGGATCAGGGTCCTAACACTAAGAAAAGAAAATGCCGTTAATGCCCAAAAGTCATTCGAGGAAAAAGTCATATTTAGATGGGGAATCCCCGAGGTCCTGTTCACTGATAATGGCCACGAGTTTGTGAACAAGTTAATTTCAAAGACCGCAGCGCAACTGGGAATTAGGCACTCGACTACCCCATCGTATCATGCGCAAGCTATTCCGGTAGAGCGGGTAAATCGAGTGTTAAAGACCATGATATCATCCTTTGTAGAAGGCGCTCATCGGAGTTGGGATAAACACCTCCCTGATTTCCGCTTCGCGTACAACACGGCCGTACATAGTTCCACTCGGGTGTCGCAGTAAGTTGGATGAGAACGTTGACAGATTTTGATTTTTTCGAGTAACTTGCACTTTAATATTTCTTTTTCATTCGTGTGGACGTACATGGGTTTCGGATTATTAAAAAAATGAACTGTTCCTTCGAAACAGGTATAACAAATTGATTTTATGTTACTTTAGTATTGGGATTAAATGCTGGATTTTATATTCGTCCATTTCGAATAGTGGTATGTTAATTGAGTACAATAATTTCTTGTTATTCAAACCAATGCTTATTTCAGATATGTCAATAATTTGTTGATAATTCACTTCTTTGAGTTTCAAAGCATACTTTACGTTAAATTTATCCTCAAAATTTTTGACGGATTCAATGAGCAATGTTGGTGTTAAAATTTGCGAATGTACTATACCATGTTTACCGTCGTTAATTAAATTTATTAACAGTGTAATATATTCGTTTAACTCATCCATTAGCAGAGTCATGACTATTATTAGATTTGAAATAAACAAATTTTTTGTGTTATCGTTTATTCGAGTGATCATTTGATTGAGCCACTCGGAGGTTTTTCGGTTATGTACAAAGAGTGATTCACCATCATAAGAGCTATAATTTGAAATCATTCTTATTACCTGCGTTTGGTTTCGAAGACTGGAAGCTAACTGTTTGTTTTCTAAGTAAAGTTTGTCTAATTCACGATCAACATACGTCAAATCTGATTCTGTCAAAGTCCCGAACAGTGTCTTAGATATACTACCTATTGCACTAATCAATCCTCTTTTTTTATTGTGTGTTCCCCCTAACAGCTTGTATAAAAGGCCACGCTGAATACCTAGTCGTTTCATCGTACCGTTGATGAGGCTCAACTCAAAATGTTCAGTGTAGTTTAAACACATAATAACACCGGCACACAAAAAAAAACAATTTTCTGTTCTACAGATTCGTCACGTATATTCGCATGTATTTTCACCCGCTGAGCATGAATCCGTGGTCCGTTTGACTCCAGCACATTTGTTCAAGGGCACTTGAAGGACAAATGGACAGAAAAGTCATTTATGTGAAGATAACTACTATAATTTATGTTTTTTGGGTCGCTCAATCAGAATCCGGGATCCATGGGAACTTATCGAGTTAAGGTCAAGGTCAGTTCAGGGTCAATTTCGTTCATTCCACCAAAAAAAAATTTCTGACTGCAGATTCTGAAAGAACGGAAAATTGTACGTCCATATATGTATGTTTTTATTTTTTTATGACGACCTCTAAGGTCATTTTAAGGTCATTTAATTTAAATATATAGATGATTTATATGGGTAAATGGGCTACATGGGACTAGACTACCATACTAATATATTGACGTGCAGGAAGCTAGAGTAGTATGCCAGGACAGAAAAGTTTGGCGACAAATAGTTTATAAAAAGAATGTGAGTCGAGTGAATGAAGCCTGAAACAAAGACCTTGGATACTAATGGGCCCAAGTGGAGAGCCAAACATAACAATTTTGTAAGGATCTCCACGTGGGTTGATCACTAGAGAGATTGATCAGCAGCCTGGGTCTGAGCAGTGTTGCGGAACGAACGTGTTATTTAAATAAGTAACACGAGAATCCTAGATCAATCTAAAATATCTATACCTTATACCTATATACCTATCTACCCTTCACCTATATACCCATCCACACATCTCTACTTTCCAACCAAGCATTTCACGCCTGCCCCGAAAGGGAAACGGCTTAATGATATAATAATAATAACCTCCACTTTCTCGATCACCCCTCCGCTAATATCCTCCTCTCTCCATATACACCTCTTCACTTCTATCCCTCTCAGTGCTCACCCTCGTCTCTAGCTTGCACATGAATAGCCTTATGCCCTACTCAAGTCGCAGGCGTAAGGGGCTTTATCAGCATTATAAAATGGATGGGCAGTTTCCGGCCACACGGTTGAATATTTTTGTCTGATTTTTTGCATACCTCATCTACATATGGGTCTCTTTTGCTGCTAAGTCTTGATTTTTTGAAAAAATGTTTATATTTGAAGTTATAAACAAAAAGAAAAGAACAATAGAAAAAAAATACAGTGAATCTCAGTACTAGCTCAGTCTGTATTTTCGAGATCTAGCCAATCGACCTTCCTCAAATTTAGCAGGCAGACTCCCCGGAGCGCGAGTAGAGACTCGGGAGCGTGTCGAATTACCCGAAACGAATAACCCTTTCATTGTTATGAGATGCAGGTCGGTTCAAAAAACTCAAATTATGAAAGCATCGCGTGATTCATTTTTAATTAGCAGAAATACTTTATTCATATAATTTCAAGAAAGTTAAAAAAATATTCAAGAAAATCGGATAATATTTGCAGTAATAATAGAATTGTTAAATTGCACACGCTAGTATGGTAAGATGTACCGCAGTATGGGAGGAAATGCATTTTTTCCGTTCAAAAGGTCTGAAGCCTTCGATTTTGCCCCAATCCGCAATTATTTTTTTCAAATTGAAGGGCGCTAAATTTCCAAGAGCACCTTAGTCAGAGATTCTTGCATTTTCATTTTTTTTATTAATTATATGTTTACTTGAAGCATGAGAAAATCGAGATTTTTCACAAAATCATTATTGACTCTTCAATAGCGGTTTGCATCTACTGAAAATCATCTTAAATCGATGCAAGAGTACTCCCAGAATGCAAATAATTTAGAATGCGTCCCGTGTTCAATGTGTGATTGACTACATAACATCTGGTAGACCATTCACGGAAAGGGTTCGAAAGTTCACCCAAGAACTGAGGATTTTGAATCACACACTAAGCAAGTCCAAGCTGCTGACAAACAAGCCGCATATTGTTGACAAAATACGGCTGTTATCTGACTTAAGGAGAATACAGGAGAGAGAGAAATGGATCAGGGAGAATGACAGTTTCTCGCTGACCCATCTCGCTTCTTCAGTGAACACCCTGTTTCTGTCAAAAATCCACCAAAGCCCACTGAGGTAGAGACTTTTTGAAGAGAAGTATATAAGATCCCAAAAACAATATATAAGACAATATATAATAATATATAATAAGACAATATCATCCGCTTCAAGGAATTTTGCGACAACCTCATAAAATCTGAGGAGGAATCTCCATCAATCACTGCCAAAGAGGTGAAAAAAGCACTTAGAGTACGAATGCAACTTGTCCAACCCAGAGAATTCAAGGCCATGCTATGTGTTAAATAAATCTCATTTCTTAAAATTAACACATGTGTATTTCTTCACTCCACCCACCTGCAACCATATAAGTTATTTTAAATACTACAGGAGGCCCAAAACATTTAGTCAGCATTATTAAATTAGACTGATTTAAGACTGAAATGTAATATATGTACGAAGAAATAATTTGGAAAGTTCTTATAGCTGATGATAGCATTTCCACTTGCAAAACTTTAAACTTATATTGAATTTTAGAGATGAAAGTGATATCTAGTGATTTTACTTACTTTTATTTTTGATTAATAACCAGACATGAATTTCCTAATATTATTCAAATAACTGAACAGCTGCTGAAAACAAATCTGTTAATTTGGTAAATACCCTTTAGCTAGTAATGCTAGGAAGGCATCCAGTACAAGCAGCCGCTAGGTTTCGCGTCAACAATGTTTTTAAAATTTTTCTGATCTGTATTTTACATATGACATTCGACACTGGAAGTGTTTAGTGTTATTATTGAATAATACTAATATTTTGATTGGCTGATGTTAATACTTCAGATTTAGCTTAATCCTTTCAAATCTTGAATAAACATGTGTAATATTTGATTAAAAACTTCCTTAGTTAGTTTAAAGACACTAATAAAATGGAAAGAATATCATATCAAGTAATCAAATGAGCTTGTCTGTTAATCAATATTATATGTATATAATTAAAACTAAAGGTTAACAACCAGTGAAGGGTCCCACTGGGAGCAACTGCCATCTAAAAAATGACATCGGCTCCCAGTAGGACCGCGGTAAATCCCATTAATGGCCACGTCTCACAACCGTGAGATGAATCAAACTTTAGTATTTTAAATTTTGTTTGTTTCCCAAATTCTGGGAGAAACGACTTTCCTCTACTCAAGCACGATGTGATTAGTGATATAGGTAATATAGGGATATCTGAACACGGGTTTTCATGTTTTAGTTACTATAAATATATATGGCCAAGAGAGGTAGACAGCAGATAAAAATATTAAAACATTACACATCGAAATATATTGGATATGAAATATTGTAATCGAATTGTATCACTAATCAAGATGTAAGGCTTCCCAGAGTGGTCCCAGCAAACACGTTCTGTAAATATTACATAATAAAATGGTCACATTTATACATAAAATTTCTACAATCGTGTGCCATAACAATTACAGAACATAAAGGTCACGCTGTTCTGTAACGCTGTTACTGTAAGCATATATATCAGTTCTGGAATTGTGTAATGTAACTCACATAGAATCAGAGTGATAGAACTGTTACGTCACTAGAATGTCACAGTGTCACACGTGTTACAGAAACGGAACATAAAGGTCACACTGTTCTATAACCCTGTTACTATAAGGATACGTAACAGTTCTGGAATTCTGTAATGTAACTTATACAGGGTGTCCCAGAACTAAGTGTCCGGACTTATATGGCTGTATAAAAAAAACGAAACTTCCTTCGACAGAAATGTATTGAAGTTCTAGTTTTTGAGTTATCAAATGATTAATTTGGACCAATCAGGAGCGCCGCATAGAAAGTCGTACGTGCGTAAGAGGGAGGCTAACGCTGTGTTATAGTGACCGCTGTCTCTCTACTCGGTATCCTCACAGAGGCAGCGCACATTAAAACAGCGTTGGTCTCCCTCTCGCGCAAGTACGAGTTTCTATGCGGCGCTCCTGATTAGTCCAGCTTAATCATTTCATAACTCAAAAACGAAAACTTCATAACATGTTTGCCAAATGAAGTTGCGGTTTATTTTTTATTTTTTGTACAGCCATATAAGTCCGGACACTTAGTTTTGCGACACCCTATATATTACAGAATGATAGAACTTTTATGCCAGTAGAATGTCACACGTGTTCCAGGAACAGAACATAAAGGTCACACTTTTCTGTAACACTGTTACTATAAGGATACCTAACAGTTCTGGAATTCTGTAATGTAATTGTGATATAACAGAGTGATAGAACTGTTATGTCACTAGAATTTCACACGTGTTACAGAAATGGAACATAAAGGGCACACTGCTCTGTAACGATCTTAAGACCAGCCGAGAAGAACATACTTTATTTTATAAAATTTCATTTTTAAATTTACACATTGCAATTTTTTAAACCCGCCTTCTCATAATATATCTAAAGTAGGGAAGCGTCCCTGCTACCGTGCCATTTGCACCTGTGAAATAATCCCTAGATTTATGATTTCGTGTCTGAAGCCGATGCTTCCTATAGAATAGAGGATTAGTCCTGATAGTTGCCAAATATTGAGTAAAATAATAATGTGCATTCAAATCAATGATTAGAATATAAGGATTGAAAATCTTGGTTGTCCATTTAATATTCTTTTTGAATATCGCTGAATAATAGACTCGGAATCATATGTTCGTCATCTAGTCGACATAGCGATCACTCTATTTTAATTTCTTTTTGTAAATGGAGAGCAAAGATACCCAATTTTGAGCAAAGCTCCTATTGAAATAATCGTCTAATAGAATACGAATTGAATATCGCTGAATTAAGATTGATTTTCCAAATATGTGTGTCTTATGTATAAAGTACGGTTACCGGAATAATTTGATTATGAGATTATAAAATTATAAGCGAAGAAGTTCAAGGTTGCTGAGCCGTTGCTCAAATACTAAATACAATTAATAGAAATTAGCAGATTGACACTCTTAGAAGAGTTTATTCTTACGCGAATGAAAGAAAGACTAATAGAATAGAAGTTAGGGGTAAATGTAAAATATAGCTAGGTCAGGTTTTATGAATAAATTCTATGTTACATGAAGAATCTCACTTTTTTCACATGATAACCCCATCCTTATTTTGAATTTATTTAAATTAAGTAATTATCATTAACAATAATCATAAATAATTAACGACCAAAAAGTTGGCAGTTACAATATATAACTTGTTGTCAAATTTTCACTTAGGGTGAGGTTAATGAAACTTCCAAAAATAATTGTTTAAACAAATTATTATTATTTATAACTATCTTCTCCTAGATAATTGCTAGAATCTCGCGGTTTTTCCTTGAATTTTTAATATTGCTTTGGCTTTTTAGTTATGAAGAAATAATAAATAAGCAATAGAGGGAATAATTTTTTTTTAAATATTTGTTTTTTTTTAGTATACATTTCAGAAATAATACAGATATATGAAATATTTTTCAAATTTTCTACATGGATCATATTATAGGGTGAGGAGGAGCAGCGCCGTCCAGTTAACAGCCATGATTTTTTTAAAGTTAATAAGTTATAGAATTGATCAATTTTTTTCATTTCAAGTCCTACATTATTGTATATCATATTTCTATAAGTATTGGTTAAATGAATGAAACAATGATTCAATAATTTAATTATTTCTAAGAAGCTGTATTCCGTCGGCTTTGCCCCACGCCGGAGGGCAAAGCCGACCGCAGCTTTTTATAAAAATCAAAACATTTGAAGATGGGAAAACATGATGGTTCGCGTCTGAATTCAGGACGTGACATCTATAAAGGATACTCTCCGATGCAGATACAAACGTCTCATCCGACGGATTTGGTCTTCCCAGCTGTCGGCGCGGAACAAAGTATTTGCGACGAACATACTTGCCGTCCCGGTACTACTCTATTCATTTGAAGTGGTTCCATGGACGAAGGTCAATCTCAGAGCCCTCGACATTGGGTGCCGAAAAGTTATGCACATGAACGAAAGCATTCATCTTAAATTTTCTGTTCCGCGACTTTGCATCTCACGCCGTCAAGGTTGTCGCGGAATACAAAATCTTGAATGTATTTACAACAGGACTAATCTGATACAGCACATATAATCGCAAATGGACAAGACCCTCTTTTTAAAATGGCCAGGAAACACGAAGAAGTGGGCAAAGAAGCGTTTCTGTATAAAGCAGCGGAGGAGGCTGCTGAAAAACTCGGCCTTGACTTGAATATCAGGGATGAGCCAAATGCATCGAATCTTATTCATCTCAAGTACTCAGTCCTAAAAGCCGGACACGCAGGGCTTCATTTTGGCATATCAAGACTGTGTCATTTCCACTCTAGCATACCGTCGCCACATTTCGAGCCCAGACATTCCCGGGGAATTCCCTTCCCAAGGGGAAGGGAAAGAAAGAGAGGTATAAAGACCTCATAAGGGAGTTGCGACGGTTACACCTGGAATATTCTGTTAGGCTAATCGTCCTGATCATCGGTGCTACTGGAAGTGCCAAGGTTTCACTGGTTAATAGCCTGAAAAGCATCCCTGCGTGTCAAGAAAATGCTGACACACTTGCAGGGAAAATGCAGAAGGCGGTCGTCCGTGGGTCGCTCCGTGTCCTCAGGGTACACAAGACTTTTGCCGGATCACCGCACTAAATTCGTCGTAGACTCTCAACCCTTCTCACGGTTGTGAGACGTGGTTACAGCTGAAATTTTACCGTGATTTCGCTAGGAGCGGGTGCAATTTTTAAGATTAGCACCTGATCCCAGCGAAATCCTGCGGTTGTCCTTATGACAGAACTTTTATATATAATTAAAAACTGAAGGTTAACAATCATCACAGGGTCCCACTGGGAGCAACTGCCATAAAAAAAATGACACCGGCTCCCAGTAGGACCGCGGTAAATCACATTCATGGCCACGTCTCGACCAAAGGATGACAGCTTTCTGCTTTCTGCATCCATCTCACAATTGCCGTGGCATATTTTTGGCACGCGGGTATAGCCTAAAGTTACGAACCAGTGATAGCTTCGCAACTCCGAGAGCACCTATCACAAGGACAATTACTCGTACCGAATATTTTGGGTACAGTCGTTGCAGCTCTCTGCCATGAATGGGATTTACCGCGGTCCTACTGGGAGCCGATGTCATTTTTTAGATGACAGTTACTCCCAGTGGGACCCCGCGGTGGTTGTTAACCTTTATTTTTTAATTATGTATGGCTGAAATAGATGCCTCCCTTCGTGGAGAAATCACGCAAGACTCCGACCTCTGGACCATCAATTGCTCAGTTTATGGTGCTGCGAGAGCTTTGGCTGACTGAAATCGAAGGCTCAAACCGACGATGTATCAAAAGGCCAAAAGACGCTTGCATCAACTGAACAAGAACATTGAATGGGTAAGGCAGAAGGCGTCCCGTGTTCAATGTGTGATTGACTACATAACATCTGGTAGACCATTGACGGAGAGGGTTCGAAAGTTCGCCCAAGATCTGAGGATCTTGAATCACAGACTGAACAAGTCAAAGCTGCTGACAATCAAGCAGCATATTGTTGATAAAATACAGCTGTTACCTGACGCAAGGAGGAGAATACAAAAGAGGGAGAAATGGATCAGGGAGAATAAAAAGTTTCTCACTGACCCATCTCGCCTCTTCAGTGAACACCCTGTTTCTGTCAAAAATCCACCCAAGCCCAATGAGTTAGAGACTTTTTGGAGAGAGGTATACAAGATCCCGAAAACACTGAAGTTGAAAGAAGATACTGACAATATCATCCTCTTCCAGGAATTTGAGACAACCTGATAAAATCTGAGGAGGAATGTCCATCAATCACTGCCGAAGAGGTGAATAAAGCACTTAGAGGCACGAAGAACTTCGCCGGTGCTGGACCAGACTATATCAAGAACTTCTGGTGAAAGAAGTTTACTTCTACACACCAACATTTGGCCCGCATATTCACGTCTTATATAAAGTCGGAGACGCCCATTCCGCAGTGGCTCGTGTTGGGACGCACTATACTCCTACCGAAAAAAGGCAACTTGTCCAACCCAGAGAATTACAGGCCCATCAGCGCGCCCTGTCAATGGCCTGGATTGACTACCGCAAAGCTTTCGATTCAACCTCTCATAGACTGATCATCTGTCTGTTGGAAAGCTTAAACGTACATCCACACATAGTGAGATGTCACCACACGCAAGATCATGCATTTGCATAAAAGCTTGCATATCAATTCGGCAGTTCCGCGATTATACATTTCAGGCCGTCAAGGCGGACGCGGACTTCTGAATCTCCATTGTCTTCATAACCGAATTTTTTTGAGTACAGCTTACATCGTTGCAAATGGTTAGTGAAGAAAACAGAAAAATTGTATCAAAATTATAATTTAAGGCGAAAAATATTTTTGTATACGAAATAAAAATTTGGAATAACTATTTATTGAACAGGCATCCAATCGAGGAAGAGCGATGCTTCAGGACCCGGAGAAACATCAACATTCAGGTTTCTCTAAAGCCCACAGATCTGGCTGAACTGGATGATGAGCTTCGTGGAGATTTTTCCGAAGAACCCGACCTCTGGACTATCAAATGTGGTGTGTATAATGCAGCGAGAGCTTTGGCAGATGAAAACCGAAAAACAAAACCAACGGTTGATCATAAGACCAAAAGACGAATGCATCAACTCAGCACAAAGATAGGCTCGGCAAGGCAGTACGCTTCCCGCATTTAGTGTGTGATTGACTACATAACATCTGGTAGGGCTTTCACTCCCAAGGTTCGACAGTTCGCGCGCGAACTGCGGGTGTGTCACCACACACTCGAAAAGTCAATGCTACTCACCATCAGGCAGCATATTGCTGACAGAATACGAGTACTATCTAACGCCAGAAGAAGTCTAGAGCGGAGAGTGAGGTGGGTCAGAGAAAATCAACAGTTTTTCTCTGACCCATCTCGAATCTACCAAGACTCTCCAGTTACTGTCGTCCACCCGCCCACACCAGAGGAGGTCGAGGCATTTTGGAGAGAAGTCCACGAGGACCAGCATCCACTGAAAGAACACACAAAGAATATTAATAGCTTCGAGGAGTTATGCAGTGCCCTCATAAAACCTCGAGGTGGAATGCCCACCTATTACTACCGAGGAGGTGAAAAACGTATTAAGAGGCATGAAGACCTATTCCGCTCCAAGACCAGATGGTATTAAGACCTACTGGTGGAAGAAGTTTCCTTCGACCCACCAGCATCTGGCCGGAATTTTCACCTCATATCTAAAGTCGAAAGAGCCCATTCCGGAGTGGTTGGTTGAAGGGAGCACAGTGCTCCTGTCGAAGGCCGGCAACTTAGCTGACCCTAAAAATTACAGGCCAATAACTTTTCTAAACACACTGTATAAAATCTTTATAGCCATCCTAAATGATAGAATTGTTCGGACAATTGGACCTGTGTGACGAGAGATGTACGAACAACGCGGCTCAAAGAAAAACGTAGCAGGATGTCGGGAGAACCTGCTCATCGATAGATGTTTTTGTAAAGGCGCAGCATTCTATCAGCGTTACCTATCGATGTCCTGGATTGATTACGCAAAAGCTTTTGATTCAAGCTCCCATAGACTTATCATATGTCTGTTGGAAAGCTTGAAGGTTCATCCACATATCGTGAGGTGCATAGAGAGATTAATGCCGCTTTGGAAAACCACATTTACAATCTCATCTGGAAAACATCGTGTGATCACTAATAGTGTCACCTTTCAGAGAGGTGTGTTTCAGGGCGACAATGAAACCACCTCTAGAGTTATAGAACGAGACATATTAGTATAGTATCCAGTATGTGCGTTAAACAGCCATAACATTTTTAAGTTGAGATTATTCACACAAGTCACTTCAAAAACCCACCCCTAGATTATTTAGGAGGTCACTGGTATTATTATTTTAAAATTAAAATTTGTCTGGCTTTTTAAGTTCAAGGCGTCTTAGATAGTGTTGGTTGAATGTGCCAGGGGTAGTCTTTTTTTGGAATTGTTAATTATTATTATTATACGAATGGAAATATCTATTAGAGTCTTGGGATGTCAAATTAGGTAATATTTGCAATCTGTTAATTTGTTGTCGTTTTCAATTAAAGGCAGCTGAGATAGGGTTTGTTAATTGTGCTAGGCTGGATTTTAGGAATTGTTAAATAATATTGTGATCTTTAGAGCATTGGCAGATTAAATCGCAAACATTCTGGTGTGTGTAAAGCTTGAAAATATTTACTTGTAACTATAGATCTATTAAAATATTATATTTACCGATAGAATTAAGCATTATGGTCAAGAATAAGACCAGACTTCACATAATTCTCATCTTTTCTAATGAGAGAAAAAGCTGATTAATGTAATAATGACGAATTGTATGGACAATGTAACTGATGAATATTCTACCGCTTTGTTTGCTTATATTATCAACACTATATTTATTATACATTAAAATGAAGGCGTCAAGTTTGTTCTATTGCGTTACATACATTTCAATAAAATAGTTGCAAGGAAAAAAATTTGTTTACAAATTCAACTAATAATCATTTCGCCATGCATGTAATTTTTTGCGCTTTAGGAAACGCTGCGATTTTTACATGTAAAATTTATAAAGTGGAAAGGGATATGAAGATATTTAGTGGAATCTCATGGGATGTGTAGGTAAGTAAATTTTTTAAGTCTCATCTACTGTTTCGATATCACCTTAGCAACAGTAACACGATCATCGTAAACTTAGCCTATTATTGCGGTTTATGATAAATATTACCTTGAAGGTATATAAAACTATTTCTAATAATCAGAATCAGATAAGAGGTTAATCATTGTCAAAATATGGTGTACACATACAATAAAATTATGCCGTCGTCAGATTTAATGAAATATTTTTGTGAATCCTATTTATAGTCACAAAATGATGTAAGTTCCTCAATGTTCCTCAATGTTCCTCAATGTTCCTCAATGAAAATGTTGCAGATGAAGGTTTTGCCTATACTGATACAGAGTTCTCACATTTTCAGTGGATTAGCGATTATTTTCTATCGAGTGAAAGGTGGAAATGTACCATCATCTTGCCATAATTTCAGAATGCTCAAGAAGAAGATGGCTGAGTCAAAGGATGATAAAGTACTGAGTGACGTCATCAGTTATTTACACCCGATTGATAAGGTAGGCTTCTGATATAGCGACTGAGGCTCCATCTGTGGCTGTAGATGTGCATTATCGATGGCCCCTGTTTGACCAACCTATGGTAAAATGATAATATAAAAAGTTACTGACTTACCTGTTTTACCGACTGATGGTAACATTGATCCCTACCTTACTGACATATAGAAAAATTCTACTATAAAAATTACCTACTTACCTGGTTTACCGATGATGGTACTAAACTGTTTTACCGATCGATGGCCACTTAGCACATAACAGAACTTTATAATGTTGAATTATCAGGAATCTCCATCACCAATCTCACTGTTTTACCTACTTAGCATGGAACAGAACCTTAAATTTACCGAAATCTCTGTTTATCAAGCACTGGTACAACGCTATCACAGCAGGTATGTGCATTACCAACCTCACTGTCTTACCGACTGTCGGTAACTTAGCACGAACAGAACCCTCCCTTTGTCGGCGGCGCCATCTGTTGGTGTCGGTAACTTGCGACGGTGGCGCCATCTCTCGGATGTTGAGCTCGTACCCCCCTAGCCCTACTACTGGTCCATTGTCGAAGAAAACACAGGCAAAGCGGCAAAGCTTCACTGGACTACTCAGCTGTTGACGCAATGACCATTCTACTTGTCAGAAGTCTGAGTAAGCAGGCTTTCCTACTGTGCATCTGGTTATTATGGGGTAGCCCTTTTATATCGGAAACATCATGTCACGGCTCTTTCAGGACAAACTGCACTGATAGGAATATTATTTTCTACAATTTAAAAAAATTGTAACCCAAGTCCTAAACCAAATTTATGGGAAAAAAGTACCCCATGCATCGGGTAATACCCGGGTGCCCGGATGTCTGAAGATTAAGGTGCCCATGTACCCCAGAAATTAATTATTTTTCGCAGTCATCGATATACTTTGCCATAGCTATGCGCTAGAATAAAGAACTTTATTTTTTTTTACAATAAAATATGCCGCGCACCTACAGGCGGCATTTTAAGTAAATCATCGCAACTAATTTGTCTGAAGCCATGCGCAAAAGTGAAAATTTAAATTTTTTATGATAAAATATACAACTTTTTTTAACGACAACAGATATTACAAAATGTTGAAAAACAGCACTACAGAATATTACCGTATACCTACAGTTAAAATTTTACATTAATCAGTCCAACAAAGTTTTCCATACTCTTTAGCCGTGAGCAAAGGAACCCCCAAAAATGTGTAATTACATAAAAACAGAGAAAATAAAGTTATCATAAATTCCTGATGCGGTTCAAAACGATCGAACGCGCAGAGCACCCGACAATGGGTCGGCAAACAATGCCGATCATCCTAGAGTTCGAGGTGCTGAAAATAATTTAAATGGAAACACGACGACGAACCGGCAAAACGCCCACATTGAGTGGACGAATCAACTCAAGGATGACTTGCTGGACTACTACGATGCCAGCATTATCCCTATTCATTCAGGCTTTATGGCGCGTATGCATACTCTGTGGTGCCAGAAACACCCAGAGCTTCAGCACGTTTCGATTCAAGCGTTGCCAAGTCAACGTGCCAACCTCTCAATAAATGGATATGTACGTGGAGCGCTTCCCAAACTGCTGCTTAAACAAGCTGCAGCCGAAGATGAGGAAGCGACATTAATACCAACCGCGGAAAGCAGACACTTTCTGAGAGACGATAGCGGTTTGAGGACAAGGAGGAACATTGACATACAGGTTCCTCCTAATCCCCAAGATCTGACTGAAATGGATGCCTTCCTTCGTTAGGATATCTCGGAGGAGTCCTACCTCAATCCAGCAGCACATTGTTGACAAAATACGGGTGTTATCTGACGCAAGGAACCGAATACAGAAGAGGGCGAGATAGATCAGGGAGAATCAACAGTTTCTCGCCGACCGATCTCGCCTCTTCAGTGATCACCCTGTTTCTGTCAAAAATCCACCCAAGCCCAACGAGGTAGATATTTTTTGGAGAGAGGTATACAACATCCCAAAAACTCTGGAGTTGAAAGAAGATACTGATAATATCATCCGTATCAAGGCGTTTTGCGACAACGCCATAATATCTAAAGAGGGATGCCCATCGATCACTGCCGAAGAGGTGAAAAAAGCACATAGAGGCACCAAGAACTTTTCCGCTGTAGGATCAGATGGTATCAAATACTTCTGGTGAAAGAAGTTTAATTCTACACACCAACATTTGTCCCGCAAATTCACCTCATATTAAAAGTCGTGAACGCCCATTTCGCAGTGGCTAGTATTAGGACGCACTATACTCCTACCAAAAAAAGGAAACTTGTCCAACCCAGAGAATTACAGGCCAATAACTTGCTTGAACACGCTGTATAAGATCTTTACAGCTATCCTGAACAACAGAATTGTCCGAAGAATTCAGCCTGTGTGGCGAGAGATTCAGATTCTCATGGACTTATCATCTGTCTATTCGAAAGCTTGAAGGTGCATCCACACATAGTGAGATGCATAGAGAGATTGATGCTTCTTTGGAAAACTAGACTTACTATCTCATCTGGAAATTATCGTGTGACAACGAACAACGTCACCTTCCAGAGAGGCGTCTTTCAGGGCGATACCCAGGAGGCGTACGGGATTTGAAACATTTGCCAGATCTTAGATTTTCGAGGACAACTTTCTTTATGATAATCGATTATCAAGATTTGATCATTGCACAAGAAACAATCAAGTTGATCAGGGACTCTTTAAACGGAGGTTTTCGACCAAAGTGTATTGTACTTCAATTCCCTGAAGTGGTAAAATCACTAGATCCCAACAAGAAGAAATTTTTTAGAAAGGCGTGGAATGATCAATTCCTAGACGTCACTATCCTTGAAATTGTTGGAAATACATCAGAAGTGCAGAGCTACAATCCTTTTACGAAGACTTTTTCAAAAAGAAGATTCACATCAAAAATATCACTGTTCCCAGATAAACTACGAAATATGCACGGATTTCAATTAGATGCAGCATGCCGCCATACGCCTCCCAATATCTTCATCCAAGGGAACTCAAGTGGCTACCCAATAAATATTACCGGACCTAGCTTACGCCTGTTTCAAGCTTTCGCGAAGTCCATGAACTTCAAAATTCATCTTGAAACAGGATACGGAGCGAAACATCCTACAAATTATCTACTTGATCGGCTGTTCCAAAATAAAATCCATTTCTCATTAATACGAACATCTACAAAAAAATTCTGCAGAGATTCTTGTTTAGAAATTTTAGTAACAAGATTGGGAAGTTTTAATGCTCTTACAGCAAATACACAGAATCATAAGATACATTTAGCTCAAGAGAGTTTTCTCCATTCACTATGCACCATTGCAGTATTTGTTGGAATTCTATGGCTGCTGATGTGCATTTTGAATCTGTACAGCACTAAATGGAATCTATCTTTCACCACGCAAGTTGTTCTTGGTTTATCCGTTCCTCAGCAACCGGAACATTGGAAGGCAAGGATCATATTTGCCTATATGGTAATTGCGAGTTTCATGTACTCTTCCCAACTGCATGCAATGATCACGAGCGTAAACATGCAATCGGAATCTGATTCAAAACTAACCACCTTAGCTGAGTTGAATGAATCAGATCTAGTATTGATAATGGATCCAGTGGTCCTCAATTGGATGGAGAGTGATATCCAAAAGTTGGGTATAGTAAGAAATGCACTAAAGCGGTTTTCTTCGACACAAGAGTGTGCTCATCATGCAATTGCAGATAGGAATGTCAGCTGTCTAATGACGAAAACAGCAGCAGATTATTTTGAAATGTATATCAGGAACAAAAATGGAGATTCTCTGATAAACATTGTGGAAGAACCTTTTATCATATCAACAGAAGGATTTTACCTAGAACCAGGATCACCTTATGTAGAACGATTTCATAGACTTCTCCTGAGACTCACGGCGTTCAAAAGCACTATCGGCTTCAATAACAACAATAGCATTAAAAAATTCGATAGTAAAAATTCTGAGGAAAAATTTTCTCAAAAATGTCAAAAGCACTATCGGCTTCAATAACAGCAATAACATTAAAACATTCGATAGTAAATTTTCTGAGGAAAAATTTTTTGAAGAAAAAATTTTTTCCCAAAAATGTCAAAAGCACTATCGGCTTCAATAACAACAATAACATTACAAATTTCGATAGTAACTTTTCTAAGGAAAAATTTTCTGGAGCAATAATTTTTTCCCAAAAATGTCAAAAGCACTATCGGCTTCAATAACGACAATAACGTTTAAAATTTCGATAGTAAATTTTCTGAGGAAAAATTTTGTTAAAAAAAATTTTTTCCCAAATATGTCAAAAGCACTATCGGCTTCAATGACAACAATAACATTCAACATTTCGATAGTAAATTTTCCAAGGAAAAATTTTCTAAAGAAAAAATTTGTTCCCAAAAATGTGAAAAGCAATATCGGCTTCAATAACAACAATAACATTCAAAATCTCGATAGCAAATTTTCCGAGGAATAATTTTCTAAAGAAAACATTTTTTCCCAAAAATGTCAAAAGCTCTACCGGCTTCAATAACAACAATAACATTCAAAATTTCGATGGCTAATTTTCTGAGGAATAATTTTCTGGAAAAAAATTTTTTCCCAAATATGTCAAAATCACTATCGGCTTAAATAACAACAATAACGTACAAAATTTCAATACTAAATTTTCTGAGAAAAAATTTTTTCCCGAAAATTTCAAAAGCGCTATCGGCTTCAATAACAACAATAACATCAAAAATTTGCATGTTAAATATTCCGAGAAAAAATTTTCTGGAGAAAAAATTTTTTCCCAAAAATGTCAAAAGCACTATCGGCTTCAATAACAACAATAACGTTCAAAATTTCGACAGTAAATTTTCTGAGGAAAAATTTTCTGAAGAACAATTTTTTTCCTAAAAATGTCAAAAGCATTATTCAATAAAAACAATAACATTACAAATTTCGATAGTAAATTTTCTAAGGAAAAATTTTCTGGAGCAATAATTTTTTCCCAAAAATGTCAAAAGCAGTATCGGCTTCAATAACATCAATAACATTCAAAATTTCGAAAATAAATTTTCTGGGACAACATTTTTTGAAGAAAAAATTTGTTCCCACAAATGTCAAAAGCACCATCGGCTTCAAGAACAACAATAACATTAAAAATTTCGATCGTAACTTTTCTCAGGAAAAATTTTCTGAAGAAAATTTCTTTTCCGAAAAATGTCAAAAGCACTATCGGCTTCAATAACGACAATAAATTGTGTAGTAATAATTCAGACCCTCAGAGTTTCGAATAGCATTTTCAATTGCTTTTTATCCAAACTCTAAAGTCCCAGAGTAATTTTAATGCCGGATTTAGAATCGGCATGGAAAAATCTATTTCAAGAAATATATATCACGTGAAATTTAATACTCAAGCGTTCATGTTAATCGATAATCCAAATTTCAACTGAAAAATGTCAACTCTGACATTGATTTTTCAGGTAAGAATGTTTTTTCACATTTCCTATATTCTTCAGGTATTTATTCAAAACTTTCAATAGGATTCATCTCTCTATGTTATTCCTGTCAACAAATAATAAACTGGGACAAAAAAAAATCACTTTGCCCCACTGTGCTACGTATCGTGAACCTTGCAGTTCACTTTTCCAGGACTAGCTTGAAACTAAAGTTTCACATTTTCTCAATAACACTTACTCTCTTCCGAGAATCAATTCTTCGAACAAACCTCAGTAGCCGCAATGGGATCTACAATCTTACCTATAGTAGCCAGAATCTTTATGCAACATCTAGAAACTCAAATCTTAAACCGATCCAAGCCTAAAAAGGAATTTCAGAGCCATTACGTTGACGATACTTTGTCATCTGGAGACATGGACTAGCTAAACTACAGAAGTTTTTCGATTTCATAAATCGATTACAACCTAACATCCAGTTCATCATGAATATCAAACAAAACGGAAAATTGTCTTTTTTCGACCTACTACTTTACAAAATATCTGATAACACATAAGTACATGAAGTTTGCACCAAACCCACTCATACTAACAGATATCTACATGCCTTCTCCCACCATCAACTATCACAAAAGCAATTGGTCATCAACTCCCTTGTTACAGATTCGGTTCTATAACAGATAAAGAAAACTTACAAAAGGAATTACTAAACGTTAAATAAATCCTAATACAGAACGATTACACAAACAAACTGATGAAACGATAAGAAAATACGCTAAAAAAAAATAAGTCAAGACAACCCACTAAAGAAAGAGAGAAAAAATAGACCATCATCCTACCCTACATACAAGGTGTCACGGAACAGATAGAAAGATTTCTCAACAAACACAATATCCAAACCATATTTCAACCACCTGCAAAAATAAGACAATTTCTAAACAACCCTACAGATAAACAGGGACCTCTCAGTGATCCAGAAGTATATCAAATCCCTTGCTCTTGTTGCAAAGTCCATATTAGAGAAACCGGGAGAGCGGTGAGCCAACGTGTAAAGGAACATGGGTTTAAAGTCAGCCTAAAACATCTCACGCAGTAAGCACTAGCTGAGCATCATATCGAAACAGGACCTAGCATGTGTATAAGAGACAGATTTTGAATCGTTGAAAATTCCTTAAAACTTTCTAAAGCTTGTGAAAATCACTTGGAATCTTTTAAAATACCCTAAAATATTTCAAATCTATTAAAACATAATTTTCTTTTAAATTCTTTGGAATCTTTATTAACATGCAAAAAACTTTTAGATTATTTGAAATTGATTTAATTTTGTAGAATCTTTCAAAAATTCCTTGGAATCTTATGATATGCACTAAAATCTTAAAATATTTCGAAAATCCTCCAATTTATTAAAAAATTATTAAACATTTGTTGTAACTTTTAAAACCCTAAAATATTTTAAATCCTTTGAAATCTTTTTAAATACCCTAAAATCTCTAAAATCATTTGAAATTCCCTGAATGTATTAGAATCTATTAGGAATTCTTGGGAATCTCATAAATACCCTAAAATATTTCAAATCTTTTTAGAGTCAATTTTTGTAAAGCTTTTGAACAATTTCCGTGAATGTGTAATAATAAACTAAATTTTTAAAAATGTTTCGATTTTTCCTGAAACTTTTTAAAACTCTTGAAAAATTCCTTGGAGTATTCGAAAAAATTGTAATGCTTAAAAATCCATTTAATTTATTAAAACATGTTGAAAATTCCTGGAAAAATTGAAAAATACTCTAAAATATTTTATATCCTTTGTATTCCTTAAAAATATACTCAAATTTTTTTAATCCTTTGAAATTCCTTCATTGTATCAAAAACTATTAACAATCTTTTGAAACCTTAAAAATACCCTAGAATATTATAAATCTTTTGAAAACACATTTTTTTTAAGTTTTTGAAAAATTTCTTGGAATCTCCAATAACCCACTAAAAATTTTTAAATCATTTTAAATTCCTTAAATTTATTAAAAGATAATGAAAATTTCTTGGAATATTGTAAAATACCCCCAAATCTGTAAAATCATTTAAAATCTTTCAAGGTAACCTCAAATATTTAAAATCCTTTAATTTCCCTTCATTTTATTAAAATTTATTAAGAATTTTTCGGAATCTTTTAAAATAATCTAATATATTGCAAATGTTTTGAAAGCTCATTTTTTCCAAAGTTCTTGAAAAGTTCATTTGGATCTTTTATAATACACTAAAAAATTTCAAATCTTTAGACACGTTTAAAAATCCCTTAAAATTTTTTAAAGATTCAAAAAAATTCTTTGGAGTATTTGAAAAAAAAATTGCAAGGCTTCCAAGTCCCTCCAATTTATTAAAAACAATAACAATTTTTTCAGAACCTTTAAAAAACCCTCAAATATTTTAAATCCTTTGAAATCATTAGAAATACCCTAAAATCTTTTAAATCCAAAAATAATTTTTTTAACTGAAGATATAAATATTCCATTTTCGCTTGAATATTTATATTTTTAGTTGAAAATTAATTAATTTTGCTGAAAACTCGTTTTTTTTTAATTTCCTTTTCTAACTGCAAATTGAAATATTATGTTTTTGGTCTGTAAATTTATCTTGTTAAGTTTAAAATTGAATTATTTTGTAGAGAATTCATTTTTTTGGTTGAAAATTGATCCTCTTAACTTAAAATTTAATTCTTCTAATTTTGGCTAAAAAATGCTGTTTTTTTAAAAAATATTTTGTTGAAAATTCGTTTTTTTTTTTGTTGAACATTTATTTTTCTGCCATTTTAACTATTTTAATTTTGGTTGAAAATTGATTTTTTTTTACATAAAAACGCATGTGTATTCTATTAAAAATTAATCTATTTTTGTAGAAAATTCATCTTATTGGTTGAAAATTGATCTTTTTGGTTGAAAATGATTTTTTTTCATATTTAGAATTAATTTTTTAAACTGAAAATGTAACTGTTCCATTTTTTGTCGAAAATTGATCTTTTTTGATAGAAATTTAATTTTTGTGGTTGAAAATTATAGTATTTTGTTGAAAATTTACTTTAATTATATTGAAAATTAATTTTTTTATTGGAAATTTAACTATTCTATTTTTAGTTGAAAATTTATTTGTTTTCGGTGAAAATTTAACTATTTGTTGAAAATACGTCTTTTTTTGATAAAAGAGTACTCTCATTAGTTGAAATTTCATATTTTTGGTTAAAAATTCATTTCTTTGGTGGAAAATTTAACTGTTTTGTTGAAAAATCGTTTCTTTTTTGGTTGAAATTTTATTTTACTAACTGAAAATTATATTTTATTTTTGGTAGAAAGTTTATCTTTTTAGTTTGAAATTAATTAATTTTGTTAAAAATTAGATTTTTTTAGTTAAAGATTCATCTTTTAGTTACAAATTTTTAACTATTCCATTTTTTTGTTGAAAATTTACCTTTTTGGATAGAAATGTAATCTTTTTCATTAAAAAATTATCTGTTTTGTAGAAAATTTAGCTATTCTATTTTTTGTTAAGAATTCAATTCTTTGGTTGAAAAAAAGTATTTAATAGAAAATTTCTTTTGTTTTTTTTTGTTGATAGAAAATTCATCTTTTGGATTGAAAAATCCACTATTTGGTAAAAATTTCATATTTGCGGTTGAAAATTCATCATTGTGATTAAAAAATAATTTCTTGGGTTGAAAATTCGTTTCTTTTTAGTTAAAAATAATTTTTTTAACTGAAGATATAAATATTCCATTTTCGCTTGAATATTTATATTTTTAGTTGAAAATTAATTAAAATTTAACTATTCAATTTTTCGTCGGAATTTTTTTTTATAGACATTTAATCTTTTTAGTAGAAAATTCGTCTGTTTGGTTGAAAATTTAACTATTTCGTTGGAAATTTATTTTATTTGGTTAAAAATTTATTTTTCTAACTTAAATAGTTAACTGTTCTGTTTTTAATTGAAAATTAATCTTTTTAGTTGAAAATTGATCTATTTTGTTGAAATTTTGTCTTTTTGGTAGCAATATAACCTTTTTGGTTGAAAATGTAACTATTTGGTTAAAAATTTATTTTTTTGATTGAAAATGCGTAATTTTAGTTGAAAGTTCATTTATTTGGTTAAAAATGTAACCAATTTTGTTGAAAATTCTTTTATTTTTTTATAGACATTAAATCTGTTTAGTAGAAAATTCATCTGTTTCCTTGAAAATTTAACTATTTCGTTGAAAATTTATTTTATTTCGTTAAAAATTTATTTCTTCAACTTAAAATTAAATTGTTTTGTTTTTAGTTGAAAATTAATCTTTTTTAATTGAAAATTCATCTATTTTGTTTAAATTTTATCTTTTTTGGGTAGCAATATAACCTTTTTGGTTGAAAATTTAACTATTTGGTTAAAAATTCATTGTTTTATTGAAAATGCGTAATTTTAGTTAAAAGTTCATTTCTTTGGTTAAAAATGTAACCATTTTTGTTGATTTTTTTTTTTTTGTATAAAATTAATCCTTTTGGTTGAAGATTCATTTCTTTGGTTAAATTTTTGTTTGTTTTGTTGAAAATTAATTTTTTGAACAAAAAATTTACCTATTAAATTTGTCGTCGACATTTTTTTTATAGACATTTTATCTTTTTAGTAGAAAATTCATCTGTTTGGTTGAAAATTTAACTATTTCGTTGGAAATTTATTTTATTTGGTTAAAAACTTATTTTTCTAACTTAAAATTAAAATGTTCTGTTTTTAGTTGAAAATTAATCTTGTTTAGTTGAGAATTGATCTATTTTGTTCAAATTTTGTCTTTTTTGGGTAGCAATCTAACCTTTTCGGTTGAAAATTCAACTATTAGGTTGAAAATTCAATTAAAACCTCAAATATTTGGTTGAAAATTCATGTATTTTGTTAAAAATCATTATTTTTTGGTAGAAAACTAATCCTTTTGGTGGAAATTTCATTTCTTTGGTTAATTTTTTTTTTGTTTGAAAATTAATTTTTTTTTTTTTAATTAATTTTTTCAACTAAAAATTTAACTATTAAATTTTTCTTCGAAGTTTTTTTTTATAGACATTTAATCTTTTTAGTAGAAAATTCATCTGTTTGGTTGAAAATTTAACTATTTCGTTGGAAAAATATTTTTTTTTTTTTTTATTGAATGTGATTGTGTGTTACCCCAATTTTCAGATGAAAAATAAAATAATCGGCGGGGTGTTTCTTAAAAAAAAAACTCGACTTTTTAAATTTATTATTAAGAAAAGATACAAGATTATATAGTAAATATTAGTTCATTTTTTTTTAAATATTTTTTTTATTGAATATGATTGTGTGTTACCCCATGAATATTTTCAGATGAAAAAGAAAATAATCGGAGGGGTGTTTTTTGACAAAAAACTTGCTTTTTTTATTTAATTACTAAGAAAAGAAAAAATGATGATAAGATTATACGGTAAACATCGATACAATTTTTTATGTAGATTTCTTTATCGAATGTAGTTGTCTGTTATCCCAACAATATTTTAAGATGAAAATGAAAATAATCGGAGGGGATTTTTTTGAAAAAAAAATATACGATTTTTGTATTTAATTAATAACAAAAGAAGAAAATATGACAATATTATAGACTTTTTTATTGAATGTGATTGTCTGTTACCCCACGAATATTTTTAGATGAAAATAATCGGAAGGGGTGTTTTTGCAACAAAAAAAAAACTCGATTTTTGTATATAGTTAATTAGAAAAGAAGAAATTACCATAAGATTATATGGTAAATATTGTTTTGACATTTTTTAAGAGATATTTGTTGAATGTGGTTGCCTGTTACCCCAAAAATATTTTAAGATAAAAATAATCGGAGGGGTGTTTTTAAAAATAAACTTGCTTTTTTTATTTAATTACTAAGAGAAGAAGAAATAATGATAAGATCATACGGTAAAGATCGATAACATTTTTTTAGTGGATTTCGTTATTGAAGGTGGTTGTTTGATACCCCAGGAATATTTTAAGATGAAAATTAAAATAATCAGCAGGGTGTTTCTTTAAAAAAACTCGACTTTTTTATTTATAATTAAGAAAAGAAGAAATTATAACAAGATTATACGGTAAATATTGATACATTTTTTTTTAGTAGAATTCTATATTGAATTTGGTCGTATGTTACCCTGCGAATATTTTCACATGAAAAGGAAAATAATCGGAGGAGTGTTTTTTGGAAACACTTAATTTTTTTATTTAAACACTAAGAAAAGAAGAAATTATGATATAAGATTATACGGCAAATATTAATACAATCTTTTATGGAGATTTCTTTATCGAATGTAGTTGCCTGTTACCCCAACAATATTTTAAGATAAAAATGAAAATAATAGGAGGGGATTTTCTTGAAAAAAAACTCGATTTTTGTATTTAATTACTAAGAAAAGAAGAAATTATAACAAGATTGTATGGTAAATAATGGTTAATATTTTCTTGAAAAGCTCCAAAAATTTAATTTTGGTACTTTATAATTCACCAAAAGTTTGAGTTTTCTCAAAATTCAAAAAAGTTTGTGAATTCTCAAAATCTTAAAAAAAATGTTAACATGCGTTATATTTCAAAATTTTATCAAGACTGTGTCGACCGTCCCGAAAAATTAAGGGAGTTGGAAGAGTGGCTGGAGTAGTAGTTCCAAAGCTCATGAAAAATATTGGACTGGAGATCCCGAATTCCTGGGCGGCGAGATTACTGAAATTTCGAAATCGAAGTGATTTTTTTTGTTATTTTAGGAAGGAACCTCAAGTTCTTTTTGAAAGAGTTCTCAAATAGAAAAATGATTTTTTTGCTTTAGAGTATAGAAAGAAAGTGTAGAACCAGTAAAATTCCACTTATTTAATAAATCACTTGCAACTCCTTTACCTCCTCCACCACCTGCTTCACCTCCTCCTCTACCACCACTACTTCTTCCTCCAGTACTTCCTCCACTACTTCCTTCATTGAAACGAGGACCTCTGAAAGGGTCGAACATAGCATTTAATTCTGTAAAAAAAAAGATTATTCTAATTTGAACAAATCAAACAATCCAAACCTATTACAAACTGGGCAGGATCTACACTTGATGTACAAAATCCTTGAGACGAAATAATTATGTTGGTTTTAGAGAAAATCATGCGATACGTATTTTACCGATTCGCAAAACATAATTTTCTACGGAGTTATACGAATTTCAGTTTTGCGCTTCATTTTTCAGAGAACCTTGAATTTTTCTTCAAACTTCTATGACTTCTAACCAAATTTAGGTATTTAAGATTTGTTTCCAGATTCTGATGGCATTTATTAAATTTTTTCAAAATAAATCGGAAAATTCGAAAAGGTTTGAAAGTAGCGAAATAGCTATAGGCTTTTAAAGTTTGTGAATTAAAAAAAATTTAGTATGTATCATTTTATGAAATTTAAAAAATTTCAAAGAAATTTCTTAATTTATTGCTGAATGTAAAATTAACTATAAATTTTTTACATTTAGAAAATTCTCCAAATGTTTTTTAACCTCTTGTAATTTCACAATAAGCTTCCGAATGTGTTCTAAATTCATATTGAAATTAAAGTACTATTTCTAGCATTCGGAAAATTATTTCAAAATTATTCAACAATTCAATAATTTTGAGTATATGAAATTCTTTGTAAGGATGAGATAAAAAAATATTTTTTTAGCCAGTTGGTGCCCAACTGGCGCTCAATTATAAGTTGGGCTAAGCTGGGCCGATTTCCACATGGGGTCTTCTCGGGACTTGTGTATTTTTCAGTACTCATCTCTGCACATGGAGAAAATTTGATTTATTAATAGCTGAATAGCATATTTGATGAATGTTTCAATATTCTCTTACCGACGGAGTACAATGGATGAGTTCGCTTACAAACCGCTAGGTGGCACTAGCTGCTTTAGCCAAAGTTCCGCGAAAATTCAAATTTAATAAATGAAAAATTGCTTGAAAATTCACTTTTTAGTTAAAAATACAACTAAATTATTGAAAATTTATTTGTTTTGATTTAAAATTTTTTTTTAATTGAACTATTTCGTTACAAATTTCGTTGCGAATTTGTCATTTTTTGTTTCGTTTTGCCAGTTTTTAATTGAATTCGAGAGTTTGTGATTGAAAATTAAAATACCAGGTGGCACTAGCTGCTTTAGTAAAAGTTCCGCGAAAATTCAAATTTTAGAACTGAAAAATGGCTCTTTTTACTTTTTTGGAAAAATATAACGAATGTCATATATACAGGATAAAAAATAAACTCTTTTTCATGAAGTTTGTCTTTTGGCTATCACATTTTTCGTTTACAGGCCAGCTTTGGTTGCAAATTTAACTATTTTGGTGAATTTTTTTTGTTTTCTAATTTATCCCAAGGGGTTCAACATTTTGGTTGAAAAGTTATGTATTTTATTGAAACTTAATTTTTAAAAGCAAAAATTCAAGTATTCCATTTGTGTTTAAAAACTAATTTTAACTGAAAATTTAATGATTCCATTTTTGGTTGAAAATTCATCTTTTCTAGCAGAATGGTTCAAAATTCGTTTGCTTTTTGGTTGAAAAATAATTTCTTTGGTTGAAGATTAAAATATCTTTTTAAAAATTAGTCTTTTTTATGCTTCAAAATTTGTCTTGATTATTTATTTAGTTTGTTGATAATTTGCTTCTTTTTAGTTAAAAATGAATTTTTTTAATGATAATTTGAGTAATCTATTTTTGTCAAGGATTTTATTTTTTTAGTTGCAAATTGAAAAAAAAATTTTTTTTTCATTTCAAGAGTTTCTGATTAAAAATTAAATTTTTTTTGGTTAAAAATTTAAATACTAGTTTGAAAGGTGAAATATTTTGTTAAAAATTATTTTTATTTTTTGAAAATGGTTTGAAATTCGACTTTTCTTGTTTGAAAAATCATCTTTTAGGTTGAAAATTCATTTCTTGCGTTGGAAGATTAACTATTTTGTTGAAACTTTGTTTTTTTTTTGTAAGAAAATATTCTTCTTCTTATTATGAAAATTCATATTTTTGAATAAATATTTAACTATTACGTTAAAAATTAAACCATTTTTACGCAAATATGAATATTTTTTAGAAAATTAATTTTTTGTTGAAAATTTATATTTTTGGTTGACAATGTAGATAATTTTTTCACAAAAAAAAATACAAATTTGTTATGAATTATTTTTTGACAGGCATATTTTTAGTTTGAATCTTGAGAAATAACTTTGAAAATAAACAAATTAGGTTTTGGGAAAAACGACTTGGGCGGAGTGAAAATGCTAAAATTATTCAAATTTTTTGAGCCGAGAAAAGTAAATTGTGGCTTAAAATCCGTCAAGAGAATTTTTGCTTGCAATCGGTTAATATATTATGTTCTATTTTTTATTTGAACATTTCAATTTTTCAAAATTGAAAAAAATCATATTAGTTCACAAATGAAGGTGAATGTTTTATATGTACAAGTTTTACTAGTTAACAAGTATCAAAACCTTTAAATTAGAGGGGAAAAAAAACAATTTTCCCTCAGTTTATAATTTTTTGAAAATGTGAAAAATACATGTTTTTTTGATTAAGTATTATGCACACTGTAAAAGAACCCTGAATATGTTGAATCTGAAATTTCATCAGCTTCAACCAAAGAAATAAGTTGCCATTTTTCTTTATTGAAGAAAAAATTTCGAGAATTGGGAGTTTTTGGATTGTGAATCTTTTTCGTGGCTTTAAACCGTTATAAAATTTTAAATTTTTTCCTTCACGAAAGAAAAATAATATGTTTCTTTTATTCACGCTCAAAAAATTTCAGGTTCGACGTATTCTACATTTCCAAAAATGTGACACAATTTTCTGCCATGCAACTTATTATTCGGAAATTTTTTAAATTTCAGTTATTTCATAAACTGTTCAGGAATTTTATTATTTAGTACTTTCCGAATTCCAGATTTTTATATTTCATAAATTTTATAATTTTAGGAATATAATCATCCCGGAATTTTCCAATTCGAAACTTTCAAGTTTTGAGAAATTTATTTTTCGAAATTTATTAGTCGTCCCGCTTCAAAACTTCTGAACCTTCTGAATACATTTTAAAATATATCGAACTTTTCTTACAATTTTCAAACCATTAAAAAAATTTCCTTAAAATCTCCCAAATTTATTTGGTCATTTTTGGAACTATTTTGAAATCTTTTTAAAACAGTCTGTTAAAATCAATTTTTTCAAATAAAATAAAGCACTTCAAATACGACTCAGAACCTTAAGAAAATTGGTTAATTCGATTTAATACTCTCGAACTTCCTAAGAAGCTTCGAAATTTTGTTGCTGTAATCTTTCACTAACTCTACAATTTGTTTTAAATGTTTTGAAATCTATTTAAAATTTCTAAATCTTCTCAATAGCTTTTGAAATAAAACGACTTTTTCCTAAACTTTTCAAAATATTATGAAAATTGCAAAAAACAACTATAAAATCAAAAAATTCGAATTTTTAATTAAAACCAGTTAAATTCAACCGAAAAAGAAGAATTTGCAACAAAAAGGTTTAATTTACACCAACAAATTTTTTCAGTCAAGAAAGAAAAAATATTTCAGTCAAATTTTAAACACTGTGAAATTCCCCAACTGGAAAATTCCCGAAAAATAAAATTTCCGATTAAAAAAATTCTCGAATTATAAAATTCCTGAATAATAAAATTCCGGAACAGTTTATAATATTACCGATTTGGGAAATTTCCGAATAATAAAATTACCGGCAGTTTATAATATTACCGAATTTGGAAATTCCGAATAATAAAATTCCCGAATCTAAACAATTAAAATTTGTTTATAAATATTATTTATTTATTAAAAATACAATAATCAAATATTTTAATTAAAAAAATGTTTTTAATGTTGAAAGTTTCTACAATTATTATTTGAATTTGTAAAAACAATAATTGACAAAAAATTTAATCCAGAAATATTTTGTTTTCAATTATTGTTATTTTAAATTCTAACAATAATTTTAGAAACTTTCAACACTAAAAATATATTTTTTTTCAATATTCGAATGCTGTATTTTTGATAAATAACAATTATTATAAAAAAATTAGTTGTTTAAATTTGGGAATTTTATGATTCGAGAATTTTCTGGTTCGGATATTTTGATTCGGAAATTTTCTGTCGGAAATTTTATTGTTTGGAATGTTCAAATTCGGCAATATGATAAACTATCAGGAATTTTATCATTTGGGAGTTTTCGAATTCGGGCATTTTATTATTCGGGAATTTTCCATTTCGATTATATTATAAACTGTTCGGGAATTTATTTATTCGGGAATTTTACAGTGTCGGGAATTTTATTTTTTGGTATTTTTCAGTCGTGCCCATTTTTCTTTGAACAAAAGATTTCATTATTGCATTCTTAATAAATAAATAATGATTATTGAAAAACAATTTTTTTAATTGTTTAAATTCTGGAATTTTCTCGTTTCAGGAATTTCACAGTGTCTGATATTTTATAATTCAGCAATTTTCTATCGAAAATTTTATTATTTGGGAATTTTACAATTCGGCGATATTATAAAGTGCCTGGAATTTCATTATTCTGGAATTTTATTATTTGGGAATTTTATTATTCTGAAATTTTCAAATTCGGTAATATTATAAACTGTCGGGAATTTTAATATTCGGGAACTTACCAATTCAGGAGCTTTATTATTTGAGAATTCTTCAAATCGGGAATTTTATCATTCGGGAATTTTTCAATTCGGGAATTTTATTATTCGGACATTTTTAAATTCGTAATTATTATAAACTTTCGGGAAAACTTTCAATTAATTTCTTAATTTTATTTTTGTATTTTTCTAGGTGAATATTAAATAAAATTCAATATTCTTCAAGAGGTCATGCGATTTGATCAAGTAAAAGAGAGTTAATCTGAACAAACTATAATAATTATTAGAATGATGTAAAATAATTGATTGTCTCTCAATTATTATTATTAATTATATTTTAATTTGATAATTAATTATGTCTCTTGATTTTTTACCAACCAGTTTGACATCTTATAAAATTCAGTTTGCATGACTTCTGAAATTTCTCCAGTTTAAAAGATTTAGAATTAAAAACCTGACTTTTGATTTCCAAATTTTCAAATTGAATAATTTTAAACTGCAAATCGTTGAAATTGAAGAATTTTTAATTCTGTATTTTTAAAATTCAAGAACTTTGAATTGTACATGTTTGAAATTAAAGAATTTTTAACTGAAAATCGTTAAAATTAAAGAATTTTTAATTGTCAATTTTAAAATTTGTAGAGCTTCAAATTGTGAATCTTTAAACTTGAAGATTTATAAAGTTTGAAAATTTAAAATTTGAAATTTTGCAAGAATAGAGTTTTACAATTAAAAATTCTATAATTTTGATGCTCCACAATCGCGATTTCTTAAATTCGGAATATTTAGAATTGAAAACTTAAATTTTGATCGTCAAAATTATAAAAATCCAAATGTTCAAAATTGAACTATTCCAAAAGAATGTTCCAAATTACATAACTTTCAAATATAAATCTTGAAAATTAAATGATTTTTAATGCTATTATTTCAAAACTTAGAAATTTTTAATTGTAAGTCTTCGAAATTAAAGAGTTTTTAATTTTTACAATTTAATATTAAAATTTTTTGTCATTTTAATGATTCACATGCGAAATTAATTTAATTCGATAGATTTTTAATTAAAAATTTGACTTTTCATTTCCAAAATTAGAATTTTTAATTGCACATCCTTAAGTTTCAAGATTTTTTAATCGTAACCATACAAAATTGTAGAACAATAAATTTGACGAGTTTTTTCTTCTGACAATTAAAAATTGTGTAATTTTGATGCATTAATTTCAAAATTTCTCCAGTTTAGAAGATTTAGAATTAAAAATCTGACTTTTGATTTCCAAATGTCCAAATTGAATAATTTCAAACTGCAAATCGTTGAAATCAAATACTTTTTAATTGTAAATCTTCAAAATTGAATGATTTATATATTTTCGTAGTTCGAAAATTTTCACTTGCCACTCTTCAAAACTGTAGAACATTAAATAGCAAATCTTGATTTTTCATTTCCAAAATCATCAAAAATTAAGAATGTTTATTTATACACGTTTGATCACATCACTCTAAACTAAACACATCAACAATAATTGACGAATCTTCATTTGAAAATCTTAAAAATTGAACAATTTTCCATTTTAAACTGTTAGAAATTCAAGAATTTTCAATTTCAAATGTCGTTAATTGTAGAATTTCAATTGTAAGGTTTCAAAATTAAAGTATACCTTCGTAATCATATCGTCAACGTTTACCATATAGATATTTTACCGTTCCTGTAACTAATTAATGATATACAAATATCTCATAAGGACAAGCTCAAGGCATACATCGTTTATAAGAAACAGTCTCGTGTGGTACTAAACTGATAACTCAGGTGGGAACCCAGTTTCGTTGGTTTTGCATAAGAAATTGCAGCATGAAGTTATTATATTCAAAAAAAGGACACGAAAAAAATTATACCATAAAAAAGATATCCAGTTTTTACAGTGATACTTATATACTGTAAAAAGCATAGAATAATTATTATACTATTAATGAGACTGTTTCAACATTTTTAATAAATTCTGACAATTTTTTTATATTTTGATTTAATAATATTATGGTTATGGATCAATCAAAGGGAGTCAGAGAAGTGAAAAAACGACGTAAAGGAATAAGACAAATATAAAGGAACTAATATAAAATATAGAGCGATTCTGGTATGGAAGCGAACTTTGGTATGAGAAATTTCTCTTATACAGCATTTTAATTTTACAAAATTTCATTAAAATTAACAAAACACCTGCAGATACTGATATTTCTGACGTCTCACATATCAAACGCAACTATAGTAATCCCCGCTCAAATTTTATCATTTTAAGTTCCGAAATTAAAGTTCGTTGAATATTTTCTTTTTCAACATTCGCCTTGCTATTTTACAATAAATTAAAGATTTTCTAATTTTTAAATATCCATCAAAATTTATCAGAGTTTGAAAGATGAAATAAGAAATTTAAAAATTTGATACCTAGGGAGACCAAATTTATTTAACATGACAGTTGTTATATATAATCTTTAATTTCATTATTATTCATGATGAATCATTGCAAAATAGATATTCAAGTATGATTAGAAAAAAAACATTGTAAAAATTACTTACATGATGAATGTTGGATAGTTTCTGGGGTAGTAAAAATTAGAAGAACTGTGCGAAAATTAGTTCTTATGAATATTTTTTGATGAAATAATGGAATGAGAAATGAAGAATACTATCGTGATTAAAACGATTCGTAATTCTTGATAATGTAAATGACCGTATTTTATTTTAATAACTAAACTTATATTGAAAATAATCTTTGAAACATTTTACTATAAATCTGGATACATGGATTCCCTATAGGGTTGCCCCCTTAATTGTGTACTAAAAACACGAATTTTCGACAAAATACATGAATTTTCAACCAAATAGTTGAATTTTCTACTAAAAAAATAAATTTTCAACAAAAAGTGGAATAGTTTATTTTTAGTTAAAACCATTAATTTTAAAACAATAAAAGGAAAATTTTCAACAAAATAGTAAAGTTTCCAAACAAATAGAAGAATTTTGAAGTAAAGCGATGAATCTTCAACCAAAAACATTAATTTTTTTTTTAAATATCTCAACTCACAACCAAGCAGTTGAATTTTCAAGCCATAGAGACAAATTATCAACAAAAAATGTAATGGTTGATATTCAATCCGTAACAGATTTTAATTTTAAATAAAACAAATTGAATATAATAAAAAAGATGAATTTTTAACAAAATACTTGAAGCCTTAACTAAAATGCATTAATTTTTAACCATACATTGCTTTTTTAACAAACAAAAAAATGATTTTCTACATAAATATTTTGAACAATGGATGTGATGTTAGTCCAAATTTTATTTGATTAATTTTTATTCTGTATTTTTTTCGTTTCTAAAAATTTTGAACTAAATAGTTGCATTTTTAGCTAAAAAAGATACTTTTTAACTAAACATGATGTAGTGTAATTTTTATGAAGGAGAATTAATTTACAATAAAAAAAAACGATTTTTCTCCAAAACCGTTTAATTTTATACCAAATAGTTGAACTTTATACCAAATTGTGAAATTTTCAAGTCAAAAAGACGACTCTTCTATCAAAACAGTTAACATCTTAACCCGAAAATATGAATTTTCAACAAGAAAGTTAATTTACAACCAATCGGTTGAATTTTCAACAAAAAAGTTTAATTTTCAGTTAAAGAAAATCATCGTTAACTAAAAAAAAACATGTTTTTTAAATCAAATTATAAATTTTCAAGAAAAAAAAAAAGAATTTTTAAGAAATTAGTTCCACTTTCAACCAAGGAGTTGAATTTTTAATCTAAAAAAATGAATTTTCAACGAAAAATGTAATAGTTGATATTTAAAAAAAAGCAGATTTTAATTTAAAATAAAAAAAAAGTTGGATTTAACCAACAAAGACAAAATTTTAACAAAATACTTGAATCATCATATAATACAGATTATTTTCAACTAAAAAATTTGATTTTTAACAAAAAAAAATTGATTTTCTTCCAAAAAATACGAATTTTCAACCAAATTGTTTAATTTTCCAGCCGAAAAAACGAATTTTTTTACAAAGCAGTTTAATTTTTAACCCGAAACTGTGCATTTTCAACAAAAAAGTTAATTTTCAACCGAAACAGATCCATTTTTAACCGGACAGTTTTATTTCAATTCAGAATATTTAAGGAATTCAGGGAATTTAGAATGTTAAAGGATTTGAGTAAATTCAGAGAGATCAAGAGTCTCGAGTATTCGACGAATTTAGATATTTTTAGGAACTCAAGGAATTTAAAAAAGTCAAAGAGTTCAGGCAATTTAAGGAATTCCGGAAATTCAGGGAATTCAAGGAATTCAGGGATTTCGAAAAAATTCAAGGAGTTCAGCCAATTCAAGGTGTTCAGGGCATTCAATGAATTCAGGGAATCCAGAATATTCCAGGAATTCAGGAAATTCAGGGACTTCAGAATATTTAATAATTTCGGAGAATTGAATAACATTTTAATTGTATAATTAATAATAAATAACTAATTGATAATTAGTCGTTAATTAATGCTTAGCTAATTATAATGGCTATTATTACTTAATTGAAATTAAGGAATTCAGAAAATGTCAGGAATTCAATTTAGTTCCGAGAATTCAGTATATTCGAGGAATTCAAAATATTAAAGGAATGCAGAGCATTCGTTGAATGCAGAATGATCAAGGAATTCAAAATTTTTAGGGAATTCGGGGAAATTTTTAGATTTTAGAGAATTTAATAAATTTTCAGATTTTTCAGAGTTAATAAATTCAGGGAATTTCAAATATTTCAGGAATTCTGGATATTAAGGAATGCAACGATTTCAGCGAATTCAAGGAATTGAAAATATTCAAGTATTTCAGGGAATTCCAAATAGTTAAGGAATTTCAAGAATTCTAAATATTTAAGGAATTCAGGGCATTCCAAAACATCTAATTCATTCAGGGAATTTCGATTATTTAAAAATTCGGGATATACAAGGAAAGCAAGAAGTTCAGGGAAATGTATAGCATTTAGGGAATTCCAGGAATTTAGGGAATTCAAAGAATACAGAGGTTTTCAGGAATTTAGAAGATTAAGGGAATTCCGAATATTCAAGAGTTAGAGCATATTCAATCAATTTCAGGAATTCAGAATATGTAAGGAATCCAGGGAATTCAGAATATTAAAGAATTTAAGTAAATTCAGAGGAATAAAAGATCTCAGAGTATTTTACGAATTCAGAGATTTTTAGGAACTCAAGGAATTTCAGAAAGTCAAAGAGTTCAAGCAATTTAAGGAATTCCGGAAATTCTGAGAATTCAAGGAAATTCAGGAATTCAGAATATTCCAGGATTTTAGAGATTTTCATAAATTCAGGGAATTCCGGATATTCAAGAGTTACAGGATATTCAAGAAATTTCAGCAATTCAGAATATTTAAGGAATTCAGGGAATTTAGAATGTTAAAGGATTTGAGTAAATTCAGAGAGATCAAGAGTCTGATTATTATTTTTTTTTTTACATTAATATTTTTTTTACTGGTAATAAAATATTCCAATAAAATATTCCATCATTTTAGTTGAACATTCATCTCTTTGGTTGAACATCAATTTATTTTTCTGAAAATTTAACTATTCAATTTTTGGTTAACAGTTTATCTTTTTTAGTTGAAAATTAATTTTTTCGTTCAAAATTAATTCCAGCTGAAGATTCATCATTTTAGTTGAAAATTCATCACTTTGCTCGGAAATGTAACTATTTTTTTGAAAATTATTATTTTTTACTGAAAATGTAACTATTCCAATTGAAGATTTCTTCATTTTAGTTGAAAATTTATCTCGATATCAATTTTTTTAACTGAAAATGTAACTAATCCATTTTTGGTTGACAATTTATCTTTTTAGTTGAAAATTCGTCTTTTTGGATGAAAATTGAACTATTCTACTTAAAAATTCCTTATTTTAGTTTAAAATTAATCAAATTGCTTGAAAATTATTTTTTAAACTGAAAATTAAGCTATACCATTTTTGGTTGAAAAGTTGTCTTTTTTAGTTGAAAATTCAAGTATTCCGTTGAAAATGAATGTATTTTGTTTAAAAAATCTTCTTTTTTTGTTCGAAAATTAATCTTCTTGTTTAAAAATTCATCTTTTTGTTTAAATATTAAAGTATTTCAGTTAAATATTCATCATTTAGAGTAAAATTTCATATTTTTGGTTGAAAATAAAACTTATTTTAGTTTCAACTTCATAAAATAGGTTGAAAATTAATTTTTTTAACTGAAAATTGAGCTATACCATTTTTGGTTGAAAATTGGTATTTTTTAGATGAATATACAACTTGAAAATTTGAAAATTCATGTATTTTGTCTTTAAAAAATCTTCTTTTTTGGTAGATAGTTGAAGAATCGTCATTTTAGTTTAAAATTCATCACTTTGGTTGAATTTTTGTTATTGTGAATAATTAATTTTTTTCAACTGAAAATTCAACTATTCCATTTCTGGTGGAAAAATTATATTTTTTAGTTGAAAATTCCTTATTTTAGTTTGAAATTCATCAAATTGGTTGAAAATTAATTTTTTAAACTGAAAATTGAGCGAAACCATTTTTGCTTGAAAATTCAACTATTACGTTGAAAATTCATGTATTTTGTTTAAAAAAATCTTCTTTTTGGTAGATAGTTGAAGATTCGTCATTTTACTTTGAAATTTATCACTTTGGTTGACATTTTTTTTGTGTGAAAAATTAATTTTTTTCCACTGAAAATTCAACTATTCCATTTCTGGTGGAAAAATTATATTTTTTAGTTGAAAATTCCTTATTTTAGTTTGAAATTTTTCCAATCTTTAGGAAATCATTGAAATCTTTATACAATTTCTGTGAAATCTTTCTGATATCCTTGAATATCTTTTAAAAATATTGAAACTATTTTTTAATATTTGTGAAATTATTAAAAATCATAGAAGTACGTGAAATCTTTTAAATCTATCCAAAATATTTGCGAAATCTTTAAATCTTTATGAAATCTTTGTGCAATCTTTGATATCAATCTGAAATCTTTGCGAAATATTTGAAATCTTTGTGAAATCTTAAAAATCTTGGGAAAATCTTTGGAAATGTTCGGAAATTTTTGCGAAATATTTTTAATATTTTTGAAGTATGCGATAATATTTGTGAAATTATTGAAGTCAATGTGTAATCTTTGAGAAATCATTGAAATAATTATGCACTCTTTAAAATCTATCTGAAATTTTTGTAAAATAACTTCAATCTTTGCAAAATATTTTGAATCTATCCAAAATCTTTGGTAAATCTTTTGAATCCTTATGAAAACTTTGGAAAATTATTGAAATCTTTGTGCACTTCTTGATATCTATCTGAAATATTTCCGAAATATTGGAAATCTTTCTGAAATCTTTGGAAATCTTTTTCAAATATTAAAAATATTTTTGAATTATCCAATAATATTTGTGCAGTTATTGAAATCTTTGTCAAATCTTTAGGAAATCATTCAAATCCAGGGAAAATCTTTCTGAAATCTTTGGAAATCTTTGTGAAATATTTCAAATATGTTTGAAGTATCCGATAATATTTTTGACATTTTTTCAATCTTGAGGAAATCATTGAAATCTTTGTGAAATCTTTGTGAAATCTTTGTGAAATCTTTTCAAAACATTTGAAGTATTTGTTAAATTTTTTGAAATTATTAAATCAATAGAAGTGTTTGTGAAATCTTTTAAATCTATCAAAAATCTTTGCGAAATATTTAAAATCCTTATGAAATCTTTGGGAAATTATTGAAATCTTTGGATAATCTTTGGTATCTATCTGAAATCTTTGCGAAATATTTGAAGTCTTTGTAAAATCTTTGAAATCCTTAGGAAATTATCAAAATCTGTAGCAAATCTTTCTAAAATCTTTGGAAATCTTTGCGAAATATTTAAAATATTTTTGAAGTATCCGATAATATTTGTTAAATTATTGAAATCTTTCTGAAATATTTTATAATCTTTGCGAAATATTTAAAATATTTTTGAAGTATCCGATCGTATTTCAGGATTATTGAAATCTTTGTGAAATCGTTGGGAAATCATTGAAATCTTTGTGAAATATTTGGAAGTCTTTGCGAAATATTTTGAATCTATCCAAAATCTTTGCGAAATATTTGACCGGTTAGAACCCAATTTAAAATAAGAATCCTATTAGAAACCAATTAGGACCATGTAAGATGCCATCTGCATCCTATACGGTTTCTAAACGGCTTCTATTGATTCCTAACTGTCATTTTTACTAGGGAGCCTTGATGCCCCATACATACTCTTCAAAAAAGCTTCGATATAGGAACTTTTTGTTTCGTCTCATGTAGAAATTGCGATCGAGATTTTTAGGGCCCCGGCAAGTTTTCCCTACTTCTGATCGGGCGCTGATCGGGGAAAATAGGAAGGACCAGACTAGTTATGTAACGCTGTTTTAGCCAGGCTATATCTAGAACTTGTAACAAGGTCCTAACGAGAATAACCTTCAATCGTCCGTCTAGATTCTCTCTGTCTTCCGGTACATTCATCATTCAGTTATGATATAAATATATGTGACAAACGATTTGTCAAGAACAAAATGATTAAGAATATTTAAATACACACCAATTTTAGAATAATAATTTCAGAAGTTTATATTTCATTAATTAAAAACACTTTTTTGCATATAAATTTATATCGCACAACATCTCAATATTGAACATTTCCATTCTACTATGCCAAATGACTATTTTCATTATTTTTCACTGGGTTTCACATACACAGCACAAATTTAACTGTTTTTCTTATATTTCACGTATTAAAAACAGGTTTATCTGTGTTTTAAACAAAGTAAAGTTATTGTGAAAGGTGAAAAAATAAATTACCCAAATTTTTTTGGTTTTATTTTTTTTATTATTATTCATAACAAGAAATTTCAGTTTACAAAAGCATAATTTAGTGCATACAAACTTTTGAAGATGGCACTGCATCATATATATTGCAGCGCCATCTTCAAAAAGTTTATCTGGGGTACGCTGACTAAGGCCCGACCACCAGCCATACGCACCGCCCGTGTATGTGTATGTGGTAGTTGTTCTCTTATCATCTGAAGGTGTATCGCAGTTCAAATAAATCCAACAGATGGCGCTCCGATCAGGTAGGCCTGTTTTTGCATTGTTATGTAAAGCAAAAATACTAAAATTCATTAAAAACTTAATACTTTTTATGAATGTAAAAGAACATAGTTTTCAGTAACAATAAGAGCAGCTGTAATTAGTAATGCAAAAAAAAAATCATGAAAACATATAATTTAACAGTAGAATTTTTTGGTTGTCTTATCGAAATCAGGAATCAACCTCAAGCCTGGCTCAAATACAAGATTAGGGCCTAACTAGACGCACATAGTTTTTCTACACTGTTAGAAATTTCTATAGCGATTTTACTATAAATGTAATGGAAGCAATATGCATATACGTGTAGTAAATTTATCTCACTGCAAAATAGTAACGTGCAGTCTAGCTTTGAAAATAAAGTCCCTTCGGTCTTCGGTCGTCGTATAAATTGATTTAAAATTACTCGTTGAAATCAATTGAAACACCCGGTAGAATTCTGTCGATATTTTACAACGTATCGGGGATATCATCGACATTTAAATGTTCTCTTGCCCTTTCGCGTGCTCGCAAGCTCTGCCATCGTTAATAATCCTACGATCTACCCTGAATTTAACCTTGTATGTACTCCTTGTAGCAGAATTGTACAAGTGAAGGGTTTAAAACAATGTCATCAAAGATCAACGTTCAACAATCGCGTTTCTGCGAACTTACAACCTTTTAAAATATAACTTTTGCTTAAATTCAAAATTGCGTAAACAAACCACAACCGAGTGAAATTCTCTTCTAAAAGATTATTGAAGAATTTAAAATTTAATTAATTTGAAAGTCTTCACCTTTTTCTATATCTTAATTGCTCAACTAATTCAAAAAGGAAATTTTGGCCATTTGAAACATTTATGATCCAGTAGCGAACCTCAATGCATCAAATTAATAAATAGTTGTAGCATATTTCCAATTTCGTTTCAAATCTGCATTGTTAGCATAAACGTGCCTCAGATTATACGATTAATATCGTTATTTTGTCTCTTCTGTAACGACTCGAGCAGCCGGGATGATGCTTTTCTCTCCCCCCTGCCCCTATCCAACCGATATTTGCCCCTGAATGTGGCGGATGTGCCCGACAATTTACCCGTCAGTGAAAAAGTGAAAGTCACAGTTGAGAAAAATGTGGGAAATGCACGAAATGGCGGCAAAAGCGCCGGATGTCAACCCACCCCTGCTGTAGCGACCTTTTTGGCCCCTGAGGCGAAATTAGGCGCGCAAACGGCCGGAAGTGGTGTTTTGGCACCCCAGGAACCGATTCCGACCACCGCGGGGGATCAGGGCCCCAACATTTTCTTTGTGCCCCCCCCCGCCCAGGATTGACCCTAGTGCCCCCTGAGTGTACTGGTGAAGTCTGGGGCAGATCCGTCCATTAGTTTTCCCGAAAAAGCCGAAAATATGTCGACCAATCCCGTGCCACCTGTCGGCGCGCCAAAAGTGGCTTCCGAGACGCTTAGTAGCATCCCGGCATCCGCGTTGCTAGGCAACAGTTGTGCGGAAAATAATACACGAAATGGCGTGTATTATCGTAACTTTAGCGAATTGCACGTGACCTTTGAGGAAGTCTTTTCCTATATAAACCCCAGGCTCACCCCTGGTGTATGTCTTTTACGTTCAAGCAGTTATACTGCCCACATCAATTTATTATTTATTATATATATATAGCAGAAGCGCCAACTTTCCACATTTTGTTCTTTCTCGTGAAAATGAACAGGCTGGTCTTTCCCGGGTTTGCCCAGAACCCTGAGCTGTCGCACTAAAGCTTCACGATGCACAGCTATTTTTTATCTGAGAATAATGTAGTTAAATGAGAAAAATCCAATATGGAGAGACACAAGTCGAAAAGATGATGGTAGCTTAACTAAGTTTATCATCTTCAGGTGTTCAGGGTCGTTGAATCAAAATCTGATGTGGATATAACAAAATAAGGAATGTAGGACCGAATATGACGGAACAAAAGTTTTGAGAAATATATGAAAATTGACAAAGTTCTCCATATTTACGTTTCCGAGGGCTATGAATTCAAACCTAACGTCAGAATTTCTGGAGAAAAAATTACTGATCAAATATGGAGAAACAAAAATTGATAAAATTCTGGCAACTTTACAAAATAAGTCATAGTTACGTTTCTGAGGTCGCTGAATGTAAATATGATACTGAAATTTTTAATTAAAAAATCAGCAGTGAGCGGTCGGATTTAGTGAGACAGAATATTTAAAAAATTCATTTGTTACATCATTTCGTGAAGTTTTTTGTCAAAGATTATGTTCGCGGTATCAGGATTATGTTTGAAACAATTATGTTTTTTTAAAATTATTTTCTCTAAATTTTCTTTGGCTATATTGGATCCGCCATTCTTTATCTTGTAATTCTGACGTCATATTTGAATTCGGCGACCTTAAAAACCTGAACATAACGAACTTCTTTAAGATACCACCATGTTTCTGACTTGCGTCTCTGCATATTGGATTTTTTATATTTAGGCGCATTTTTCGCAGGAAGGAAAGACGCTGCGCGATTTTTTCTGTCAGATTTGAAATCAGCGTTGATAAATCTATGAAATATGATATCCTGCACAAAACAAAACTTTTTTCTTCGTAGTTCTAGCACAATTTTGTAATTTTTGTCACAAAATGAAGGTCTTTTTTCGCTTTTTTCAGGTTGGGAAGTTCGGGAAAATTGTTTTCTCTATAGTTTTTTATTTGATGTGCATTTAATGAGCTTCAATCTTGCTCAAAGGACGTCCATGTTGGACATTTCCATCGAGATATATTAGGTTTTGGAAGTCAATTTTGCAAAATAGCCCACTGCGACCCGTAGCGAAATGCATTTTTAACTAAAACTAGGTGAATTTTCAGCATATGAGTAACGGTTTAAATAGTTTGAATAGTTAGCAGTTCTGAAGATAGGCAAGTCATTCATCAGATTTGGTCATTATAATTTCGTTATCATAATTAAATAATATCCCCACGTAATAAAGAGCAGCCGATAAGAATCTTTTACGGAATCCACTAAGATTATCTTTTTAATAGTAATTCTTTGCTATCATGCTTTGCAAATTTACAAGAAGTGATAATTATTCCAATAATTTTCATAGAAAAATACAGTGGATCTTATAATTTTGGGATCGCTGAATTCGAATCCGTTGGCTATTTGGTCCTATCAGGTCAGGGTCAAGGTCAGTTCAAGTTCAAACCAAACAAAAAACGGATTTGAATTCAGCGACCCCGAAAGACTATAGGTACCCTGACTTAATTGGTTAGCTGTAAATTTTGTAAGTTCGACCTTGAACTGACCTTGACCCTGACCTGATGGGACTAAACGGACAACGGATTCGAATTCAGCGACCCCGAAAACTTATAGGTACCCTGACTTATTTGGTTAGCGAATAATTTTGTAGGTCTGACCTTGAATTGACCTTGATTCTGACTTGATAAGAACAAACTGACAAGGGATTTGAATTCAGCGACCCCAAAAACCTATGAGTACCCTGACTTAATTGGTGAGTGGTGAATTTTGTAAGTTTGACCTTGAACTGACCTTGACAACGGATTCGAATTTAATCACTCCGAAAACCTATAGGTACCCTGATTTATTTAGTTAGCGATGAATTTTGTACATTCAAACTTGAATTGACCTTGACCCTGACCTGATGGGACCAAACGAATGACGGATTTGAATTCAGCGACCCCGAAAAACTATATGTACCCTGCGTTATTTGGTTAGCAAATAATTTTGTAGGTTTGACCTTGAATTGACCTTGACCCTGACGTGATGGGACCAAATGGACAACGGATTTGAATTTAGCGACCCCGAAAGCCTGTAGGTACACTGACTTATTTGGTTAACGATTCATTTTGTAGGTTTGACCTCGAATCGACCTTGACCCTGACTCGGAGGGACCAAACGGACAACGGATTTGAATATAACGACTCCGAAAACTTATAGATACCCTACCTTACTTGTTTAGCAAATAATTTTGTAGGTTTGACCTTGAATTGACCTTGACCCTGACGTGATGGGACCAAATGGACGACGGATTTGAATTTAGCGACCATGAAAACCTGTAGGTACACTGAAATATTTGGTAAACGATCAATTTTGTAGGTTTGACCTTGAATTGACCTTGACCCTGACTTGATGGGACCAAACGGACAACGAATTAGAATATAGCGACTCCGAAAACTTATAGATACCCTAACTTATTTGGTTTGCAAATAATTTTCTAGGTTTGACCTTGAATTGACCTTGAACCTGACTTGAGCTACCAAAAAGATGAATATTCAACCGAATAAATGAATTTTTCACAAAGTAGACAATATACAATGAAGGCAAGATCACCCCATTAACAAAAGATGAAATAAAAGAAATTCCAGCAGGCCGTAATACCAAACTCGTTTGTACTTTCATAGTAGAGCGTGTAATTAAAAATCCTTCACAACATTAATTCAATAATAAAAAAAAGTAAGACCAACAACGGGTAACTGCACTTCCCGAAACCGGGTTGGAAAAGCTGTAGGCAAGTTACTTGAATTTCTTATGCACATTAATGTAACATTCTTATCAACCCGTTATTGTAAATAAAATTTTTCATCATGTGTGTGAATTTAGAACTATTCCTGTCTTTGAATTTCTCAAATTACCCTATCAGCATTACAAAGAAGCTACATCAATGCTTTTGATATTTTCGTCACACATCTATTTTTTATAAAAGTACGAGTAGCGAACGCGCGCCACGAGTGTGCATGCGTGTTTTCATCAATCTCAAAAGCGATGTTTAATTTTGTTGATTAACAATAGAAAATATCGTTAGAAAATGCATTTATACTAAAGCGCGTGAATTTTGCTTCCTTATAAATATTGTAATGAATCGCTCAGTATCCTGGCATTGCGTGAAGGCGGAAAATGTATAAAAATTTCACTAATCGCAGAATGTCGTTAAATCGTGAATGCAACTTGTTTATGTTATAGATGCACTTTATATATTTGTCATGAAAAAAATGTTTCCACATGACGAAGAAACTTGTGAGATAATTTTGTGAAAATATATGAATGCTAAGTTTCGAGGAACACATTTTTTTTGTTATAAAATTTAAAAAATTAAATAACTCTGTAATTCTGTAATTCCCTCTAATTACTGAAATGAATTAAGAATTTCTTGTAATCTCCTAAAATACACAAAAAATTTTAAATCCACTGAAGTCCACCAAGAACCACAAAATTTTAGAGGATATTTTCCGAAAACCCGAAAAATCCATTGAAATAAGCAGAAAGCCACCTTCTTCAATTCTTTTTAATCCCAATTATTTACTGAAATCCATTGAAAACTTCTTACGACCTCGAAAATATTCGCAAACGATATTTTCGAAATTTTAAAATTGAAAAAAATATATTAAAAATAAAGAAATTACATTTTCACATGAACGATGCAAGTTACACAAAAAATAAACAGATGAGAGTTATTCCACCAAAAATGAGCCACACATTTTTTGAACATGATTGCTTGATAGGATACATATTTCTTGTTTATATCGTGAAAACTAACATTAAAAATTGAAGTAAATTAATTTTTAGAAAAATCACACAAGGTACGAAAAAAATTGAAGGAAAAAAATTGTTCACCTGAGAGACATCTACAAATTTTTGCGAAATCACTTCTTGATAAATATTCAGTTTTGTTGCGGAGTTCATACAGGTGTAAACTAGGACTCAAGCAGGACGTAGAAGGACCAAATTAGGCGATAAAGTGCGACGCAGGACCAAAATAGGTCTTAATTGAGTTAAGCAGGTTCAAAATAGGACCAAAATTTCGACTCGGGCGTGAAAGTGGAAATTATTCATCAAATAACAAAGGCGGATACAAAAAAATGGTTAGATATATAGATATATCATTGATTTCACAATTTACGTTGAAATTATAAGGATTAAAATGGCCTAATTGAAATGAAAATAAGTGCCAGTTATGATATTATTTCCATGGAATTAATATATCATAACTGGTTAACAATGTTTTGAAATTTCAATCACTTATATTCACAAAAGTGTTTGAAATTTGAAACCTTCTGTCTTTGAAATAAAGTTAATACATGTGATTTAAAGTTTCAAACCCTTTATGTCTTAACTAAATTTTAGGTAAAACCACATGAAATTCGCGAAGGACTGTTAGAAATTTAAACCAAATATGACACAGATGGCTGCGAAACGTCTTTCAAAAACAAAAATTACTTTTTTCAAAAATATTTTGGATTGTCGATTTGATTTTTCAGTATTTTTCTCTATGAACTATAATTTTTTCCGTTAAAGGAAGTAAAAGTAGGATAACAAAAATTGAGGGTTACCCAAGTTTGGACAAGCCGATGGAGAGACTTGGAGGAGAGCAATAGAAGGGAAAGTTCAAATTTTCATTAATCATAACGACTTTCGGCAAAGGAAAAAATCAGGGTGCGACAGCCAGGTGGTGCAAAGTACTTTTTTGGACTGTAGCAGCTGCCAGGACAAAATATAGAAACTTATGAAAATTTGTCGAAAGTTTTGACTGTATCGGATTAATAGAAACATGAATTGAGTAGAAAGATTAAACGAGAGTCAGGCAATTGTTAACCAAGGTCTTCAAATGGGTATGTTAATTCCCCAGAACGAGAGAAATAATATAAATTGTAGAAGAAGAAGCAAATAAGCATCTATAGGCAACAAAATTCTAGGAGGAAATGAAACATGGGACATCTGGACAAATAAAGTTAATAAAGTTAATAATGCAAAGATAAAATAATTAAAGTTGTGACAGCTAGACTGGAGGAAGAAATTGAAGATAAGGGAAATGCAAATTTATTAATCAGAGGAGATTTTAATGCAAAAACTAGTAAAAAGGGAGCAATATAAAGAGGGTCAGTACTCAGTAGAAGAAGGCAGAAGAGCATATTATATATATATATAACCCAGAGAATTACAGGCCAATAACTTGTTTGAACACGCTGTATAAGATCTTTACAGCTGTCCTCCAGTTTTCGCCAGCTGATAATATCGATTTGCTCAGTGTACAAATCAGCCTCAAGGAATCATTTTCCTCCAGAGTGGAAAAAAGTTACATTTATATCTGTTCACATATCTGTTGATGGCAGCGACGTTAAAAAAATCGATTGTTAATTATATTAAGTACATTATCTAATATTTCGGAGAGCATCATCTACGATTATTTTATTTAGCTCCTAGCAACACCTACATTGATAAACTTTTGAGTGGAAAGTTTCTATGGAACATCCGGGGAACCGCAGGAATCAATTCTTGGCCAGCTTGCAACACTAGAAAGCGTTTAATCATATGTTGATTTTTTTTTCGAAAAAAAAGTAACTATGACTGTTGTTGTGCAATAAAGCCGGCAGCATTTGCTATTCCATGGGATATGCCTGTAGTTCAAAAGGTATATATCCAGAACGTTCGAAACAACTAACTTCAAGGCATGAGCAGAAGATTGTTGATCAGGATCTACCCAAGCTGATGCGAATATGTGACCCGGCGCTGCTCTTTGATGAACAGCTTTCTTATAACGATCAAGTTTCAGAAGCTGTGCATGAGTCCCTCAGATCTCTGGGATTTGTCATTAGCAATTTTTTGATGTTGAAGAATCCTCTAACACTGCAGGCTCTATTCACTACTCTTGTCTTCCCACATCTTGAACTTGATTCGATTATCAAGTCTCAATTTCACATGATTCATGAAATAAGATTGTAGAGAGCCCAAAATATCTTCTCGAAAGCATTTCTTGTGAAAGAAAAGGTGCTTACAGTTGTTCGGTGTGCACAGGGCGTCAGTAAACGTTTTGTGATCTTATCAACTAAGTCAAGAGTAGTCCGCGATCAAACCGAGTAACCATGATCATTTGATTATGCTGCCTCTAATGAAAGATAAGTCGATGTTCCTGGCAACTAGGGCAATATCAGTCAATGAGCCAACCAACCCACGCACAATCAGTCAGTGATCCAAACAGCTAATGCAGGATCATTCAATTATCAGATCGACTGAGAAAAGATCAGTCAGTTATTAGGTTAAAACAGGCAAGATCAGTTGATGAGACAACCAAGTAAGGCAACCTCAGTCAGTGGAACAACCAACTAAGGCAACATCAATCCATCATCCGATTATCTGAGGCAAGATCAGTCAGTGATCTGCGAACTAAGACGAGATTAGTCAGTGATCCAAACAACTAGTTCAAGATCAGTCAACGATGCAACCACCTAAGGCAAGATCAGATAGTAATCCGGCGAACTAAGGCAAAAGAGTCACCAAAAATAGCTATTGTTGATGCTTAAAACAGGATGGTGCTAATATCTCTCATTTTTAATAAAAAAAGATGAAATTTCTACTAAAAGTCATGGATTTTCAACACAAGAATTTGAATCTTAAACAAAAATATTCATTTTCATCCAAATAGTTGAATTTTCTACCAAAATAGTTTAATTTTTAACCAAATAGTTGCATTTTTACCAAAAAAGTAGCAATTTCTACCAAAGAGATGAATTTTGAAACGGAAAATACGAATTTTCAAGAAAATAGTTAAATTTTCAACCAAAAAGGATGACTTTTTAACGAAATAGTTAAATTTACAACATAATAGTTGAATTTTTAACCAAATAGTTAAATTTTCAAGCCAAAAAGTCGAATGCTTTAGAAAACTGTTGACCTTTAAGCCTGAAAAGATGAATTTTCTACGAAAAAGTTAATTTACAATCAGGAAGGATAAATAATATAATTATAAGATATGAAGACCAATAAAATCAAGACAAACTTTCAACCAAAAACAAACAAATTTTCAACCAGAAATGAATTTTGAACTAAAATTATGAATCTTCCAGAAAAAAAATGATTTTTTAACAAAGTGATTCAACCTTCAAGCAATTATATCAATTTTCAACCAAACAGTTGCTTTTTTCAAGTTTTAAATTTATTTGATACACCAATTTTCAACAAAGCAGATTTTTCAACCAAACGGTCAATTTTTTTTTATTAAAAATTTTCAATTTATTTATTTCAACCAAAAACGTGAGTTTTCTACCATAAAAGATGAAAGTTCAATCTAAAAGAAAGAATTTTCAACAAAACGGGTGAATTTACGACCAGAAAAGATGAATTTTTAAAATAAAAATACATAAATTTTCAACAGAATAGTTTAATTTTCTACGATATCGTTCAGATTCAAGATAACAGGTCGAATGTTTCCGAAAACAGTTGACTTTTAAGCCCAAAAAGATGAATTTTCAATCAAGAAAGATAAATTTTCCAACAAATAGTTGAATTTTCAATAAAAAAAATTAATTTTTAAATAAACAGTTCCACTTACAACCAAGTAATTGAACTTTAAAGCAAAAGAGACGAATTTTTTAGAATACAGTTGAATTTTCAACCCGAAAGTTTGAATTTTTAACAAAAAGATAAATTCTCAACAAAAAATGTAATAGTTGATATTTCAACAAGAAAAAAAACGAATTTTCAACAAAATAGTTCAATTTTCAACCAAAGGGTTGCATTTTCAACAAAATAATTAAATTTTGAACCAAAGAGTTGGATTTTCAACTAAATAAACAAATAAATTTTTAACCAAAAAATTAATTTGTTACCAAACAGTTGCATTTTTGACAAAGAAGAGAAGATTTTAAACCAAAAATGTTTCGCCGAACAGAAGACTCAAGGTGCATGCTTTTTTTCATGTGCATAACCTTTCATAACCCAATGTCGAGGGATCTGAGCTCTTCCTTCGTCCACAGAACCACTTAAAATAAATAGAGTACTACCGGAACGACAAGGATGTTCGTTGAAGATACTTTACTCCTCGCCGAGAGTTTGAGGGCGAAATCTGTCAAAAAAAAGGTTTGCGTCTGCATCGCAGAGCATTCTTCATAGATGTTACATCCTGTATGCGGCTCTGTGGCACGCACAGGTATGTATAGGTCTTTCCAACGCCAAGTGTCGTATAGCTCTTCTGTCGACAGTTTAGAGTACTCGGAGAGGTCATTAAGTTTTCCCCTCGACGATTCATAAAGCTAGACCTAGTTGCTCTATGAAGTACCCTTGGGAATGTCGAAGTACGGGAGATAGTGGCAATGATGTGAGGCAAACGAGGAGAGGGCTCATGGACTCGCCCTGAAAGACACCTCTCTGAGAAGTGACTACTACTTTCCTTTTTGGTTGAAAAGTTTTGTTGAGAATTCGTCTTTCTTGTTTAAATTCAATTTTTTTTTATTTAAAAATAGAATCTTTTTTGCTTGAATTTTATAAAATAGGTTGGGATCGAAGCGGAGGTAAAGATTTATTTTTTACAACTTAGGAATAAAATCAATATTAAAAAAATATTAATATTACACCAGTAGTCAAAAAAGAATTAACATAAAATTATTTACGGCATTTGTCTGGTAAGTTTTCCTTTCAAAGTTTATTATTTCACTTTAAAATGCATCCATTTGTTAAAACTTTCTTCTTTTTTGGTTGAAAACCAATTTTTTAAATGAAAATTTAACTATTCAATTCCCGATGGAAAATTTATCTTTTTTGTTTGAAAATTCAACTGCTACGTTGAAAAATCATATAGGATAAGGAGGGGCAGTGCCGACCGGTGGGGCAAAGGTGACTTTGCTTAGAACATCGCTATTATTTACCAATTTTAATGCTACTTTGCATTAAATAAATATATTTCATTATAGAGATAGGCCAAAGTGTATTAAATATCGTAATTTTTTGAGCCTCACCAGGGAGGCAAGTCCGACAAAAATAATAGTTTGCAAGTGCTTAGGTTATGCACGCATCATAAGTTTTGTCGATAAGTGATCGGTAATGTAGAACAGCGATTTATCTTCTGGGCTACATGCAAGACTCTATTAAATATTATTATTATCAGTCCGGTTGGCTATACCGAATTTTGAGTCATTTTCCCCTTAACTTATTGTGATTAATAATAAATTGCTGCTTTTTTCAATCAGAGGAACTTATTGGTAAATAAACGTAACCAAAATTTCCGAAATGATAAAATTGCCAAAATATAAAAATTCCAAATTGGAAAATTCCCGAATAATAAAATTCCCGAACGTTTTATAATATTATCGAATTTGTAAAATCCAGAGAAAAAAAATTCCCGAGTGACAACTGAAAAATCCCGAAAAATAAAATTCCTGACATTATAAAAGTCCCCACAGAGGAAAATTTTCGAAATATAAAAATCCCAAATTGGAAAATTCCCGAACAGTTTATAATATTACCGAATTTGGAAATACCCGAGTGACAACTGAAAAATTCTGAAAAATAAAATTCCCGACAATGAACAAATTACCAAAAAGGAAAATTTTCGAAATAGAAAATTTCCAAAATCATAAAATTGCCGAAATATAAGAATCCCAAATTGGAAAATTCCCAGATAATAAAATTCCCGAACGGTTTATAATATTACCGAATTTGTAAAATCCACAATAGAAAATTCTCGAGTGACAACTGAAAAATCCTGAAAAATAAAATTCTCGACATTGTTAAAGTCCCCAAAAAGAAACATTTTCGAAATAGAAAATTCCCGAAATTATAAAATTGCCAAAATGTAAAAATTCCAAAGTGCAAAACTTCTGAACAGTTTATAATATTACCGAATTTGAAAATTCCCGAATTTGAAAATTCCCGAGTGACAACTGAAAAATCCCAAAAAATAAAATTCCCGACATTGTAAAAGTCCCCAAAAAGGAAAATTCTCGAAATAGAAAATTTCCGAAATGATAAAATTCCTGAAAAATAAAAATCCCAAATTGGAAAATTCCCGAATAATAAAATTCCCGGACGGTTTATAATATTACCGAATTTGGAAAATCCAGAATTAAAAATTTCCGAGTGACAACTGAAAAATCCCAAAAAATAAAATTCCCGACATTGTAAAAGACCCCAAAAAGGAAAATTTTCGAAATAGAAAATTCCCGAAATGATAAAATTGCCGAAATGTAAAAATCCCAAATTGCAAAACTTCCGAATAATAAAATTCCCGAAAAATAAAATTCCCGGCACTGAAAAAGTCCCCGAAAAGGAAAATTTTCGAAATAGAAAATTTCTGAAATGATAAAATTGCCGAAATGTAAAAATCCCAAATTGCAAAACTTCCGAAAAGTTTATAATATTACAGAATTTAAAAATTCCCAAATTTGAAAATTCCCGAGTGACAACAGAAAAATCCTGAAAAATAAAATTCTCGACAATGAACAAATTATCAAAACGGAAAATTTTCGAAATAGAAAATTTCCGAAATGATAAAATTGCCAAAATATAAAAATTCCAAATTGGAAAATTCCCGAATAATAAAATTCCCGAATATATATATATATATATATATATATTTTTTTTTTTAAAGCTAGAAAATAATTTATTTTGTTTCGTTATAAATATTCTGAAATAATTTCAATTTTATCTTAAAATTAATTTTTCAAAATAAAAATTCATTTCAATTTTCTCAGGAATCTTTGAAGCCAAACTTTTTTATTTTCTTGAAACCTTTCGGAACTCTTAAAAAGTTCCTTTTTCTCGAAACTCTTAAAAAGTTCCTTTTTATCGAAACTTCAAAGATCTACATTTTGTTTTCAATTTCTTGAAATTGTTTCAAGTTAAAATGTTTTCTTAAATGTTGCTAAAAATGAAAAAATTGCTTTTATATCTTCCAAATTCTTTTTCCACAATTTTCGAAACCTTTCGAAGTATTTAAAATTTTTTTCAATTTTATCTTAAAATTGATTTTTCAAAATCGAATATCATTTAAATTTTCCCAGAAATCTTAATATAACTTTTTTATTCTCTTGAAATCTTTCAAAATTCTTAGGAACCTTCTTTTTCAAAATGTTCCAAAATCTACATTTTGTTTTGAATTTCTTGAAATCGTTCCAGGTTTTACATTATTTTTCAATTTTTTTTCAAAACTACTCAATATCTTTTTAAACAAGTAGAATTTTTCAGAAAATCTTCCAGAAACTTTTCTGTCAATTTTGGAAATCTTTTGAAATGTGGCAAAATGTTTTTCAATTTCATCCTAAAATAAATTTTTCAAAATATGATTTATTTCAGTATCTCAAAGAATCTTCAAAAGAACACTTTTTTATTCCCTTGAAACTTTTCTAAACTTTTAAAAAGCTTTTTTTTTCGAAATCTTCAAAAATCCACATTTTATTGCTACATTTCTTGAAATCGCTTCTAGTTTTAAATTATTCTTGCAATTTTTTTCAAAATTTTTGAATATCTTTTATACTGATTCGAATTTTTCATTAAATTACATAAAATTGCTTTCAGATCTTCCAGATTCTTTTTCGGCAATTTTGGAAATGTTTTGAAACCTTGTTCAATTTTATCTTAAAATTAATTTATCAAAATAAAAAAACATTTATATTTTGCCAAGAATCTTAACATAACTTGGTTATTCTTTTGAAACCTTTCACAATTCTTAAAACCCTACTTTTTTCGAAATTTTCATAATCTACATTTCGTTTTAAATTCTTTAAAACCTTTTCTTAATTATTTTTTAACCTTCTCAAAACTTCTTTATATTTCTTGAATAAACTCGATGTCTTTTTTAAATTTGGTAATCGTGCAAAAAATCTTCTACTTTCTTTTTCGAAATTTTAGGAAGTCATTTAAAGTCCTGCAAAATAAAAACAATTTAGAATGGAATATAAGAGAATAGAATAGATGAAAATAAAGTGGGATAGAATAAAATAGAATCGAACAGAATAAAACAGAGAAAGAATAGAACGAAATAAAATAAAATATAAATAGAATGAAACGCAATAAAATAGTAACAATATAATTGAAACAGAACTAGAATGGAATATAATAAAATAGAAGAGAATGAAGTAGAATATAAGAGAATAGAGTAGAATAGAATATAAGAGAATAGAACAAAAACAGCAGAGAAAATAATAAAATAGAATAAAAGAAAGCAAAGTAGAATAGAATAAAATAGAAAAAGAAGAGAATAGAACAAAATAAAAAATGAAAATAGGATAAAATACAAAAAAAAATATAATAGAAACAGAACAGAAATAGAATGAAATATAATAAAATAGAATAGAAGAGAATTGAGTAGGATTAAATAGAATAGAATAGGATAGGATAGAGAAGAATAGAAAAGAATAGAATAGTATAAAATAGAATAGAATAGAATAAAATAGAATAGAATATAATATGATAGAATAGAACAGAATAGAATGGAATAGACTCAAATCGAATAGAATAGAATAGAAACAGAAATAGAGTGAATATAATAGAATATAATAGAAGAGAATAAAGTAGAATAGAACAAAGTAGAATAGAATAACATACAATAGGACAGAAAGGAATAGAATAAAATACAATAGAATGGAATAGGTTACAATAGAACAGAAAAGAAAAGAAGAGAATAGAATAGAATAGAATGGAACAGAACAGAATAGAATAGAATAGAATAGAATACATTCAAATACAATCAGATAGAAATATAAATAGAGTGAGTATATTTGAATATCATAGAAAAGAATAAAGTATAATAGAATAACATACAGTAGAACAGAACAGAAAAGAATAGAATATAATACAAGATAATAGAATAGGATAGGATGAAACATACAAGAATAGGATAGTATAGAATAGAATAGAATAGAATAGAACAGAATAGAATAGAATGGAAGATAATAGAATGAATTCAAATAAAATAGGATAGAAACAGGAATTGAGTGAATATAATAGAATATAATAGAAAAGAATAAAGTAGAATAGAATAACATACAATAGAACAGAACATAAAGAAATAGAACATAATAAAATAAAAAATACAAGTATGATAGAATAGAATGAAATAGAATAGAAGATAATAGAATGGAACAGAACATAATAGAGATATATAGCAAACATAATAGAAAATAATAGAATAGAATAGAAATAGAATGGAATATAAGAGAATAGAATAGATGAAAATAAAGTGGGATAGAATAAAATAGAATCGAACAGAATAAAACAAGCGCGTGATTCGACCTCTCTCTGAGAAGTAAAATTTTAGACTGGCGACAGGAAATTGTCTGTGTATTTTGTCAAGTAGCCATATTGTCCGTTGGAAAACAAAAAAAAAAGGAATCGAAACCCCTTTATGTTCTTCGAAGTCCCTTCGCTTATTGCAGCATTTGGAGAATTCGCTAGAATTATTTTAAACTTCTCAAGGACCCGAAAATTCTCTCAAATTTGGAAATATTGCAATCGAATTGAAAAACCTTCTGAAATTCTGTGAAATCCCTAATGAAGTATCATAAAATGCCGTGAAAATTACGAAAATCCCTCTGGTCACCCTTTTTTTAGACGAAAATCTACCAAGTGGAACTACTTTGTCAAAAAATCATTTTTTTGGTGTATGACTCATGATTTAAGTTATTTTTTGTTAACTTAACTATTTTGTTGACATTTTTCAAAATTATTTCTCAAAATTGAAATTAAACTATCCTATGTTTATGTGAACATTATTCTTCTTTAGTTGGAAATTCCACTATTTGTCTGAAAATTTCTGTATTTTGTGGAAGTTTTCTCTTCTTGGTCTTCTTGGTAACGAATTCACATTTTTTTGTTGAAAATTCAACTATCAGGTTAACAATTCAAATAAAAATTCACATATATGGTTGAAAATAAATGTAGTTTGTTAAAATTTATTCTTTTTTTATTATTAATTAATTTTGCTGTAGTTGAAAATTAGTGTTTTTCGTGAAAATTAAATTTTTATCTAAAAATTTAACTAATTTTTTTTGCCTAGCGTTTTTCACAGAAATTCAATCTTTTCGGTAGTAAATGTAATTATTCTGTTGAAAATTTATTTTGTTTGGTTAGGAACTTATTTCTGTGACTTAATAATAAACTTTTCTATTTTTTGTTGAAAATTTATGTTTTTTAGTTGAAAATTCATTTATTTTGTTGAAAATGTGTCTTTTTTTATTAGTCATATTGGGGAAGGAGAGGCAGCGCCGACCGGTGGGGCAAAGGCGATTTTGCTCATAACATCGCTATTATTTAACAATTTTAATTCTACTTTGCATTCAATAAATCTATTTTATTAAACAGATAGTGCCACTTTCTAAAAGCTTGAAAATTGACGTTGTAAAAGAAAAATGATGCAGAAAACAGTTTGGACAACGAAAGAATGGAAGACTCGCTGGCAGAAATATAAAGTTTTCAACATCAATGGCCATACTTGCGATACGAAAATTTGTTATTTTGACAGATAAAACAATATGACATTATTTCATTATAATCATTGAACGTAATTCAAGTCCAAAGTATATTAAATATCGTAAATAATTGAGGCCTCACCGGCAAAATATTGTAAAATGAATGTACTATTCAGCCACATCCGAAGAGAAGAAGCCGTAGAAATTAGTAAAATGCTTATAATTAAATCACGGTCTATAAAAGTTGAATTAAATTTAGTTAAAAAATATTATTTATCTAGTTACAGGAACTATAGAATATTGACACTAAAATATACCAATTAAAAATACTATATCGTCCTGCAATAGTGAAAAATAGTCAGCTCTATACGAGTGTGAAGTTTTTTGTATTCTCCATCTGTTTTTCATATTATTTTTTCAAATCGCCTGCTATCATCACTCGGCATCCATCATCTAATCAAGTACAATCAAGTCCAATCACTAAATTTAAAATGTCTGGAATCACCTGGAATCACTCGTAATTCATCGCCCAATGAAATTTAATGAAATTTAATTTGATGAAAGCTGTCGCCATCACCAGAAATGACCAGCGATCATGTTCATGATGTTATAATGGGTAATAATGCGCAATGATCGCGTGATAACATATAATAATGCGGGATTTCACATAAGAATGCGTACTAGTCGCATAATAATGCGTGATGATACGTAATAGTTACGTTACAACGTGCAGTTGTGTAATAACACGCTTTAATGCATAAAAGTCGTGTGGTAATGTGTATTAAAGCGTAGCAGTGTATGATAGTTGCATAATAATCACGCAATAATGCGGAATAATGTGTAGTAGTCACGTTATAACGCGTAGAAAGACGTAATAGTCGTATAACAAGGCATAATCATGCGCGCCAACACTTAATGAGACGTAATAGTCTCTTGATAACGCATAATAAAGCTAAAATGTGGCGTAATAGCGTGTCTCAATGCGTACAAGTTGCAAAATAAGGCGCAATACTACTCAATAGTCGCGTTATAACACGTAACAATGCACAATACTACTAATTCGTAATTATCGTGTGATAACGCGTAGTCATGTGTAATAGTTACATGGCAATGCGTAATAATGTATAGCATCGCGTTATAATGCGTTACAACGCGAAATAATGCGCAATAACTCGTATTATGCGCAGCAGTCGTGTGATAATGCGACATTAATTAAATTCACTAAATTTTTCGAACCAACCCTCAATTTTATCAAATTTCCTTTGAAGGTTTGGAATTTACCTTGAATTCATTAGAAATTTTTAGAAATCACAACAAACTTTTGAAATTCATAATTATGTCTTCAGAATTCATAATGAATTCATTGGAATTCATAATAAATGTTCGGCATTTTTTTGAGCCAATGTCACAATATTTATAATTGTTTTCAATTGTTTAAAATTCTCGGAATTCACCTTCAATTTTTGAACAGTTCCTTTCAGCACGTTTCGAATCAATCTTTGCGAAATCAACACGCCTACCTCCTAAAAAATGGATATGTACGCAGAGCGCTTCCACAACCGCTGCTTGAACGAGCTGCAGACGAAGATGTGGAAGCGACATTAAGACCAACTAAGGAAAGCAGATACTTTCTGAGAGATGATAGCGATTCCAGGACAACGAGGAACATTAACATACAAAATCCTCTTGAGCCCCAAGATCTGGCTGGAATAGATGCCTCCCTTCGTGAGGACAATTGATCAAAAGGCCAAAAGACGCTTTTATTAACTTAACAAGAAGATTGGATGGGCAAGTCAGAATGCGTCCCGTATTTATTGTGTCATTGACTACAAAACATCTGATAGGCCGTTCACGGAAACGGTGCGAAAGTTCGATCAAGAACTAGGAATCTTCAATCATACATTAAATAAGTTGAGGCAGCTGACAATCAAGCAGCACATTGTTGGCAAGATACGGATGTTATCAGATGCAAATAAAATAATACAGAAGATACAAAGATTGATCAGGCAGAATCAACAGTTTCTCGCTGCCAAACGAGGTAGGGAATTTTTGGAGAGAGGTATACATCTGAGGAGGAATGTCCATCAATCGCTGCCGAAGAGGTGAAAAAATTACTGAGAGACACGAAGAACTTTCATGCAGCAGAAGAAGATGGTATCAAGAACTTTTGGTGGAAGAAGTTCTACACGCCAACACTTGGTCCGCATATTCAATTCATATTCAAACAGAAGAAAACTAATTCGATTAACTGAAAAAATCGAGGAATGTCCCGTAAGCAGAGATAACTCAATCTCGAAGAATTTTGAACAAATTATAGTAGACGAATTTCGCCGACGACGTTAGATGGCAATAACAGGAAATCGTGGGGCCGCATTGTATAACCATCTGGAGACTTTTCTTCCTCAACAGGTGGCGTTGACCTTCTAAGACTTTTTTAGTAAGATTCGAATTTTAATTTTAAAATGACATTAAGGTTGCCGCAAAACTTAATTAAAATTAATTAATTGAAAATTTAAAAAATACTTGTAAATTTTCAACAAAAAGGTGAATTTTTAACAACAAATCTTTGTGAATGTTCAGAAATCCTTAAAAGTTGTTGGAAATCATTCAAGTCTTTTGAAAAATTTGCCTCAACCAAAATAATAATTTTTTAACATGAAAGATTAACTTTCAACAAATGAAGACAAATTTTGGAGCAAAAGGACATTCAGACCTTAAATGTTTCAAATTCCAGACTACATACTATTTTTATGTGCCCGCGCCTCTTATAAGAAGAAGTCAAAAACAACTTTGTTTAACTGTGTTATTTTTATGTACCCTGCTTATAAGTGATGTAATGATAATAATACTCCCTTTATAATCTTGATATAGAATAATCAATACAATTTGTAAGTGCGCATGAACTTCTTGTAGCTTGTATGTCTAGTAGAAGGTACTGGAAGCGATAATCGATACGCTACCATATAAACCGCCCCTTCGGGTTGGTTCGGGCAGTTCTTCGTCATTCCTCACTTGTAATTCATCTCGTAACTCGTTTAAATAAAGACTATATAATTATATTACGTGTTAATATTGGCAATCCTGATCCTGAGCGTTATCAGCGCATAACATACGGAAATATTAAAAAATCTTTGAAAATTTTCTTCAGAATCTTACGAAAATTATATTTATATAAACTTAAAAATAAATAAACTTGAAAATAAGTAGTTATTCGAAATTTTTATTTTGTATACAAAAATATTTTTTGCCTTAAATTATAATTTGGTTGAAATTTTTCTTTTTTCTTCACTAAAAATTTTTTTTGAATTGAAATTTATTTATTTTGTTTAAAATTCATTCTTTTGAAGTTGATTTTAGTTTTTTTTTTATTAAAAATTAGAATGTTCTAATTGAAATAGCAATTATTACATTTTTCGTTGAAAACTTAGCTTTTTTGGTTGAAAATTCATCTTCTTTGGTTGAAAATTCGACTGTTTGGTTAAAACTTCTTTTGTTTTAAAAATTTTGATTGACATACAGAAATAATAAAAAATATTTGAAAATTTTCTCAAGAATGTTATGAAAATTATATTTATACAAACTTAAAAATAAATAAACTTAAAAAAATGAATAGTTTTTCAGAATCTTTATTTTGTACACAAATATTTTTTGCCTTAAATTATAATTGTGTTGAAATTTGCCTTTTTTCTTCACTGAAAAATTTCTTTGATTTGAAAATTTATTATTTTGGTGGAAAATACATTCTTTCAAAGTTTATTTTAACTGTTTTTAATTAAAAATTAGAATTTTTCATTGAAATAGCAATTATTACATTTTTTGTTGAAAATTCAGCTTTTTTAGTTGAAAATTGAACTCTTTTTGGTGGAAAATTCGTCTGTTTGGTTTAAATTTTTTTTGTTGTGGTAATTTTTAGCCTATAGAAATATTTAAAAATCTTTGAAAGTTTTCTTAAGAATCTTAGGAAAATTATATTTATATAAACTTGAAAATGAATAAACCAAAAAAGAAATAGTTATTCAAAATTTTTATTTTGTATTGAAAATGATTGTTTGCCTCAGATTATAATTTGTTTGAAATTTTCCTTTTTTCTTGACTAAAAATCATTTTTACTTGAAAATTTATTTATGTTGTTGAAAATTCATATATAATATATAATATATAACACATAATATATAATATATATTGATAATTTAATAATTTTTTATTCTACTGAAGTTTTTAATTTTAAAAATTAAAAATTCTGTAAGCTCGATGATTTGAATGTAGAATTTTTTGAATTTTAGAGATTTTGAATTGAAACGTCTTGAATTTTTATCTTCAAAATCAAGAAAATTTATGAATTGAGATGTGTAAATCTTCAAAATTAAAGAATTAAACATTTTTAATCTTCAGTATAGAAAATTTCATTTCAAAAAGAGATTCAACATTTTTATGATTTTAAACTATAGGCATTCAAGATTACTCCAGTCGGACATTTTTTAATTGTAAATATCATCAAAATGGATCAATGACGAAAATGGGGAACATCAGAAAGATTGATCATTTTAGAATCACGCCAGAAAAATTTTTGCCTTAAATTAAAGAAATCATTTCTGTATCACATTTTTTTTGATTTCACTAAAAATAACTTCAAATTAGATAAAATAAAGAAAAGAAAAAATGTTTTTGAACAAAAAAACATTTCTTCGAATAAAAGAAACTTTTCTTTGAATGAGAGCCAATGAATATGTTTCTTTTATTCAAGGAAATGCCCTTCGGATCAAAGAATCATTTTCTGAACGTGTGTCTTTTAAGAACATCTTATTACGATATAAAATCCCAAATTAACTTATAATTTATTTCTTTGCTTCTGATTCCTACTAATACATTATATATATATTCGGTTTCTATTCCTTTGGAATATAACTGAAGGGCCTTTGACAAAGCCACCGAACGCGTCCTCGGATTGCGGATAGAGGGTCCCTGTACCAAGGGTTTCTGCTGAATATGTTTACTATAATTAATAAGCAGTAGCGGACAATTGTCCAGGGATGGTCCCGAAGGAATAACACCTAAGCGGAGGCGTAGCAACCATGCCGAAAGCTGAATGGCACCTGGGTGAGCTGTCTTAAACTGTAACTCTGGGAGACCGGATGATCTCTCAGAGTATGCAGCCTTATCCTTGCACGCGGGGCTCTACAAGGATGGACCAACCCTTATCCTAGCTGGTCGTGCGAACAGCAATGGCACCACCAAAAATTTGTAGATGCGGTTCAAATCGATCGAACGCGCAGAGCACCCGACAATGGGTCGGCAGACAATGCCGATCATTATAGAGTTTGGGGTGCTGAAAATAATTTAGATGAAAACACAACGACAAACCGGCGAAATGCCCACATTGAGTGAACGAATCAACTCCAGGATGACTTGCTAGACTGCTACGATGCCAGCATTATCCCTATTCACCGAGGCTTTATGGCACGTATGCATACTCTGAACTTAGTGTAAGCTGCTGGGTTTGGTTAAGTGGGACTGCTAACAACAAAACCATTTTGAATTTCTACTACTTTTGAACTGATGATGCAAGACATAAAACCTGCAATACATGCCGTAAATACCTTAGAGAAATTATTCGTACTAGAGATTGGCCGATAGTTACTGATCAATTCTTTATCTCCAACTTTGAATTCGGGGCATACTCTTGCTTCCTTCTAAATTTTTGGAAGAGTTCCTTCATCTAGCTCTAAGTTATGAATGAAGCAAAGAGGAATACCAAGAGACCCATAGCATATTCTTTATAAGAAAACTAGGTATAAGATCAGTGCCAGATATAATAAGTTTGTCCAAGAATTTTTTCAATTCAAGTTTGATATCTACTATATCTATTTTGAATTTGTAACCTATACATTCATCAGATGAAAATGTGGATTTGTTCCCAGATCTATTACATGGAGCATAAACACTATAAAAATACTTAGCAAAAGCATTAACAATTTCTCTAGGATCGTTCATTTTATGATAATTTATGTGCATTATTCCTGGCAGCCTATATTCATTTCTCACGTTGCCAACAAATTCACAGAATTTTTTTTTATCTTTCTGTTTCAATTTTACACTTATCGAAATTGCTCAATGATATAAATCGTTACTTACTAACGGGTCAGCATTTAACACATAGAAATAAACAAGATTGGTTGAGAATGTAGACGAAAATCATAGGCCAGCTTTGAAGATCCTGAAAGAATGCGTTGGAAAATTTGAAAAACATTATGTATGAAGCTAATTCGCCAATTCTCTGTGAATTTGGTCGAATATTAGAAAAGATTAACCAATCAGGGCTTATGGGAAGGTGTAATCAAGAGCTCCTTCCGGACTTTATGAGAAATTCCAGAATTCTAAATGAAAAAGTGATTACTGCAAAGAATATCCTACTGATTCCCCTTGATGTGGTCCAGATAATATCTTAAAACTGCAAGAGGCATTTCTGAATAAGCTAATTACGTTTAGTATTTTACTTTTAGGTGATTTCAAACGTTTTTTTTCTAGATCGACTAGGCGACCATATCAGGAATTCAACTGGCGAGTTTTCTTCTGATGGTAGGTGCCCAAAATCCCCAAAAACGAAGTATAATGAAAATATTGAGAATTTTTACTTGATCCAAGTCAAAAAATTTTGTAAAATCAAAATCAATTTCTTTTCGAAACCTACTTGTTGTAGCTTTCAAGATTTTTTAGCTAGTAATAATAGTGTATTATGAAAAATCAACACCTTTCTTCATAAATTGGAAAAACTACAAGAAACATTGCATTTTCATCGTAAAAACTAATGTGTGAGACGTGGCCATGAATGGGATTTACCGCGGTCCTACTGGGAGCCGATGTCATTTTTCAGATGACAGTTGCTCCTAGTTGGACCCTGCGGTGGTTGTTAATCTTTCATTTTTAATTGTATATATATGTATATATATATATATTGTGCAATAAAGAGATAATAAGAAATATTTTTAGATTTTATGCCCTATAAAAATTGAAATTTGAACTTCCTGAATACACAAGAGATTCGATATAAAAGAAGTTTCGGTGGTTGCCTGGAAATGGCCTTGATTGTGCATCGGTACCCTTGAAGCATAAAGAGTCAGAGCCACCTGAACCATTTTTAATTGGAATGCATAACCATTACGCAATATACTCGACTGAGTACTCGCGCATGAGGCAGTTTCTCGCTCAGCCTCATAAGAAACTGCGTGGGCCAGCAGTTCTACAAATTGGGAAATCGGATGTTATTCTGTGGGAAATCTTGTGTATTACAAAATTTCCAATCAAGTATCATAGTAGATCCACTTAATAGATATATTACTTATTTTTTGAGGAGGATACGAGGGATGTTGGTGAAGTCGGTGACTTTTTGAATTTTTTTGCGCAGGAACTTTAAATGCTCCACTGATCCCGTGAACGCCATCCATGAATAGACTACTGGTAAATTTTGAGCAAGCTTTGTCATTTGTTTTGTGTTTTATAGACATTGAAAGGAGAGAACCTCGTGAATGTTAGGGAAAGTGGAAAAAAGTGAATTTCACGTGCTGATTAGGCATTATTTTTTGCGTAAAAAACCATCACTGAAACCAAGATAAGACTTGATAAATACTATGGGATTTCTGCACCATCGATTTGAATGGTTAAGAAGTGCTTTACTGAGTTCAGTTGTGGTCGTACCAGCACAAGTGATGCCGAACGTTCAGGTCGCCCAAAAGAGGTCATCAGCCAGAAATCGTCGATAAAATCCATGGAATGATATTGGACGATAAGAGAATGAAAGTGCGTGAGTTGGCTGAAGCTTTAGGCATCTCAACTGAGCGGAAACATCATATTTTACATGAATATGCGGACATGAAGAAGCTATCCGCGAGATAGGTGCCGCGATTGCTTACATTCGACTATAAGCTCAACCGTGTGTCCACTTCAAAGGAGTGTTTGGCGATGTTCAGCCTTAATCCGAACGAGTTTTTGCGTCGTTTCCTAACCGTGGACAAAACTTTGATCCACCACAATACACCAGAGATCAAGGAACAATGAAAAAAAGTGGGTTTTTTCGGGTGAACGTGCACCAAAGAAGGCCAAGGTGGGTCTGTCGGCCAACAAGGTCATGGCCACAGTTTTTTGGGCTCACCGACGCTACGCTTGCATGTATTCTCCCAGATGGGAAAGTGGTGGGGGCTAAAAAATCCCACGTTCTGGAGACACTGGCCTGAAGTTCGCCTTAACCTGCCAACAATTGGGTACGATACCCTGCATGAATTTTTTGACAAACAGGTAAATTTTCAGAATGAAAAGCTAAATTTTCTACCAAAAATGAAATAGTTACATTTTCGATTTAAAAAATTAATTTTTGACTTAAAAAAAACGAACTTTCAAAAAAGTAGTTTAATTTTCAAGTAAAGAAATTACTTTTTAAATAATATAAAATTTCAACCAAAAACATAGTTTTTTAAATAGTTAAATTTTCAAACAACGAAATGAATTTACAACAATACACTTCAACTTTCAACCAAGTAGTTGAACATTCAACTAAGGCACTAATTTTATACCAAAAAGATCAATTTTCAACAAAATACATGAATTTTCAATAATATAGTTAAATTCTTAACGAATTTTACCCGAAAATGAAAAAGTAAAATTTTTTTTGATAAAATTAATTTATAACCAAAAATACGATTCAACAAGAGAATAGTTTCAATTTTCAAACAGAAAAATAGATTTTCAATCATTTATGTAGTTAAAATTTTAACTGAAACAGATAAATTTTCAACTAGAAATGAAACAGTTAAATTTTCAGTTGAAAAAATCAATTCTCAAACAATAAAAACGTATTTTCCAGAATATAGTAAAATTTTCAATCAAAGAATCAATTTTCAACCAAGGTAGTTGAATTTTCAACTGAAGAGATTAATTTTTAGCTAAAATAATAAACCTTTAACTTGAATACTTAAATTTCAGTCGTAAAAGAAATTTCCACATAAAACCAACGATTTTTCATGAAAATAGTTACATTTTTACCAATTAATTTTTTTCCAAAAAAATACCAATTTTTAACGAAGCACATTAATTTTTAATCAAATAGTAAAAATTTTAAAATAATAGTATATTTTTCAACCAAATCGAAGAATCTCCAATCTTTTTAAATGAATTTATCAATAATAATATTATTTCAAATACCGTAGTTATTCTTCGTGAATAAATTAATCTGGTCATACGGTCATATAAAAGGCAATGGATTCAGATGTCAAAGAATCAAAATTTATTTGCCATGTTTAACCGACGTACGTTTCGACCTCATTGCAGGTCTTCTTTAAAGGTAATTATCACCTAAGTCAAAAATTAATATAATTGTAAAGTTTCGTACGGACAATTATATACTATGAATGTATTAAGGTCAAGCTAGTTTTCATTCAGTAATTAAGAAGGCTGATATTAAATTAGCATCCCAAATGAAAAGTGTTATTTAAATAAACCTAATCAACAAATGCACTGTTGGGCTATTTTCCGACGCACTAGCTTGGTTCTTTCAACGTAATAAAATGTTATTGACTAATTTATAAACCTTTAGGGATGTTTCTATGACAATCGACAGTTATTATTTTTAAGAAGAATTGTTTCAACAAATTTGCATTATCTCATGTATTTATGAACTAGAAAATTCAACTTTTCACCCAGAAATTAACAGCCAATTAAATTATCAACCATTTCTTGCCATTATTCTATAACAATTGATAATTTTTTAAACAAAAGCAATTAAAAAATGCATTTTCTGACTATTTTCCACATGTCAACGTTGTTCTTTTAACGCGTAATCAACTCTTAATAATTAATTTTTGGAATTTTTTGAAACACTTGGATAACCGTCAATTATTGTTATTGTTATGAACAATGTTATGAGGACATTTTTTGTCTTAGGCATTTTTCAACTAAGAATGCCGATTTTCTTGTGGAATTTGCGGAAAATTCTTCAGCTGAATCTCATTGTTAACATAGCTGCACAATATTTGACAAGACGACCAGTGCTTTTTTTATAAATAAACTTAATGAACAAATGCGTTGTTTGTAGGGAGCGAACTAGACAAGGTATGAACATTAGGGTGGTCCAAAAATTTCTGTTGTTGAATTTTTAGAAATGACGCCCGGAAATATGTTCGAGTCCACATAAGAATAAATGTATATATTTTTTTATGATATTTAGATGTGACGCAAGCCTCATGAAGTTTAACACATTTTCCATAAGAAAAAAAGTTGTTTTTGTAAATTCTATTCGGAATCCTTAATATTAGCTGAATTGTGTTAATTCTCGACATTTATCTTCACGACCAGCCATAGAATACGAATAGAATATCACTTTTCAAATATCACCCCCATAAGTCTGTTTTGCAAAGTACCAAAAAACCTCCATAAGGGAAAAGATGGGTTTTGCGAGATTTTGGCGCTAATTTTGATTTTTTTGCGTTTTTACATGCAAATTGTTTCTACTACATAAAAGACTACTTTATAATGATAATTAATGTTTGAATGAATTATTTAAACAATTTATTTCTGTTTTTAGCAATTTTCTCTTAGAATAAAGATAGAAGGTCGCGGTTTTTTCGAAAATGTTACACTTTTTCCCAATTTTCAATTAGACAGAGGCAACAGTTTATCAATGTTAACAAACGTAATTCTTTCAACAACTAATTATTATTGTTAATAATATTCACTTAGAATACTGCTAGATAATTGCAGTTTTTTTCTGAAATGTTCAACTTTTTGTTCACTTTTTACTTGGAGTGAGTTGAATAATGAAATTCTGAGAAAAACTCCATAATATCTTGAGGAAATTTTTTTAATTTTTAAAGATTTTTCCAAATTTTAAGAAAAATTCGGGTCCGTTTAAATGATATTTAGAAATTTTTGAAGTGTTGAAGTGATTAAAAATATTTTGAAACTTAAAAGCATTTGTAAATATTTATAAAATATTTTTTCAAAAGAATGAATTTTGAAGAAATAGTTAACATTTAAATAAAATACAAAAATTCAACTGAGAAGATAATTTCTTAATCAATAAAAAAGTAAATAGAATATTTATATATTTCCAACCAAAAACAACGAATATTCACAAAATAGTCCAATTTTAAACCAAAAAGATGAATTTCTAGCCATGAAAATTAATTTTCTAAAAATTAACCTTTCGACCTTTCGACCGATTTGTGCTTTAATAAATTTTGCCAATTTCAACAAACGATGATTTTTTTCTTGAAAAAATGAAATCATTTTCTTAAGATTTTACGATTTCCGGGAAACTCTAAAGTGACATTTTTTATTGATAAATTTTATATAGAATAACAATTTTTTTTCAACATTTCAAAGTTTAGAATATTTTAAGATTTAAACCAAATTTAGCAATTTTGCACAGTTACAAAATTAATGAGAAATCGAGCAATTGTAAGATTAATTCAAAAGTATTCAAAAGATTAGAAAATAATTTTTGACTACAGAAGATTAAAAAAAAAAATTAAAACAAAATGTAGATTTTTAAAGATTTCGAACAGCCAGTTTTTTCAAAAAAAGTTCCATCTTAAATCAAAAGATGCATTTTTGACCTATAAAATTAATTTTCTACTAAAAAAACAATATATTTGAAAAAAAATATATTCAAATTTTCAACTAAATAGTTGAATTTATAACTAAAACACAGCAATTATTTTGAAGCAAAAATAAAATTGTTAAATTTTCAATTATAAAGTAACGAATTAAACAAAATACGTAATTTTTCAATAAAAAAGATGAATTTTTAACCGAGGAGATTAATTTTCTCATGAAACAATGAATTTGAAAAATATAGGTAAATTTGCAACCACAAAAATGAATTTTTCACCAAATAGTAGTTGAATTATCGATACAACAGATAAAATTGCAAACAAGAAGATTTATTTTCCACCAAAAAAAAACGAATTTGAAGAATATATAGTGGAATTAAAAAAAAATAAATAAATAAAAATTTCAATAAAGATTTTTTTATTTTGTACCATTTTTTGCTGCCATGTACTAAAATAGTCATTAAGACTTTGATTAATAGTATTTGAAATTAATCTTTGAATAAAAAAAATCCAGTCATTTTTTTCAAAATTCCATGATTTATCTTATTCTTTGCGGAGGTTATAGAGCGGAAAAGGAAAATCAAAAAGACAATTAGTAAAAAAATGTGTTGAAGTAGACATCTCAAGGATATCTATTCTAAAAAAATGGAGGTGTAATGTTAAAAACTAATTTCAACAATTTTTTTTATTCAAAATTTTCCAAAATGTATTTTAGTTTCTAAATTACCCGCTGCGCCATTAAGAAGATTAGGACGTGGAGGACTTAGATATTTTCCAGCTGAATCTGGGCGCCACACTTCTTCGAATGTCGCAATACGTTTTCCTCCGTGACTCACATAATAACCATTTTTTGGGTGCACTACTTTTCGACCTGATCCAAAAAGAAAAATATAGTAATTATTAATTTTTAGGTAAAATAAATTATTAATTTATGATTTTATTTATTTATTTAATCGATATCGTCGTTTTCGATTATGACGATTTTCGAGACTAAGAATGGTAAAAGAAATAAAGTTGGTAAGTTAAAAGAAGAGTATAGCGTCATGGCGCGTTACTGCAACTGTCTTAAATAGAGACCGAGTTTGTAAAACTCGTGTACGTTTCGGTTCCACTTGACCTATCCTTAATATAAAATCTCTAAACGATATTGACGTTTTCGATTAGGACGATTTTCGAGAGTAACGCTTTTTGTAACGCTTGTTTACTGTAGGCCGCTCATATCCTCTCCGCTCAACAGTAGTTTGTGTCTGTGTGTGGCACTGAATTTGAAATCAGTGATTTTAATTGAGTCGCCTTTATCTGTGCATGTTTGGATTGTAGTATAGTTGATTGGCTGTATTGCGCGCCTGTATGCGAACTAGAGCCAATGAGCACCGTTCAGCTCAAGCATGCACACGTATTTTGGGATCACTGTTGTGAATAATATTCGAATAGAATTGTAGTTGGAGTTCGATAATACGACAACGTGTTTCTCCGTATTTAGTAATGTGATCCACGCTTTGCTTACAATATGAATGAAAGTTGAAAGAAATAAAGTTGGTGAGTAAAAAGAAGAGTATAGCGTCATGGCGCGTTACTGTTACTGTCTTAAATAGAGACGGAGTTTGTAAAACTCGTGTACGTTTCGGTTCTACTTTACCTATCCCTAATATAAAATCTATAAACAATATTGTCGTTTTCGATTATGACCATTCCCGAGAGTAACGCTTTTGGTAACGCTTATTTACCGTAGGCCGCTCATATCCTCTCCGCTCAGCAGTAGTTTATGTCTGTGTGTGGTACTGATTTTAAATCAGTGATGCTAATTGAGTTGCCTTTATCTGCGCATGTTTGGATTGTAGTATAGTTGATTGGCTGTAGTGCGCGCCTGTATCATTTTGTGGTATTTGTCCAAATTTTATCGTAAGATTCTTGGTTTATTTTCAAGAATTTATACATTGACTTGAGTGTAAGTAATAAAAATAAAAAAGACGAAAGAAATAAAAAAGAGAAGGAAGGGGATTTTGTTAGTTGCCTTCTCATTTTTCTTTCCTCTTTTTTATTTTTGTCTGAAGAAACAAATTTTTATTTTGTTTTCAGGAATTTATACATATTTTATACTGAAACAATAGTTGAATAAGAATTTGAAATTGAATAAAGGCTTTTATTTATGAATCTATTAATTTGAAGTGATTTTTAACTTGAACATTGTTTATGAAGACTCAATCGGACGTTTACATCTGTGTTATTACTAAGGCTTTCGAATTAATGTAGTTCAAATTTTAACGTTAAAATACATAAATTATATAATTTTGAACAAATCCAGAATCAATAAATAAAATATCAGTAGATAAAATCAATTACTGTTCACTTTTTAAAACTCGAAGTGCAGTTCAGTTTTAAAAAGAATGACTTAATTTATATTTACAGCTGATCAATTTAAAAAGTTTTGTTATTTCCTGGTCCAAAAATAAATTCATTTTCATTTCCTGATTTTTCCCGATCGCGAGTCTACCTCAATTTAGCACAACTTTTATTTTTGTAAAATATTAATTTTTCGTTTCTAATCTTCAGGGCAATCATTTTATTCCTTGAAAGATTTTCTAGAAATCTTGTTAGTAATTTTTTGTTTTAAGAAATGTATGTAAAAATTATACTATTTTTATTACGATAAACAATATTTTTCTTTAATAAAATCGTTGTAATAAAAGCGTTTCGAAAAGATTTGTTTAAATCTTTCGAAGAATAAAATGAATATTTATAGATCGACCAAAGTTATTTTTCTTTAAAAAATTAGGCTTACATCTCATTTACTCCAGTTGTTTTTACTATAGTAGAATTTAGGTTTGTATCTTTGGGCGAAGAAATCCGTTCTATAGAGGCAAATTTTAACGTTAAAATCCAAGTGGTCAAATTAAGGCCTCAAAAATTAAAAAAATTTACAATTAGTGTTTTATAAATTATATTGGAATCCTAAAGGATTATAATTAGTACGGAATCGAAAGAAATATATTAAAAATATATATATAATATCTTGGCATACAGCTTGATTATCCGCGCTAAGAAAAATGTTTCGAAAATTGCTTCTTTGCAGAGTTTTTAAATTTTCGGAAGTTTACATTTTTTTACATACCTACCTAGAGGTCTCACAAGTCTACCCAATTTTTTCGGATTTTAATAACTTATTTTCTGAGAGATAATTCCTATTAAATTCACCCCCGTTTACCCTTCTCCAGGGAAGTCTGGCTTTTCCAGTACTTTACGGTTTCTGGAGTGAGTTCCTCGAGGACACGAGATTGGTCGAATGCCCCATGTGTAAAACGCACATCTTCTCCGGGGATGTCTGGCGTTTCCCGTACTTTAGAATTTCTGGAGTGAGTTCCTTGACGACAAGAGCTGGATCCAATGCCCCAGGTGTGAAAAACACATCTTCTCCGAGGAAGTCTGGCTTTTCCAGTACTTTAAAGTTTCTGGAGTGAGTTCCTCGAGGACACGAGATTGATCCAATGCCCCGGGTGTAAAACACACATCTTCTCTGGGGAAGTCTGGTTTTTCCAGTACTTTAGGGTTTCTGCAGTGAGTACCTCGAGGAAACGAAATTGATACAAAGCCCTCGGTGTAAAACACACATCTACTTTGGGGAAGTCTGGTTTCTGCAGTACTTTAGGGTTCCTGACGTGAGTTCGTCGAGGACACGAGATTGATCCGACGCCCCAGGTGGAAAACACACATCTTCCCCTGGGAAGTCTAGTTTTTGAAGTACCTTAGGGTTTCTGGAGTGACTTCCTCCAGGGCACGAGATTGATCGAATGCCAGATGTGTAAAACACACATCTTCTCCGGGGAAGTCTGGCTTTTCCAGTACTTTAGGATTTCTGAAGTGAGTTCCTTCATGACAAGAGATTGATCCAATGCCCCAGGTGTAAAAAACACATCTTCACTGAGGAAGTCTGGGTTTTCCAGTACTTTAGGGTTTCTGGAGTGAGTTCCTCGATGACCAGAGATTGATCTAATGCCCCAGGTGTAAAACACACATCTTCTCCGGGGAAGTCTGGTTTTCTCAGTACTTTAGGGTTTCCGCAGTCAGTTCTTCGAGGACACGAGATTGATACAAAGCCCCAGGTGTAAAAAACACATCTACTTTGGGAAAGTCTGGTTTTTCCAGTACTTTACGGTTTCTGGAGTGAGTTCCTCGAGGACACGAGTTTGATCCAATGCCCCAGGTATGAAGCACACATCTTCTCCAGGAAAGTCTGGTTTTCCAGTACTTAAGGGTTCCTGGAGTGAGTTCCTCGAGGACACGAGATTGATCCAACGCCCCAGGTGTAAACACACACACTCTCTGGGAAAGTCTGGGTTTTCCAGTACTTTAGGGATACTGCAGTGAGTTCCTCGAGGACACGAAATTGATACAATGCCCCAGGTGTAAAACACACATCTTCCCCTCGAAAGTCTGGTTTTTGCAGTACCTTGGGGTTTCTGGAGTGAGTTCCTCGAGGACACGAGATTGATCGAATGCCCCATGTGTAAAACACACATCTTCTCCGGGGAAGTCTGGCTTGTGCCACACCGATCGACTAATTTCAATCGTCGCAGGATGTAAATATATACCAACTTTTTTTACAGTGTGTGCTCTTTGACTGCAAATGAAAATGTGACATTTGTTGAAAATGACAGATCCGCTAGGCGATGAAAATGTGACATTTGTTGAAAATGTTAGACCCGCTAGGCGATCCGACAGCGTTGCCGGATAGCTACCACGTGCTTGTATCATTTTTCGAATAATTCAAAATTCTCAAACTTTACATACCTCTCATTCTCAAACTAAGAGGACAAAAATTTTGAAATTTTTTTAAAATCTTCATGAAACCCCCTTCTAACATATATTAGTTTTTGAAATAAAAAAAAAAAACGGTAAGAATAGTTTACGAGTTAGAGTTAGAAATGTACCATTTTCGTATGCTTGGGATAGGCTTAACGTGTATAAGGGTTCAACTTTGATCTTAACTATCTCAGCTCAGGAGAGGACAATATTTTTTAAATTTCGCAAATGTTTAGATAACATTCCAAAGAACCTATAGTGGAAGTTTAAACAAATCCGTAAGAAAAGTGTGTTCGTGACCGTACCTCCTTAAGCCTTTAAAAATTCAAATTTCTTAAAAAGCTACGACATTTTTTTCGAAATGTTCCAAATTTTACATTTTGTTAAAAAAATTTTTACAGTTTTTCAAATTTCCAATCATTTTTTAACCAGTTCCAAAACTTTTGAACCTTCTAAATATCTTTTAAAATTATTCCAACTTTTCCAAAATCTGTTTTGAAAATCTAAAAAATTAAAAAAATTGCCTTCAAAACTTTCAGATTCTGTTATGATAATTTCGGAAATCTTTGGAAATCTTTCTTTAATATTCTCTTCAAATTAATTTTTCAAATAAAAAATCAGTTTAAATTTTCCTCTGAATTTAAAAAAAAATGTACTATCGCAAAACCCTTCAGAATCCTTGATAAGCTTCAAAAATTTTACTTCCACATATTCCAAAATTAACACTTTCTAAAACTTTTCTGAAATGTTTTCAACTTTAAATTAACTTGAATCTTTTTAAAACTTCTAAATGTCTCTTAAAAATACTCGAATTTTTTATAAAACTTTGTAATCTGGCTGACAAATTTTGCTTTAAAATCGTCCTCATCCTTTTTCGAATTTTTAGGAAATAATTTAAAATGTATTGAAATCTCTGTACATTTTCTCTTAAAACTGATTTAAAAAAATAAAAAATCAGATTAAATTTTCTCAGGAATTTTGAGAAATTTACCATTGATTACACCGGCACACAAAAAAAGTGGTCTGCCCGGCGGACTACACCGGCATATCTATATGTTTTTGGGGTCGCTGAATGGCGCGAGCGCTCGAAGTCGGAACAGGGACACGGAGGACGGTGTCCCCACCGCTCCGTTGCGATCCCATTGCCGGGGTCGGGCCAATCAGGGGGCCAGCAGCAAAAGCGCAAGCGCGCGGTTTAGCCGTTCCTCCTTCGATCACTCTTCCTTCTCCGGCCGCATTGTTCGCGGCATCGGTGCCAATTGAACCGCCTGGTTCGGCTGAGCTCACTTCCGAACCCGTCGATTTCTCTGGGAAATACGATCGCATCACGCCGATCAATCCACAAGGAAAGGTACCGGTTACCCCTGGTAAAGGAATTATCCGCTAAAATTTGCGTTCCCAGACACAGAAACCTGCTAATCCGGGTTCTTCAACGGCCTCTAGCTCATCTCTCGCCGTATCTTCTCCTCCCTTCGACTATTTCGTGCCTGTCACACCGGAGGGACCTCTTCCTCCCACTCCCGGTAAGTGGTACTCAATTACCGCTCCTTCTGTCGTACTAGCAAACACCCCGGAGCCATCCAGTGTTAGCGATTCTGGAGATGATACCCTCTTTCTAGTGGCCGACGGTTCACCAGAATCCTTTTCACCTTCATTGTTCTCGCCACCTACGAAGAGAGCGCGCGTGACAGAAGATTCTTCCTACCCGCGTCGCAATCTAGGATTTCAACTTCATGCGTTGAACAATTGAACTTCGAATGACGACGCGAATTTCTCGTCGCTAGAATAATAAAAAAAAAATTGAAAAAAAAAAATAAATAAATAAATAAAACGTTCCGCGAAAGCGGACCCAGCACGTCTGGTAGGTTGCCACCGTCGGACATCACCACGGTCAGCAAGAACCTCACCCACCAACAACCATTTATTCATAAACGGCCTCACGGCTTGGCGTAGGTTTCTCCAACCCCAAGGATCGAAACGTACTTACTTGCCTCCGCCAACTAGTCAGAAAGACCAAAGACCATAGACGCGTTCTATGGCACGCCTCGACGCCTTCCTTGAGGAAAGGAAACAGCAGCAGCGCTCATCGGCCACGAAACAAGCCACCACTCCTCTCGTCAAGGAACAGCTCTAAATTCCCCCCCCCCTGCTCCTGCACTGATAGGCCATCCATCAAACCGTGGCAGATATCACAACTATGCTAACTTTCCTGACATTCCCACCTATCCTATCATAACCATGACGTCATGATAGAATACCTAATTGTAATAGAGGTATGAAACATAAATACACTTTGATTGTACAGATTATAGCCAATATTAAATGACGTAATATTAATGTCAGTAATCAATTCATGTTAACACACAAAAGAAAAAGAAAAATTCAATAATTATGTGGTTCAATATCGCGGAGCTGGTATGCGTAATTACAACGAAAATGGGACAATGTTTGGCTAGACCATGAGTGGGTTGGATCATGCTGCCTGCGTCCAGTCAAAGAAATATCTTTGTTCCAGTTGAATGTTGATATCAAAAGAGTTACTGATATGGAGTTGGTAGCTGCAGGAATGAAAACGTCCAATATTTATGTCGGAAATGGATTTGGTGTTGCGGCTTCATCAATTTATGCCATACCGTCGGCAGCTACCAGTGTTATTGGAACTGGAATTAAAAAGTCGGCTTCGGCTATTTATGCCGGAAGTGAATATGGCGTTGCTGCAGCTGTAGCGGCAGCTACTAGTTTGAGTATTTTTGACCTTAATGCTGGAGAAAGTATTCAAAAAACGTTAATCAGTGTTGGATATGGTGTTGGTATTGCAACACTATCAACACTAGTAATACCATCTGTGGTAACTGCTCTTGGATTCGGTGCTGGAGGCGTCGTCGCAAGTTCTACAGCAGCTTCCATGATGTCAACATTGGGTATGTTAATGTCAATAACCTTTACTTATCATTAGTTGTTGCACTCTTCAGTGAAAATTTTCAACTATAATTTTTTATAAAAAATAATAATGAAAAACTCTCAATATATGTGTAGAATCCGTAGAATGTAGAAACCATCCATGAAGTTTTTTAGGTTACGTTATTGTTATCTAATTAGGTATTTCACGTTGTGACGTCAGCTGGCAAGATGTCTGCACGCTGAGTGCCAAGCAATAACACCAATTGCATGGGACAAAACTTTATTTTTTAAATATTATCAGGTACCATTAAGCCGTATCCCTTTCGGGGCAGCGTGACTCAGTCGCTGAGGAAAGGAGTAATGTGATAAATTAGAAAAAAGTGATTTTTAAATAAAAGTGTATTTGAACATTTATTCTCATTTTTCAAAGACTATTGAATGATAAAATTGATTAAAAAAATGGTAACGATTTTATTATTTAATTGAATAGCTTTTTAAAAATAAAAAATAGTATCCAAATACACTTATTGTAAAAAATAATTATTTTCCAAGGTATAAAAAGAAATTAAGTTTCGTCCCATGCAATTGGTATTCTTGCTTGGTCCTCGGCGTGCCGACATCATTCCAGCTGACGTCACAACATGAAATACACTCGAACTCCAAAGATACGAGCTCCAAAGGAGCGAGTGGAATTTTTTCCCACCCTAGTTGAGAGTGAGGCGCGCGCGAATGTGCGCTGCTTTGAATTCGACGTTTGTTGTTCTTCTTCTTCTTTAAGACAGCCAATGGCTGTTCTACGTTGACACCATACTTGCTTCAGCAGCCTTGTATATACGGGAAATTTATTTTTAACCAAATTGCTGAATTTGCGGCCATAAAGATAAATTTTCAAGCAACAAGATCATTTTTCAACCCAGAAGAATGATTTTCTACCATGAAATATGAATTTTGAACAAAATATATGAATTTTCGATAAAATAGTTAAATTTGTAACCAAAGAAATTAATCTTCAGCCAGAAAATTAATTTTGTACCGAAAACGATGAAGTTTTGAAGTAAAAATAGATGAATTTCCAACTAAAGATGTAATAGTTACATTTTTGTTTTTCAAATGTAATTCTTAACCTAAAAACGGTTTTTGGACAAAATCGTTAAATTTTTAATCAAAAAAATCAATTTTTAAACCGAAAAATTGATTTTTCGTTAATATGATTAATATTAAGCCACAAAAGACAAATTTTAATCAAAATGCACAATTATATAATTAAATAGCTGAACTTTCAACTACAACAGAAGAATTGTCAACCAAACAAAGAATATTAACAATTTTAGAACAAACAATTTATTGAAAAAACACGAATTTTCAAGATAATAGTTAAATCTCCAACCAAAAAAATATATTTTTTACGGAGTATTTCGACATTTAACCATAAAAAGACAAATTTCCAACAAAACAGATAAATCTCTAAATAACATAGATTAATTTTCAACCAACCAGTTGAATTTTTAGTCAAAAAGATTAAAGTTTTACGACAACAAAACAGTTAAATGTTTACCAGAAAAATAAAATTTTTAACTAAAGGATATGGCATATGGCATCATATGGCATGAATTCCGTATCAATAGGGACACTTATGAAATTCAATTTTTTTTAACACGATAATTCTGTATTCCACCGGAATAAATTCAGATTAAATGTGTCCTAATTTCAGGAAAATTCAAATACACTTTAAAAAGAAAAAGGAATTGGGATGGAATGCAGATTAAATCGTACAAATTGTGATGTGCGTATAGCTTTAAAGAATGTTCTCAAAATTATAGATATATTATGTCATTATATTCACCAATCGAATTGAGGAGAACCACCAAGGATAAGACGAAATTATAAGCAATCCTCATATTTGCTAATTAGACGAAAAATTTATTATTTTCATTCAAAAGAATTTGGTTCACAATGTGACTGATGGATATTCGAATACTTCTTTAGATTTTATAGTCCTTATCTCTCATAGACGTGGCATTAAGTTTAATTGTCCTTCCAAGATATTTACATTTTATGAGAGTTGTTACTGAATTCGTTTTAACTGATATCACAATTTGCATATTCCTTTGTACATTGAAGAGAAATTCTTCGGTTAGAAAAATGTTCTAATGAAACCCAAATCAAGTCCAATAAACCGAACACATGTTAAATAATTATGCATTATTATATATCCTCAGATTGTTATTATCAAACTACATGTAGAATCGTAAGAACAAATCTTAACCCATCGAAATTCTAAAAAAGCTTGCATTTTTTTTCTAAATCTTCGAAAATTTACATTTTCTTAAAACATTGTTGAAGTTTTCTCAGACTTTTAATTATTTTTAAATCTTTTCAAAACCTTAAAACTTTCTAGAAAATATGTTTTTAAATGATTGAAATTTTTCCTACATTTTTTTTAAAACCTACATAATTAAATTAATTATCTTACAATCTTCAGGATTCTTTTTTGAGAATTTAGAAATGTTTTGAAATCTTTTTCAATATTCTCTTAAAATAAATTTCTAAATAAAAAAATCATTTTTAATTTTCCCATAAATCTTGAGAAAATTATTTTGATGTTCATGAATTTCCAACCAAATGGTTGCATTTGTAACTAGAAAAGAGAAATTTTCAGTTAAAAAAATTATTTTCAAAAATATAGTTAAATCTTTAAGAAATGAAATAAATGTTTAACAAATTAGTTCCATTTGCAGTTAGTTGAATTTTCAACCAAATAATGAATTCTCAATGCAAATTTAATGGTCTAATTTTGAACTAAAAGCTCTTAGTTTTCAACTAAAAATAGAATTGATAAATTTACATTTGAAAAAAATTAATTTTTAAACTAAAAAATCGAATTTACAAAAAATTGTTCAATAACGAAATAGTAGAATTGCTAACCAAAAGAGGTGAATTCTGAACCAAAAATATGATAGTTGACTTTTCAATTAAAAATATGGAACTTTCAACAGAAAATATTTTGATTTTCTTATTGGGTTCTGTTACTTCAGTTCGCATTTAAGTGAAAAAACGAGAAAAGGGGAAATTTCGTAAAAACAGGGGAAAAAGAAGAATTCTCTAAAAAAGTTGTAAAGAGGGGAATAGGCCGTCAAAAAATTGTTCAAAACATTTTTAAGGACTTTTTAAAAGCTTCGAAGAAATTTTGTAGGATTTTTTGCATGGTAGTTTCGATAAATAAAACCAAAACATCAAGTCTTATACAAAAAAGTGTGCCAAAGCTCAACGATTTTATCCGTTAATTTTTTCGAGAGTTATCATGTTTACGGACATACCGACAGACACCGTCGCTAAAACTTGATTTTCTGTTTCAGGGGGTTTCAAAACGTGGAGATCCGTTCAAAAACTGAAGTGTGAAATTACGGCCTATTATAATACTTTCTCAATCATAAATGATGAGAATGTGAAAATGATTACATATTTTAATGAGTGAAGACTTATTGTATGCATTAGAATTGTAAAAAACAAGCACTACAAACTTTGTGAGGAACCCAATTTTCACTTTGGTTTTGAACTTCCATACCAAAATAGCTTTTATGAAGTGTTTTGTCATCGATTCGGAAACAGCGACCCCAAAAACATATAGATATGCCGGTGCAGTCCACCGGGCAGACCACTTTTTTTCGTGTGCCCGTGAAATTACACAAAATTATTTTTGGTTGAAGTTTATCTTTTTCAGATTAAAAATTCAACTATGTAGTTCTAAATTTTTACAAGCCAAACAAAATAGACTAAAAATTAATGAAATAAAATTCGGGAAAACATCACATCCATTGTTCAACATATGTGGCTGAAGATTTATTTAATTTGTTAAAAATTCCTATTTTTTGGTAGAAAATTAAACTATTTGGTTGAAAATGTGTGTATTCTGTTGAAAATTCATCTTTTCTGGCAGAAGATTAATCTTCTTAGTTGAAAATCGAACTATTTGGTCAAGAATATATGCATTTGGATTACAATTCGCATTTTTTGTTAGAAAATCAATTTTTGTGTTCAAATGCAATGTATGGTTAAAAATTAATTTGTTTTAGTTGAGGATTGAAGTATTTTGTTGAAAATTCTTCTTTTTTTGGTTATATTGAACTGTTTTTCATTTAAAATTGAAATCTTTTGTGGTATAAGTGTAAACTATTACAGTTTTTGTTGAAAATGAGTATTTCAGGTTAAAAATTTAACTGTTTTGTCGATAATTCGTTTCTTTGGCTTAAAAATGCAACTACTACGTTGAAAGTTGAACTAATGTGTTAACAAGTAATGTTTCTGGTTGAAGATTCATCATTTTAGTTCAAAAAAAAAAAATTATTTATTTATTTGAAAACTTTACTATTTTATTAAAAATTCTCCTTTTTTTGTTATAAAATTAATGGTTTGAACAGAAAATTGAACTATTTCATTTTTTGCTAAAAACTGACCTTTTTTAATAGAAAATCGAACTATTTGGTTCACAATTCATGTATTTGGTCGAAAATTCGTGTTTTGTAGCCCTGCGTGGGTCGCGGTCTGGCGAGAGATAATCTTGGGCGCGGCGAGCCTGATAAGCTTACTTGACATAAATGGTTCCCGCATTCATGGATCACTATTTTTTTTTTTTTTTCAATTTTCAAGTATGAATCTCATTTTTTCGGATTTAAGGAAAAGAAAAAAATTTTCACTGAACTTTAGTAATTTTTTTTTATTGAAAAAATAATCAAAAACCAAAGTAAGGTAAAAGTGCGAGAACAAGCTTCAGATACTTCAAAATTTGGAAGAAATGTCTTTCAAAACTTAAAATTTCACATTGAGACCGTAATAAATAGCCGAAGGAGCTTTAACAAAAGAGAATTCGCAATCATCAAATTACAGTTGTTAACGCTTTGACCTTTAATTTTAAACAGTCTGTCCAAAAATGTGTGGAAAATCTAAAGACCGAGAGCGTAGCGCGAGATAAATATATTCTCGAGCGCGAAGCGCGAGAACCAACAGTCGCGCGCGAATAGTCGAGCGAAGCGAGCCGCGTGCACAGCGCGCAACGAGAATGTGCCCGCGCAGCGGGCATTTTTTTACGAAAAAAGACGCATTTTCAATCAAATACATGAATTTTCAGTCAAATAGTTGAATTTTAGCTGAAAATTATTGAAATTGCATTTTCAACAAAATAATAAAATTTTCAACCAAAATAGTAGAATTTTTGACTAAACGAGATGAATTCCGAACTAAAAATATCATATGAGAATATTCAACCGAAAAAAAAACTTTTAACCAAAAATAGTTGGTTTTATTAATTCAGTTCGAATTTAAGCGAAAAAAAACGAGAAAAAGGGTTTGCTTTCTTGAAAACAGGCATAAAAAGAAGAATTCAGGGTTCATCTTTCGTAAAAGTCGCAAAGTTTGTTAAAATTGATCACCAGAGAATGTACAAAACGTTATCTAAGTTCGTAATTTTACTTCTAATGACTCCCTCCTTCCCTGTTAACAACCGTAGTTTTTGATGAGCCCCCCACCCCTTAAAATTGGTAAAGTAGGGGTTTATGGGGTTTATCGGGTCTGAAAGGGTTTTCAAATTCAAAGTTGTTGGTTGTTGGCGTGTTCACGATATTATCATTAAAAGTACAGCAAGAAATTACAAGAAATGACATAAAAGAAAACCCGGTCATTTTATGGGGTTTACCCGGGTTGCAAAAATGTTCCTTAGTCATTAAAATTAACAAGTTAAAACATTTGAAGCTGAAAAATTTTCAATTTGTAGTGTTTGGAAACAAATTAAGAAATTACAACATTTTTAACTTTCAAATGGTGTACCTATTTACGAATTCAAAGCCTTAAAAATTGAATGGTATTTGTTTACTTTGCTGTATTTAACGGATTTTTCAGAAAATGATTTATAATATTTCAAAAAAAATTCTTTTCAGTAAAAAGTAATATACCAGTCGGGGGAGACCTAAAAAGTTTAGTATTTTGCCCCAAAGCACAAAAAATATAAACTCTGGAAAAATCACGTTCCTAACTATAACTTTATTCACGTTCTGTGTAAACAATTTATACTAACGTTTTTTTTAAGTGCTGATGATGAATATTATTATTATTATTATATCATTAAGCCGTTTCCCTTTCGGGGTAGGCGTAAATTGCTCGGTGGTAAAGTAGTGATAATATCTGAACCTTGATCACAAAAATCATTATCATTTTCAACAGCAATAACAATAAACGATATCAAAATCAATAATATAACAAAAATAAAGTATCACTCAATATAATAGACCATGCTCAGAAAAATGTACTAGACAATAAATAATTAATTGTTCGCAACATAAGAAATATATTCATTGAAAAATTATTATTGTGTTTGCTGGTATTTATTTATAGAATTGCACCGCAGACCAGGCGGAACTAAGCCGAGTGAGAATGCTTGCTGCTCAGGGTTAGGCTCTTTTGTTCCCCTGTACCCCCTTGGGTTAGGCCCGTGCTTAACTTTGATGTCTCATAAATCGAAAACTATTTGACGGATTCGCATGCAATTTCAAAGAACAACGTTCAAGAGTGGAGATTATCGATTATATATATCCAATATATTTTTTTCGGTAATCTCGCAAAATACAAACATTTTTCTGGCGTCCTAACAAAATTTGGAAAAACAGGGTTAGGCCCTTTTGTTCGCCGACCCTTCAATTGATTAACTGCAGTTACGGTATAACTGATGAACTTCAGTTACGGTATTTTTACTGTTCAAATTAGTAAACTTTTGAAAATAACTGATTCATCAATTAAAATTAGGTGTACTGAATGAATCAGTAAAATTTCTACTCAGTCAAATTTAGTGAGCAGGGATGTTTGAAAGCAAAAAAAAAAATATAATAAAGTTCATTTTTATAAATAAATTAAATCAACAAACAATACGCATTATGAATTTTACGTTTCCGTAATCCAAACTGAGCATTTGCTTATGTAATTTGTTTATCAAGTTAATAAAAAATATCGAAAGACAAATTTTCATGATAGAGTATCAATTTTTGAATAAAAAAAATAATTTAAATGCAAAAATCTACTTTCAAAATAAAGAACTCATAATATAGACTGTTGGTTAATTTATTTTATTTATAAATAAAACGAAAAGAAATTAACTTTTTTCGCTATTTGCATTTGCATTAACACAAATATTTATACAAACAAAAATTAAAAAATTATTTCTCGTAAATCTCTTAAAAGCTGAATGCTTAATTTAAAAAAAAAGGAAATCCAAAATCAGTCAGAATTGCCTTCTACAAGTTATTTTGAACCTCGCTTTTTTATTTCTACCAAAATGTTTTGCTGTGTTTAAAAATATTTGTATTTACAAGCAATATTTATTTCACAGAATTTAAACCAGTTACCAATTTAGGAGAATTCTTCGTTCCCATAATCGACAAAGCGCTGAATATAGTAATTTTTACGTGTTTCACTAATTTGTGTTTTTTAAGTGAAATAGACACGGTTTATATGGATGGTCACTACTTTACCACCGAGCAATTCACGCCTACCCCGAAAGGGAAACGGCTTAATGATATAATAATAATAAAATATTTTCAGTATGTCATAAAACAGCTTGCGAATGGACCACAGAAATACATTGGTGCATAAACATTTCGAAAATTCGAAACCTGACATTTTTAAGACCACTCCACAAACATGGCGAAAAAAGTAGAAAAATTTCAAATAATAATTGTATCCACCAAATAATTAAAAAAAATGTTTATATATGAGTATATATTGATAACATTTATTAAAATATGATAAATATCTAACGAATTAAGAAAAAATGATTGTAAGTATTTACACATTTTGGAGATTTTGCGACTTTTTTTGCACCAAGTTTGATCCTAGATCGAAATGTAGGGAATAGATTCTAAGAATATCTGAATAATTTAGAAGAATACTATGAAGACTTATCTTTAAAGTAAGCCTAAGAAGTTTCAAATATTGAAATTATATTTCCAGAGTTATTCTAATTTTTCGAAAACATCAAAATTAGACGTTTTTTTGCACTACATTTTTATAAAGTTGACATTTTACTCTCAACTTGGGCTCATTAGACGCAGAATTTTATTACCTTTCGTGGTATTAGGGGCTGTTAAAAAAACGTAAAGCTTCGAGGGGGGGGGGGGGTCTCGAGCGTTACGCTAATATTAAAGATACATACACTTACTATAGGAAAAGCGTTAATGGTGGGGGTCACAACTGTCAGGAAAAGACGTTACGTATTTTTTGAACGGCTCCTTATAAAAAAAATTATCATGTTAATATTTAAAAAATCAAGGAGCTTTAGCAACAGATAAAAAAATAGGTGCATCGGTAATTTCTGTTGGTAGTGTACATACCTTTTTAAATTACTTGGTTAGTTAATTAATGCAAGACGTGAGTCAAAGTTCCACTTAAAATATATAGGCGCTGGCCGCCAAAATTCGAACTCGTTCGAATGTTTCAATCATAAATTGTTAATTCCATTTTATTTTACAGAAGGCGTTTGCGGTATATTGATAAAAATTTGAAACCTCATTATAATAATGATCAATGTTTTTATTGTTTCCGGTTACTTAGAATATTAAGATATAGTGCATGCCTTTTCCGGAAAAGGCTCACACCATCTTGATATAATAATTATCAATGTTTTCGAAGTTTGAACATTTTACCGCGTTTTTTTAGTTTCTCTTGGTATATTTTCATTTAAACTGCCTTTTATATTCTCTTAGCATCTTGCACATACATATGGGTGATTGTCAAATTGTAGGCAAATTTTAGCACCTACAGTGGCAATCACATTATTATTAGGAATTAAATATTTGGCCTCGTGACTTTGAATACTTCACTACGTAATTTTGTATAGTAAATTTTTCATTTTATAAATAAAGATTTTCATTCTTAATATATATCTAAATAAAATTTCCTCAATTTTCCGAGACTGTGTTTGTGACTCTCAACAGTAGTGTCGTGATGTACCGTGTGAAACAGATTGGATTATGAGACATGTATACATCCATACACGTGAAATTAATCACTTTTCTTGTTTTCACCAATGAATGCAAAATTAGATACAGTAATCTTTAAGAGGGAAAGTATGCAAATGTATGTATATGTATGTGTATGTATTTTTCTGTGTTTTTGTATATGCATATGTCTCTTTTTAGTTGCAGGTATTATGTTTTGATTATTCAACTTGCATAAGGATTTTTTAGTTAGACCTTGTAGTTTTCCTATAAATGATCCTTGATCTAACATTTTTTCTTCTAATTCACACTATTCAACGTTTGCCTTATCTTAAAATAATGATTTCGATTTTGCATTTGATATATTATTACGTTGTTTAAAGTATCTTTTAATATCGAGTATTCTGTTCCGGCAAAATATGCCGGAATTTATTTTTCTCTTCCGGCATGTTTTATCGTGTACTAAATTGAATTCCAACGAATTTATTATGAATTCCAAACAATTCTAGATTATTTGCATCGAGTTAAAACATTGATGTTTGGTAAAATATGTCACGAGTTGAAAAGGGGTAGGAGTTTGACCTGACCACCTTTATTTCTGTAACCAGTCACAGGGGTGCCCTAACCCCCCTCCCCCACCTCCTCATTATTGTGGGAATTTATGCAATTTTTGGAAAAATGATAAAATTTGTAAAAATTTATGAAATTCGTTAACAATTTATGAAGCTTGTGGACATTTATGAAGTTTGTGGAAATTGATAAAATTCGCGGAAATTTATGAAATTTGTGAAAATGTATGAACTTTGTAGAAATTTATGAAATTTGTAGAAATTTATGAAATTTATTGGAACTTTCGAGGTGGGTGTTGCAAAAAAAATTGTTATTCCATGCCAAAAGTCAACATAATCATTGCAATGGAATAATTATTTTTTATTCAAAAAATTTTGAAAAAATAAAACCTTGATTCATTTGAATGAAAGAAATCTCATTAAAACTCAAACATTTTTCAAATGGTCGTTTAAAATCAATCATATTTTAAATCAGAGGTTAATTTTTTTAAATTTAAAGTCGTTTGCAATCAATAATTGTTCAGTTGTTATTCAAAAATTAAATTTGAAAAACTTCACTTGCAATTTTAAAATTTAACAAAATTAAACAATTAAACTTCTTACATTAAAAGGTTAAATTTTTTTATGACATACGTTTGGCCCTATCCTAGAGTGGTTGACTCAGTCATTTAAAATTTTAACAACTAATTTTTTCCGTGTAGACGGGTCTCACTCAATCTTCTCCGAACGTGAAACTTCTTGGATGGGTCTCACTCCCTATGTCGCCCCTTCCTTCTCGGTTCTGCTTCGTGGGCATTTATATATTATATTTGGATTATTATATATTATGTTTTCGGATTGAAATATTATAGGATAAAAACCTATGCGAACAAAATACAAATATCCAAGGAGAAGTTTCTAAAACCAAAGATCCTGATCAAGGTGGTTAAACTGTCATGAGTATCTCGTTACTCGTGGATTCTGATTGGTCAGAATCAATTCTTTGTTCTGGGGCTTTCGTCTTCGCCTTCTCTCCTTTGATTAGTTCTCGGGTTAATTTGTAAAAAAAATCTCAATTATTCAGAGAAACGAGAACTTGTTTTCGATCATTCATACTTATAAGCGCACGCAAACACACACACACGCTCAAAGTATACCTATCTTTACTCTTCTAGAATTTCCACCAAACAGTTGAATTTTCAACCCAAAAAGGTATATTTTTAACGAAACTTAATACTTAATACTTTAACTAAAAGATATTTTTTATTAATTTTTATTTCAAATTAAAAACAGTTGAATTTGCCAAAAAAGACAACCTTTCAACATACACACTTGAATCCCAACTTAAGAATAATAATTTCCAACCAAACTGTAAATAAAAGATAAAAAAAAGAATAAATTTTCTATCAAAAATGGAATAGTTGAATTTCTAGCTAAAAAAATTTATTTTAGCAAAAACGAATTTTCTACAAATAAATTTTCAAACAGCAGGTATAATAATCTACCAACAAAGACAAATTTTAAATAAAATAATCAAATTTGCGACGTAATATTAAAATTTTCGAACATACAAATAAACCTTCCACCAAAAATATGATTTCTAAACCAAAAAGGTCGAATTTTCAACAAAGTAGTTGAATTTTAAATCCAAAATATGAATTTTCAACAAAATACACAAGACCAAATAAATTACGAATTTTCAACAAATTACATGAAATTTCAACTGAATAGTTTGGACAATGGATGTGATGCTAGTCCAAATTTTACTTAATTTTTAGTTTATGTCTTTTTTTTCTTCTAGACATTTTTAACTGACTAGTTGAATTCTTCAACTGAAAAATATCAATTTTTGACCAAAAATAAAGCAGGTAAATTTTCATGTGAGAGAATTAATTTTCAATGAAATAGTATATTGTGTATCGAGGGCGTAAAGAAGGCTATTTTGACGAGTGTGAATTTGCTGCCCGAGCGAAGCCTGAGGAAAAATTTTCTGAAGAAAAATTTTTTTCCCAAAAATGTCAAAAGCACTATCGGCTTCAATAACAACAATAAAATTAAAAATTTCGAAAGTACATTTTCAAAGGGAAAATTTTCTGAAGAAAAAATTTTTTCCCAAAAATGTCAAAAGCACTATCGACTTGAATAACAACAATAACATTAAAAACTTCGAGAGTAAATTATACGAGGAAAAATTTTTTGAAGAAAAATTATTTTTCTCAAAAATGTCAAAAGCGCTATCGGCTTCCATAACAACAATAAAATTAAAAATTTCGATAGTAAATTACATGAGGAAAAATTTTTGGAAGAAAAATTTTTTTTCCCAAAAATATCAAAGCACAATCGGCTTCAATAACAACAATAACATAAAAAATTTCGATAGTAAATTATATGAGGAAAAATTTTGTGAAGAAAAAATTTCTTCCCAAAAATGTCAAAGCGCTATTGGCTTTAGTAACAAAGATAATATTAAAAATTTCGATAGTACATTTTTTGAGGCTAAATTTTCTGATGAAAATTTTTTTTTACAAAAATGTCAAAAGCACAATCGGCTTCAATAACAACAATAACATTAAAAATTTTGATAGTATATTTTCTGAGGAAAAATTTTCTGAACAAAAAATTTTTCCCAAAAATGTCAAAAACGCTATCGGCTTCAATAACAACAATAGCATTAAAAATTTCGAGATTAAATTTTCAGCGAAAAAATTTTCTAAAAAGAAAGAATTTTTTCCCAAAAATGTCAAAAGCAGTATCGGCTTCAATAACAAAAATAACATCAAAAATTTCGATAATAAATTATATGAGGAAAACATTTCTGAAGAAAAAATTTTTTCCCAAAAATGTCAAAAGCACTATCGCCTTCAATAATAACAATAACATTAGAAATTACGATAGTGAATTTTCTGAGGAAAAATTTTCTGAAGAAAACATTTTTCCCAAAAATGTCAAAAGCACTATCGGCTTCAATAACAACCATAACATTAAAAATTTTGATAGTATATTTTCTGAGGAAAAATTTTGTGAAGAAAAAATTTTTTCCCAAAAATGTCAGAAGCACTATCGGCTTCAATAACAACCATAACATTAACAATTGCGATAGTAAATTATATGAGAAAAAATTTTTTCCCAAAAATGTCAAAAGCACTATCGGCTTTAATAACAACCATAACAATAAAAATTTCGATAGTAAATTTTCTGAGGAAAAATTTTCTGAAGAAAAACTTTTTCCCGAAAATGTCAGAAGCACTATCGGCTTCAATAACAACCATAACATTAACAATTGCGATAGTAAATTATATGAGAAAAAATTTTCCAAAGACGAGACATTCCAGTTTGAAAAATCGTTTGTGCCTTAAAATCCCCTGTGTGTAAACGGAGGGTTAAGTTGGTAAAGCGGGGTTTTTGCTAAAACAGTTTATTGAGACGTCCTGATGAAAATTCCAAATTTTCTAGAAATGACTACGACGCGTTTCGGAAATATTTTTTTAAAAAGTTCAAAAAATCGTGTTTGCGTAAACTGACCAACTCCATTGCATTTTAAAGCAAAATGTTCAAGAGCAGAATTAAACTAAGTAGACGCAATTTCGAGTTAATTGTAAAAATATAATGACCTAGCCCCAATAGGTCATAAGTTCTGGCATCCCAAAGGTGGCCACTTTTGACCTACTTTTCAGGGCAAATTACACGTGTTCAGTTTTCTGAAAATACTTCATTTGTGAGTAAAGCTACGTTAATAATGCCAGAGAAAAACTTTCAGTGCAGGAGATTATACGTAAATCTAAAAGAATAATCTTCTATCCTTCATAGGTCAAGAGTTATGACTCCAAAAAGAGAACACCTTTTTTCTATATTCATCCAAAAAAGTTTTTTTGAATAGCTCGTTTAGTGCATATGCCACGGAAAAACTGTAACCGGATAAATTAAAGGAGGCAAAATTTTGCGTAAGATGAAAAAAGTGTTTTAGCTCATACAGGTCACGAGTTAAGACCATGAAACATTGACCTTTTCCGTTCGGAAGGCTCTGTTTGTACTAGAAAATGTACTGCGACCGTATTTAAGCATTTTCGTGCCAAATATGCATCTTTAGTTCATACAAATACACTTCCTCCCGAATTTTCGTACAAATAATTAATTCTTCAACCGTTTTTTAAGTAATACTCTTCATACTATCAATTTTGTGTATATTTTATGTTTTTTCTTCGTGAAAATTACTTCCAGAATATCTGTCGTCGAAAGTGAATAAAGGAGAATTAATAAATTAACTGTTTTTACATTGTTTATTCATTATTTATAAAAAAATTTATGAGAGGGAATAGTTTGAAACAATGCATTATTTTGTGTTAAAAAAGCCAAAAATTGATAAACTAATCATCGCAGAGGAAACAATTATTATTATTTATTTATTCAATGATTTGTATTTCGACCTAAGATCGATACAAAAATAAAATAAGATATATAATTAAAAACTAAAGGTTAACAAATACCGCAGGGTCCCACGGGGAGCAAATGTCATCTAACAAATGACATCGGCTCCCAGTAGGACCTCGGTAAATCCCATTGATGACCACGTCTCACAACCGTGAGATGGGTGGTCACAGGACACGACGAAATCACAACGACGGGTCGGCGAAACTTTCGTGTCCTCAAAATGAGTTCCATTGGAGCCTCAGTTCTAAATGATACCATCTTTTACTTGAGCCGCAACTTTACTGAACCCTAATTTTTTTCTGTGTGGATATTATATTATAGATAGTATATGTGGTACTCAAAACTCAAAAATGACATCGAGAATTTGCGAGACAATTGTTGTTGAAAATAACAATAATGGAAGGTTTCCTTCAGGTCTCAATAGAACGTTCCCAAGCCGCGGACATTTCACACGTTTCTGGAACGTTCCGAAGGTGCCCGCGGAACGTTCCGTGCTATTAGGGTGCTTGTGAATGGTTAAATGGTCTCGCTGGTTACGAGATTCAACCGATACCAGCAGAATGGATCAATCGAAACACAAGTTTCGCAACCTAAAACTTTCATTCACCAATAAGCGATCAAACATCGATATTTCGATGTCCCATCACGACCCTCAAACTAACCCGTCAGCCTACTCAAAACAGTGTCAATCTCATAAAGTATCATACACCTCTTTACTTCTATTACTTTCCACATACAATATTTCACTCACAAAAACTTCCAGCACACTCCGCCCATCAACTAACCTCAAATTTCACTAAAACCAGCATCACACAATCATTGCCACCTGACACTTTCATACTGGAAACGGAATTTTTTAAACTGAAAATGTATTTTGTTGAAAATTCATGTATTTTGGTTCAACTCTACACATTGAAAATTCTTTTTTTTTTTTAAATTAATTTTTCAAACTGCAAATGTTGACTATTCCATTTCTGGTTAACAACATTTCTTTTAGTTAAAAAGTCAGCAAATTGGTTCAAAATTCATATATCCTGATTAAAAATTCACACACGCACGCGCGTTTGGTTTTTGGGTTAAAAATTAACTTTTTTGTTTGAAAATTTCGACCCTTTGGTTGAAAATACAAAAATAGTAAAAAATTGGTAACGTAGTTTATGGACGACCCCTTACGTACTTTCAGCACAAATTTGGGAGTTTTTGCATATTCTTCAGTAGCTTACGGTAAACGCTAAAGAACGTCGGATAGCGGAAAACCGTAACACTAAACTCACAGAGCATGCGCAGCTTCAGTACTTACGTTTTGCTATTCTTTTTTGTATTTTTGGTGTTATATTCCTTCCCCTTTTTCTTTTAAGCTTCATGCACTGGATTTATGCGTAACCCGTAGGTCTGCAAGCTGCCCCAAGCCATGTACCTAGATTGGAAGGATCAGCCCTATGCATGGCCCGTGTATGTGTATGTGTTAGTTGTTCTCTTAGCATCCGGAGGGGTATCGTAGTTCAAGTAAATCCAACAGATAGCGCTTCGATCAGGTTTGCCCGTTCACATCACTACTTTACCACCGAGCAATTCACGCCTACCCCGAAAGGGAAACGGCTTAATGATATAATAATAATACACCTAACCTAAAGGCAGCGGTACTCACGTTAAAAATGGGACATTTAGTGAGTTTTCAAGAAAATCCCACCCGTACGTTGCACTTTGATTGTAAATAAGAATTGAGTCTATCAATTTTAGGTTATTACTTTAATTTTAAAAATTTGACAAGATTTGGGTGCATCAATATCTATATTAATTCTACAAGATGACGGTATATTAAATTCACTACGCGTATATGTATATGCTTCCATAACATTTGTCATGAAATCGTTATAGAAATTTCTAACAGAGTGTACATCACTTTGATTAAAGTATTCTGGCTACTGGAAAAGTTAGTCAAAGCTATGTCCATTATTTTTTTGTCTGAAATTGGAAATTAAATGAAAAATTTGGACAGCTTATCACTTCTTACTTCAAAGTATTAAATTTTTATACTGATTAATATAAATAAAACATTTTAAAAATAATAATAAAATGTAAATTTAAATGTTGATTTGACTCGATTTGATTCAAGGTCATTTTTCACGCTCAGTAGTTGGCAGCTGAACCACTTTTCGAGAAAATAAACATAACCTGCAATAAACGGGCAACAAAATCATTATTTGAAATTTCGCACGCGTTCCTATTCCAGCAGAAACTGTGCTGCCAATCTCAACGCCACGCCACGCCGTTCTCGTCATATTTCACCACGGTATGTTTTGCTAAAATGAAGCTCAAATACCCTGGATGTAAGTACAAATGAGCAGTAATTCAAATTTCACATTAGGGTAGTGTGAGGCGTGATAGGCATAGGGGGTAATAAGAGCCACTCAATTGCCTCGTAGGCTATCATTTCGTTTGTAACTGTTCTTTGTATCGAGCTTTGTACTAATATCAGGAAGAACGTTATCAAACTTCTTTATAAAAATTGCACTCCATGGTTAATAAATTTTGAAAAATTAAAGTAACAATTCTAAGACCTATGTTCTGCTATTTTTCAATTATCTATAAAATCCAAGAATCACACAAAATCACATATTAGATGTTTTTCTAGTGGTTATTCAGATAGCTTATTTATTAGGCTGTATATAGATATCGGGTGCCTGGGGCTAGGTTGGTGTCCGGCAGATTGCTCTAACTGGTTACACGGCAGTGGGCGGGGTCTACCGGACAGCATCATCGTACGGCATTCAACTTAGTACATTTCTTATTTTTTTAGACGTAGGGGAGAGTGGGGTATGGTGTCTCGCTTTGACTTAAATGCCCTATAAATTATGATTGAAATGTGATTTTGATGTAGCTCAAATAAGAAACGCAACTGCTTCCACGAATACCAGTCAGGGGAATGTTCAATAAAAAACTAAACATAATGTTTCCAAACAATTTTTGGAGCAAACATTATTTTTAGGAGAGGTATTTTACCACACAAATCAAGTTTTGTTTCACTAGTTATAATAGTTTACATACATTTTCTATGATTTTACACGAAATTTTGAAATAAAATATTAGAATATAAATTTTGAAAATAAAAAAAAATTCTGCTTGATCATTACCGCTAAACATAATTTTTTGTGATACATATACAATTTTACAAATTACTCTGATACTATTTTTCTTCTATGCAAATGCTATTTTCAAATTAAAATTACTCTTATAAATTGTATGTATCTTTATTCACTGTTTAAACTCATTATTATTTATTATGATATAAAAAAATTTCTTTACTTCAAATGGAAACTAAAAATTTATATCGAATAAAAATATTTGGAAACAAGCGCTTTACCACAAAAAACTAATTTTTTCTTTAGTTTTATTCAGAACCAAATAAATAAATCAATAATATATCTGTCTTATGTGGAGAAAATTTCCCTAAATGAAAATTATTCTTAAAAATTTTACATTACTGTTGTCGTTATCAGGAATTATTTTTGCTTTTAATAAAAAATACACAACTTTCAAAAAATATCAATAAAAAATATAAGAAATATCTTATCTAGACGTCTAGGTTTTTTGGGTGAATATCGAATATCACGCAAACTTGTTTAATGGGAGGAAACGGAGCGGGGAACTATTCACCCGGTGCGGTGAAGCCTATTATTTTATCGTTACGGTAAAGCTAGATGAAAAGATACTACGTATGAAGAATGTAAGGATAATAAAAAAACGTTTCAAAATTCCATGCAACTTTCAAAATATAGAATGAAAAAAAATATATTTTGAAGGAAACAAATCCTTTGTCCAAAAACTAAATTAGTATACTGTATCTTCGGCATATAAACCATTTTATATTTATCGAAAGATTCATTCAACTCATTCGGCTTATCCATTTTTTTCAAGTTAAAAAAAAATATTGTATACTAAACTGTGAATAGAGTAATTAGAATAACTGTAGACAGTTTTTGAAAAATAGAAAAAAAAATTGTATCAAAAAGAATTATATACAGAAAACCGAATTTCCAAATACACTCTCTTAAAATGTAGTATTGAAATATCACTGGTTGAAACAGCCAGAAGTGTGTCACGGACCGTCAGTGAGATTTCACTGGTTCACTCAGTGGAATTCCGTCACTGGTTCAATCAGTGATGTTCACTGATTACTCAGTGTCAGTAGTCATCTGGTCGTACGCGTAGTATATATATATATATATATATATATATTAGGGAGTTTTAGGTACAGGCATAATACAATTTCCAGTACCGCCCCAGTACCGACAGACAGCTCCCAGCCGAGTGAAACTTTGTACTAATGCCAGTACCGCGCCAGTACCGATATCCGACCGGCGGTACTGGCGCCGTACCAAGCCAGTTGTAAATTTCCACTTGGGTGCCTCTTGTATAAGAAATAATGCTCTAAACTTGACTCTTCTTAAATGTACCCGAAATTCCTTACTTTTTTTTTACATTTTTCAGTCTGCAAAGCACAAATTTTTTTTTCAAATAACGTCTTTAAGCTCATTCACGTGGTAAACTTTCAGCTTTCAAATGACTATCAACTTATTACTCTAGCATTTTTTTTGACTGAGTTGTTAAGCTTCAAAGGCAGATGCCTATCATTTTTGCGCCGATAGCAGTGCGCTTACGCCGAGGATCTTTGTGCAACGCTCAATTGCCAGTTTTTTAAGTTAAGTAATATTATATAGTAATATGATGTGTCTTTCTGATCAATTTTTTGCTATAATTACAACTTTTGGTTTCTTTGCAGACCTCTTTAGCGGTTTCTGCTTTTTGCCATTCAAGAAGATGTCGTCTTTCTCAGAGGACGGAAACATTTTGAGTTAAAGTTTTCCACCTGGAGTGGGAATGAAAGTGTAATACTGTAATGTACCTGGTACCGTAACAGTTTTGTCAAATCTGGCTCTCAGTAACTCTGTGGCGAAGGCATGATTTTATTTGCTGCTGAAAAAAACTTCCATGTCCTTACAGTTACTCTTTGCCCACTGAAACGAAACATGGGGAGGGAGTATGTGATGTTTCGGAGAACGTTGTAAGTTCTAACGTGCTGCTTGTATCTTTATATTCGCTCCTATACGATCACGTGCACCCTTACCATGAGATGTACCATAGCAGTGCCATTCAACTTGTATACCAAAATCTTCTTCATGGGTTCTTCAACAGCCTTTTACAGAAATCATCTAGGAATTCATCAGTATCCACTGCACCTGTCGGTCTGTAACCAAATTTCAAATCTCACTTCATTAATACAATGTTCATCAAAAGCTTTTGTGATGATAACTTTCAAGTTTGCAGTACCTGGATAGTTTCCACACACTCCTGAATAACAGGAACTTGAAGAGTTAGGACATACAATAGCATCCAGACAGTTGTGCTAATTTGTGAACACAATGTCTTCACTAGCTCGGGAATTCGATGGGAATTAATTAACATATTTAAGAAATGTAAAATATAAATCATTCGATTTACTTTTGAATATCCTTAAATATTTTATTTTATTCAACTCTCTAAAACAATAAAAAAAGTGGGTTTCTCCGGGTGAACGTGCACCAAAGAAGGCCAAGGTGGGTCTGTCGGCCAACAAGGTCACGGCTACAGTTTTTTAAGATGCACGTGGTATCATTCACATTGATTACCTTCAGAAGGGTGTAAAGATCAACGGTCAATATTATTTAGAGCTTGCGGACACATTCAATATTGATTTGAAGCGAAAACGACCGCCTTTATCGAAGAAAAAATTGCTATTCCATCAGGACAATTCAAGGGTGCACACGTTTGTAGTCACGATGGCAAAAATCCATGAATTCGGCTACGACCAGCTACCTCACTAAACATTTTCTCCAGATTTAGCCCTCTGCAACTATTTTCTGTTTCCGAATCTGAAGAAATTGCCGGGCGATAAGACATTTGGGTCGAATGAAGAGCTCATCACCGAAACAAACGCCTATTTTTCGGGCCTTGAGAAAACCTATTATTTGAAAAGAATAAAAAAATTGGAAGAACGCTGGACTGAATGTATCAAGCTAAAAGGAGATTAGGTTGAAAAGTGAAATGCTTATTTGCCAAAAAAAAATCTTTTAGTCGAAAAGTCACTCACTTATCAAACAGCCCTCGTATTATCGATCCTTGTGAAAATACCTTCATGCGTTTGGATGTACAAAAAAAATCATGCTGCTAACACATCAAGCCCACACGAAATGTGATATCGAGTTCAAAATTTAGGCTAGTAAATGAAAAGCGCTAAGAATTTTCTACTCACTCTGAAATATTTCTATTCGTAAGAAAAATTATTTTGGTATTTTTTTATAAACATTTTCAAGTCGATAAACCTTTCTTAGTGACTTTTTTGTTTACCAGAGTCTTTATCTCAAAATATGATTTTATGTGGACAGGAGGATGGCGAAAAAATCGTCAGTCAAATTATTTGAAGGTAATTATTACGTGGCCGTAAAAGGTCTTTTGTTAAATAATATTTATTAATCTGTAAATTTTCGCTACTTTTATAAGTTACGTCTTTTTGGTGATTTGAATAGTTTACCTAAACGTGAATATAGTTCAATTATAATTTATCTAAATCAATCAGTTTACAATAGTGATAGTTTAGCTAGCTCAAATATGTAGGCTTTTATACACAATACTCAAGTATCGGATACAAATGACGGAAGTCAAAAATGATATTTACAATTCAAATGAATAGAATTCAATTAACAAGTTCGTTCTAACAAAAAAAATTGGTCCACTTTGATGTCCCGGAAATGATGTAATGTGCTTTTTAGTGACTTTATGTTATCTACATATTAGCGAAGAGTCGTCATTCTAGCCTTCATATCTTCGGTTACGATCTTCCCTGCTTCGCTAAATAGTAGAACACATTACTACAACGATGCTGTCGACGGCAATTTATTTCTTTTAATTTTTGCATAAAAAATAGAATTTTTTCGAAAAAATTTAGCTGTAGCGAGGGTCTCTATAGTGTTTAGAGTCCGTATACAAAAAGTCAGACAAACTGGCTTCACCGTTTGGCCTGAATCCCGTTTTTGAGATTTACACTCGATTTCCAGGGCCCTTAAGGAGGTTCGATGATTCCATTGCTAGTCAATGAAATGTCTAAAAATTTTTTCATTGCCAAAATTCTAAAAAGTTATCATAAATATTCTTATGAATTATTAGTTACATTGCAAAACAAATTTCAAGTTGAAAAACATTTTTGAAGTAAGTAAATATTATTGAAAGTTCGACGTTTGACTCAAGTCGGAAGTGGTGGCGGAGTACTTGGCAACTTCGCAACCAGGTCGTAACTATGTAAACGGAATGCGAGAAGGCAAAACGAGAGCCTGGAATTCGTACCTACTCGTACCTGCCCGTTTTCTAACTGTACTCTTCTTTGACGGTATTAGTTAAAATTTCTTCAAATATTGAAAAGCTTTCATTTATATTGGCCCTTTATAAAATTGGGCAAAAAGTATGTGAATTGAATAATGCAAATGAAATAAAATACCAACTTTTACCAATAATTACTTTACATTTATTATTTTTATTACTCATGTCTTTCTTCACTAATTATTATTATTATTATTATTATTATTACGTAATGCTTTCAATGTAATTGGATAAAGGTTCTTTTAGTACTAAAACCAAAATATACTATCAATTTATGTTTTATTGTCACTCACGTTATTTTATCTGCTAACAATTTAAATAGAAAATTGTAATGATTATTAAAATTCTTTAGACTGAAAGTAAGAAATTAAAATCTTCATTGCACGCACAATAATAGTCACATTGAAGAAAGTAGCTTTCATTTATGTAAGAAAATGTTAAATGAATTGTTTCAGATCGAACAGTACAGCAGATAAGTCCGCGATCAACGAAAAAGGTACGCTTGGGCAGGTACAACTCGCACTAAGTTAGCGAATTTTCAGAATTTATCGATGTTATATTGATACTTAATCACGTTTTTGTGTTTTCTGAAACTAATTAAGAAAGAAAAATGTAAATATTTCAATAAACAAACAATTTGTTTATTTTTTTTTAGACTGCAAAAATCAGGAATTTCAACCTTCAAGCTCTTTGTTCTGTAAATGTTACATAACAAAAAGGGAACATTCATACATAACATTGTTACAATCGTGTGCCAGAACAATTACAGAACATAAAGGTCACACTGTTCTGTAACGCTACTTTAATCATGGTTTAAAAGATGGTGGAACGCAATGTACTGATTAAATAAAGTTAATCAAGGATTAAAATTTAATGACGGTTGGTGGAATCGGCCCTTAAGGAGAGTAATAGGCATATACATAATATTAAAGTAGTGTGGATTCGTCACATAACAGTGATTAACTCTTTTAATATACGTAAAATGTGTGAATATCTGAATTCATTCTTCAAAATTACTTGTACATGTATTCAATGTTTTTTCGGAATTAGTACATTAGATAAGTTAAACAAATAAATTCAATTTTCAGAAATGAAAATTAAAATTTAAAGAAAAATATGAAGCAAACATTATTTGCATGTTTCAATAAAAATAATTTTTCAATACTTTTTATATTGTTAACTAATTGATTAATTATTAGCTGATTAATAAATAAAAGTTTCAGAAAGGAAAGTGCATATTTAAAAAATATATCAATTACAAATTATTCGAGTGATAAAATAAATAATTATTTTAACGCTTTTTAGGTTGTTAAATAATTAATTATTACTAGCTGATTAATATTGTTGAATTAACTAACATAAATTGATTATTTACTTTAAGGTTATGTAATTGAATATTGGATATGGTTTTCCATAATAAAAGTTTATTTATATTTAAAATACCACCATTACAATTACATAATTTTTCAAATGATTCTAATATCGTGAAATGACTATCTGCATTTACAACCCTAGCTGTGACACCTCGCCACTCGGTTAGTACAGCATGGCCGTCTGGTAATGGCGCTGTGTCATGGTGCCGACGATGGAAAATGGCTGCTAGTTGTGGCACGTCCCGACTTCGTCGGTGAGACATGGCCGTCCGGTAGTGGTGCTGTGCTATGGTGCCGATGATAGAAAATGGCTGCTGGTTGTGGCACCACCCCACTTCATCGGTGATATCCCGAAAAATTTTATTATTTTTAAAAGTTAAGAAAAAATAAAACTTGTACTGCGTTGGGCTCTACAAATGCAGTCTTTATTCCCTCTGACAAAATCACGTGAGATCAACAGTTCTCATATTAAAAACTCCAAACGTAAAACTCAAAACTCAAAGAACATCAAAGATCCACAAATAGTCAAATTTCGAAAAAATAAAACTTGTGCTGCATTGGGCTCTACAAATCCAGTCTTTATTCTCTTTGACAAAATCACGTGAGATCAACAGTTCTCATATTAAAAACTTAAAACGTAAAACTCAAAAAACATAAAAGATCCAAAAATAGTCAAATTTTGAAAAAATAAAACTTGTGCTGGGTTGTGCTCGACAAATGCAGTCTTTATTTATTTTGACAAAATTACTTGAGATCAAGCTAAAATTTCAAAACGATATCTCATTCCGTGTGGACGTAAGTTTACAATGAAAAGTATCGATATAGCTTCCAGTTTCATTTTAGTCGGAAATTTTTTTTCTCAAAATTTCCACCGAAGAAGAGCAGAGCTGTGAACTTTAGTGGCTCCTCTTTCATTTCCCAAACTTTAAGCGCGATATCTTATTTCTTTTCGACGTAAGTTTACAATGAAAAATTCAGAACTAGCTTGGTCACGTGACCCACTCGTCACATGGCCTTAAGAAAGGGATTAATTTCATGGTTTTCACCGAATTTTATAATCATGCTCGAATATTTTTCTAATCAATTTATAGTGATTTGAACTTGAAATTGTCATTCTTTTCGAATTGGAGGGAATTCTCGATTGACTTTAATGGTTGGAAAGAAGTTTCAAAGCTTTTTTTTTCCTCTCATAACAATCATGGCATTTTTCGGACTTTTTGACAGGTTTCATTAGTTATTACTGAATTTTATAATAATGTTCGAATGTTTTTTCAATCAATTTATAGTGATTTGAATTTGAAATTGTTATTCTTTGTGAATTCGATGGGATTCTCGATTGATTTTAATGGTTCGAAGGAATTTTCAAAGCTTTTTTCCCTCTTATGAAAATCATGGCATTTTTAGGACTTTTTGATAGGTTCCACAGATTAAGTTAATGATTTTCACTGCATGTTATAATAATGTTCGAATATTTTTCTGATCGATTTATAGTAATTTGAATTTGAAATTAATATTCTTGTCGAATTCGAGGGAATCCTTGATTGATTTTAATGGTTAGAAAGAAGTTTCAAAGTTTTTTTTTGCTCTCATAAATATCATTGCATTTTTAGGATTTTTTGACAGGTTCCAGAGATTAATTTAATCTTTTTCACTGAATTCTATAATAATGTTCGAATATTTTTCTAATTAATTTTCTCAGAATAAATCAAGACCTCCACTGTATTTCAGGAATTCCTTCTCTTTTCACATTTTCCAGAATATCTCAGAGAGGTCCACCTAAAGCACTCAATATTTCCAACAGTTAACTTGAAAAAAAAGACGTTATTGTAAACTGATCCTTGACACATGATAACCCTTTATTCTCAAAATCAGTCGCGGGCGTGCTTGAGAAAAGGAAGGTCGAGTCTCCCAGAATTTGTGAAGGAAACAAAATTTGAAATGCTATAGTTTGATTATTTTTAACAGTGTAAACTAAAAATCGGAATGAAAATAGAAAATGCTGGAGTCTACTTTTCCAGATGAGTAGATCATACCAATTTATATTTGTGAATTGATTTTAGTTCTTTGAATGGAATTAATTAATTAATTAAGTCCAAGAAAACATAGAGAAGCAATCGAAATCTTAAAACACCCTAATAACATCAATAGGGACAATGGATATAATACCAGTCCGAACTGGCTTTCCGTCCTCGCGGGTTTTTTAAAAAAGACTTGATTGGCCAATCACGTTCGAGCAGTCCCCATCATGGGGCGCTCTGACCAATCATAGGCATCGTAGAGAATCTATATAAGAAGAAAATAACCTGAAAATTCAGTTTCAGGTCAGCCCTGAAGAAGTGAACTGCAATGTTCACGAAACGTCGGCAAGATGCGTAGTTTTTCACAAGATTGAAACCCGAAAAAGCTTTAAATTTTAAATTTATCATAATGAATCATCGTGAAAACATTAAATCTATGATACAATCTGTTATGAAACAGTTACGTAATTATTATTTAACCATGTTTGTTCGGTGCCTATGCAATAATATAATATTCTAGATTTTATTTGAAAAAATAAAATATATATAGTTTTTATTGTATAACTACTTAATAATAATTGTGAATCATACGAATAATTATCTACTAAACGTTTAATATTCGTGTGGTAAATAAATAAGCAGTTTGCAGTTTATGTTCATGGTAATTGTTGATTTTGCAAACCCTATCAATGTTCGAGTATCTCCGGGCAGCATCAAAGGATTCATAAGGGTTACGTTTCCACGTTTAATTCTTGCTTAACCCGTACAATCCATTTAGAGTTGGTCACAGATTATTCTTCTGACACTTTTTTAGCTGCTTTTCAGCAATTTAGAAATTGGGAGGAGGCTATCGATTGCGAAGTCCTCAACACACCATAGGACGGCTAAGTATGCATGCTATTAAGGGGATTTGTCAGAGTTAGAAAACGGGATTCCAGTTTTCAGCCGCACGATTGAATATTTTTGTTTGATTTTTTGCATGCGTTATCTAAATATTATTCTGTTTCTTTCGTACACATCCGGTTTTTTGAGAAATGTTCATATTTTATTTTATAAACAAAAAGAAAAAAAAATAGAGTAAAATTGCAGTGACGCTCAGTGTTAACTGAGTGTGTATTTTCGCGGCATAGCCATCGACCCTCATCAAACTCACGAGGTAGACACCCCGGAGCGCATCGAATTGCCTCTAACATTCACCCCTCCATTGTTATGAGATGCGGGCCGGTCACAAAACGTGAAATTATGAAAGCATGGCTTGATTCAATTTTAATGAGCAGAATCAGTTTATTCGTATAACTTCGAGAAAGCGAAAAAAATATACATGAAAATCGGTTAATATTTGCGGTAATAATGGAAACGTTGAAGTGCATACAAAAGTGTAGCTGTGCCGAAAACTTGACACCTAGTCATCTGAAAATTTGAGTATTGCATTTTTGGTAGAAAGTTTATCTTTTTGATTTGAAAATGTAACTATTTGGTTGAAAGTTGACCTTTTTAAGTGTAAATGTCAACTATTTCATTCAAAATTCGTTTCGCCAATTTATATATATATATATATGTAAAATTATATGCCTAAATCATTTATACAAGTACCTACCTAATATTAAAAATGTATAAATGATAAAAAATTGATCAAAATTTATTTAAAAATTTGAATTTTATATTTTAAAATCAAGAGCTGAAATGCCTCATTTCCACAGCAAGGCGAATTTTACTCAATAATTGTAATTGTTAATAATTAATAAATTATTTATTCTTGTTATATATTCTTGAAGTAATTTTCTTTGTTTGTAATTCCCTAAATTTAAAACAAAATTTTCGTAATTTGATAATCTTGAAATTCCCGACATTATAAATATAAAACTCCGGAAATTTAAAATTCCCGAAATTATGAAATTATAATAGAATTTTCAAATTATCGATATTCTAGAAAAACAGAAAATTTATTTTAAAAGCATTCATTCATTAGCAAAGAAGATATTCTGAACTCATAATTATTAAAATTTTAAAAGCAAAAAAATTCTTAATGAAACGGATCATAAAAATGTATCACGCGGCCCTGCACAGCTGTAGCTTATACTTTAGATTTTTTTTTATACTCCGAGTTAAGTTAGCTGCGAGGTTTTGTTAGGAGTTGCGAATGCGTAGGTAGGAAGTTCGAACCCACAGCGAATAAGAATTTCAATAGAGTGCGATTATTATGTAGTGATTATTTGCGTAATAGAAAACAATTATGTAATTAAATATTCCAACAAATATAAAAGCATAATGATAATAATAATGATAATAGAACAGATTAATTTTTTTAGGTGAAAAATCGGTCATCATTTTATAGAACTGTTCTCTATAGTTTGGAGGCTTTTCCGATATAGACTCTATATTAGCTGGAATTTTAGATTTTCTAGAACTATTCTACGTTTTTCGCATCCTGCCTTCTAATGAAGATTACGTCACCTCATTCATTACATTTTATAGAACTTTGTAACACATTTCGGAGAATAGTTCAATGCAATGTAAAATTTATGTGACATTAATAGCTTTCTTACAATATAGTTAAAGTCTGTTGAATGTACGTTAAATTTATAGGAAAATTTTAATATTTGTGTGAATACTTTTCAATTCAGCGATTTTTTTATATTTTATATTCATCGCATTATATTTCTATATTAAATAAACAATAATTCAAAGAAATAAATGTTTTAACCTATTTACTTTCATCCCTTCAAAAATAATTGGTTGGGACCAACTTCGAACTTTTGAAACGACAGTTTTATATTATAAGCATGTTTAGCATGAAGGAGACCTCGTGTCTCGGATTTGTTCGCGAAACTCGTAACTCGTCACTTCTCCCTCCATTGCACACTGGAAATTTATGGCTTTACGTTACGCCAACGCCTCTCATATCGATAAAGTTCGTTCTTAAAGATTTTTGTTAGTTCTCTAGCTTAACAGAATTTTAAATCCGAAATGATTAAATATTTTGATTTTTTTAAATTCTCCCCTTTTTTTCCTTATTGTTTCAGATATTTTTTTGATAACTTTATCTGTTTCTAGATTAAAGTATAAAGATTTTTTTCTTGATTAAATTTAACAAATTTTCACCTCATTCGACATTCTAATTCCAAAACAATTCCATGTAGCAATATTTTCTACGAATATTTGATAATAGTCGAAAAGAGAGAGTTTCTCATGATAAACTGAAATAAGGTGTACGTGCCGGTTTGGTTTCCTTGGGGATTAAGTTTATGGTCAGGAGCCGAGTTTATTCAGGCAAATTTTAAAGTGTCAGAAGGACCCAAGAAGACCAAACTAGCTTTCACACAGATGGCTAGTTTAGACTTTAGTTTAAGGTTTAGGATATTGTAATGTTACAGCAGCGTAGTAGGACTAGAGGGATGGAACTGGGGAAGAGAGGGAAGGACCCCATGGGTCTCTCATCGGGGCCTGCGTGCCAAAAATGCGTTAGAAGATTGCCGAGCGCTACTCGAAAAGCAACAACGCGTGATTTGCAAGTCCGACCTGTATTCCGAAAGTTATTAGTTTTCTTAAATAAAGCGATTATTATATTTTTACCTAATTTCCTGACGTGTTTCATTATTGACTTTTAATATTCAAGTGCCCACAATTTTCAGAACATCACTGTATGCTAGCCCGATGTTGCTGGTCAGGAAGCCGAGCGGAGAAGTTCGTATGTGTGTCGACTACAGGGCGCTGAACAAGCAGACCACCAAGGATCACTATCCGATCCCTCATATCGATGATTTGTTGGATCGGATGGCGGGTAAGAAGTTTTTTACCACTTTAGATTTGGCAAGCGGGTACTATCAGGTACCTGTCGCGAGGGATTCTCGACCGAAAACGGCTTTTGTAACGCCTGACGGTCATTATCAGTTCAAAAGAATGCCCTTCGGACTTTGTAATGCACCCACCGCATTTCAAAGATTAATGTATCGCTTTTTAGAAAGTGTACCGAATGACATTGCAATGACATACATTGACGACACGATTGTACCCTCGGAGAGTTTCGAGGAAGGGTTAGAGAGTTTGCGGAAAGTCTTTGATGCACTGAGGGCGTAATTTACGTCCCTAGTTTTTTACATGTAATTTACGTTTTTAAGATGGCGACTGCGCTTATATAGAAAATAAACAAAACCACATTCTTTAATACACCGAAGACACTGACTGACTTGCTATTGATAGCTTCTTAATTTATTAAAAAATGTTCAGAGGTGGCAGACCCATAAATTCCTATTGGAAGGAGTTAAATTTTATTTTGAAGAGGGAAAATGGCAAAAATTTCGCTTTTTGTCCCGGGTGCAATCTTTTGATTTACTCATTTTTTAAATGTTATAAAAAATAATTCATTTAATTTCGCGATGAATCAATTCCGGAATAAGTGAGGTTATATTGGGATCTGAAATAATGACGTCACAGCGTCACGTGATAGGCAATATGGAGGCAACAACGGGGTCACTTTACCCCTAATACATGGGATGCGAAGCGTTTCTTAATTTATTTTAAAATTATTTCGAAGAACTGGGAGTCAGTATCTACAAAAATGGTTAGAGTAGACATTTTAAGAAAAGACAAAAAAATTGTGCACGTTGGACATGTTATAAATTTGGAACAAATATCAATTATAAAATGACGGAATCGTCATCCAGTGTATTAAATTGTTTTCGTAAAAAATGGTTTGTTTTTATTATTTAAGGAGAGGGTTGAGCATGGCAGAGCACGGAAGTGGTCGTATTATGAAAGAAGACTTCAAGAAACATTTTGAAGAATATAATAATTGCTTGAAGTGTAAAACCTCTCAATTTCGCCTCCTTTAAACTTAACCGTGATCCTTCATCCCTTTTTTCTATGCATTCCTTTATTCTGAAATTATGTTGTTAAATATACATTAACTTATATTATGACAACTTATAATAATAAATTACAGTAACAATAATAATGTTGCATGCAAGCACGAAATGTGAATTTTTTTTGTAATACGTTTTCAATGTATTATGAACTTTATTTGTTTGCAATATTTTTGCATATTATCAATCTTCTAATTTAATTTAATTCATATTTTCGACTGAAATTAAAAAATGTGAGAATATGCTTCCCAATTATACTATATTCTTTTGTAGCAGATTTGGCATTTACCGACAATTTCGGCTTCGTAACACCATACTATACAAGAACTATTTGTTACCATTTTCTGCCCAAAACATCACCAATTTTATTTCAAAACAATTGCAATACTCAAATCCTGTCTTTTACCTTTAATATTTATTGGAATCACAATAACATAATTAAAATTTAAAATGCCTATTAGAAACTGAATAGAAACCTAATAGGATGTGGCTTCTGTCAGGTCCTATTACTTTCGAAAGTGGGTTTTGTTCCTGGTTCTATATTAGAAAATTAATTTTCATGGCTAGAAATTCATCTTTTTGATTTAAAATTGAACTATTTTGTGAAAATTCGTTGTTTTAAAAAAAATATTTTATAAATATTTACAAATTCTTTCAAGTTTAAACATATTTTTAATCACTTCAACAATTCAAAACTTTCGAAATATCATTCAAACGGACCCGAATTTTTCTTAAAATTTGGAAAAATCTTTAAAAATTAAAAAAATGTCCTCTAGATATTCTGGAGCTTCGTAAACACTGCACTTTCGAATATCCTTAATATAAAATCTCCAAACGATATTGTCGTTTTCGATTGTGACGATTTTCGAGAGTAACGATTGCTTATTGTAGACCGCTCAAATCCTCATTGTCGTTTTCGATCATGACGATTTTCCCATTTAAAAACAGTATT